>OX123183.2:31944854-32544854 GCA_944739405.2 Euclidia mi
CCTAGTTTCCACCGGACGGTGGAAACTAGGTTCCTGAGAATCACTAAAAAAAAAATGTCTCAGCGAAAAGCTCTGCAAATTTATTTGGCTGTCATGAAAATTTTATTATAATAACTAGTCCTTTCATTTCTAAATACGAAGTCAGTCAGCAGGGTTATTAAATAAAATTATTCAAATTTTCTCAGAGAAAAAGGCCTTTTACAGTTTAAGGAAAATTTGACAAAAATGTCTCGCTAGAGCCTCTCATTTTGAAGGGAAAATTTATCTAATTTGAACGAAGGTTCACCAAGTATGTCGATGAGTGTCCCCAATTACTAATGTTACATTATTTTCTTCTTAGAAGGTATTAACGTTATTTTAAACAGCTGAGAGGTAAGCTAATTATACGTTTATCACACATAAACTGACTGATGAGGAATGCGTATTTGGCACAGTTAGTAAAAATGTGTTGTGAATGGACGCATTAGGCTATTGTCGATATGTTGAATGAAAATCAAAATTTTGAATAATGAGATTTTATTAGAACATATAGATGAGAATTTTTTTACGACAAATTGGCAAATAATTATACGTTATAAATAAGTGCCTCCAGTTATCATTATGATTTACGACAATATGTTTTCTATATAATTACTGCAAGCAGTGAGGTCAATTAGTTTATATTATTTTATTAGTAGTATTTTATAAGTAAGTAATAAATACTTTTCATTCAACAAAATAATTATGGAAATGAGTTCCAGAGTATGTTTAATGTACAACTGGTAGTAACGACAAACATGGACACAATCATTCTTATTATTTTGTAGTAGCAATACAATCGGGTTCGAATCCACGGCACGCACCAATGACTTTTCGAAGTTAAGTTAGTTAATTATCATCGCTTGCTAAACGGTGGAGAAAACATCGTGAGGAAACCTGCATGTCTGAGAGTTCTCCATAAGGTCTGAAAAGACATGTAAAGTCTGCCAACCCGCATTTGGCCAACGAGATGGACTATGGCCTTACCCTTCTCATAGTGAGAAGAGGCCCGTGGCCAGCAGTGGGACAGTTTATGTACAGGGCCGATGATGATGTTGAAGTATGTTTGTTTGTGACCGTACACCTAATGCTTTATAGTGAATTGCACATAATTATGCCGATGTAAATAAAAAATGGTCGTTTTTAGTCGTATCATATTTTGTTTCTGTCAGGATATTAGTAGAACAGGTTATTTTTCTTCAGGCGATTAGTAAGAGACAATGACAGATATACCTAATTATATTGTTCTCATAAAAGATAACACTATATTTTTCATAATCTTTTCTTAATTCAAACCAAACACCTAAATTCATGGAGACGCTACATATTATTATATACTAAAATAATTACACATTTGCTACTAATTTACTACTTCTCCGTTATATTTGCTCATAAAACCATTCATTTGAAACTTGATTTCGTATACTTATACGTCTTATAGAACATTAACTAATTTGCACGAAATAAAACAATTCATTTGAAACTTGATTTCGTATACTTATACGTCTTATAGAACATTAACTAATTTGCACGGAATTTGCCACCATATTAGAATATGAATAAGGGTGATAATGCTGTGAATTTCAATAAGGCAGGTAATAATTGTGTGCAAGACTGTATCTCGCGGCAAAAGTTCTGAGGGAAAGACTAACTTCGAATCGATTTGTCTGGAAAGTTTGCTAGTTCAGGAAAGATACTGAGACACATTTATAAATCATTAAGCTTCAATGCTGCTATATACGTAGATAGTTTGTTTTATAGCGAAATTTTAATGTTTACCTTTTTTCCTACTTTGGGAAAAATGATTGATGTGATATTCAAAATGACACAAATCGACTAAATAAAAGTTTAATTAATATTAAATAAAAATTATTAATACAAAAAGATTTAATCGCCTCGTTAGGCTCGGATAATTTCTTTATAGCTATGTTCATAATATGTATGTTGAAAAAAGTCATTTTTAAATGGATACTTGGGTTGAGCTTCACTGAACCAATCTGGCTATATTTATTAATTTCCTTATTAACTACAAGAAATCATGATCATAAGCGCGTTTGGCTATTCTCGACTTAACTCAGCAACCAAATGCACTGGAAAGCTGGACATGGTTATGAATAAGGACCGAAACAAAATTGTATGAATAGCGACAAAAAAAAATTGCACTTTGTAAGGGAACCCTTAGTTAAGTCTTTCAAGAACTTTAGGGGTTTTGCTTTGAGAGTTTCTATTCAGGAATATGTTTGCGATGTGTTTTGGCTTATTCATCAATCATCGGGTTATCATTTCATTTCCTCGCAACAAAACCGTCGTGTTTACGTAAACTAAACAGTGATTTAAATAAAATTGTTGCAAATAATATCACTATGTTATAATTTGCCTACCCAGATGTCTAACTTGGCATTACAGGTTAACGAATAATTGTCGAATAACTCAGGCTTAGGTTTGTGGATGATAAAATGAATGTATTGCTCCTCCTTAAATCACAGCACCTGACACCTTGCATAGCTAATCTTTAACCAACTGAACAATTTGAAAGCACACAGTAACGCTTATAGTTTGTTTATTTATTGTATTTATAGAATCATGCCCGTATCCCCGGAGGGGTAGGCAGAGGTGTAATATTAGACCCACATTTTGCCACGAATTTTTACGTCCCACGTAATAGGGGGCGAGCCTATTACCGTTAGGTACCGGGCAGTATTGGCTATTGCATCAACAGACTCCGTTCTGCTACTGAGAATTCGGAAAACCCAGTAAAACTTTTGTCCGACCCGGGAATCGAACCCGGGACAGATCCGGTCAGCAGTCGCAAACGCTATCCACTGGACCACGGAGGCAGTCGTTATAGTTCGTGATGTATCTAAATTGTAGATGGTAGTAATCTGAATATGCATTCGGCAATGTAGTTTTTGCCAACTACTAACGTAGGTACATCCGAATATATCTGGTCAGTACTCGATCTGCGATATCACTATTTTAACCGTCAGTCTACCAATCATAGAAATGCAAAATATCCACAGGATAGCAATCAAACAGATGCAAAATATACATAACAATATGTCATCTTACTTTACTCTTTCGCATTCGGAATGCACAAGCTCCCTTGCGACATACTACGAGTAGTCGCATCAGTAACACTGCACCTTAACGTAATGATATTGGACTCAGATTGTGGCATGTCGTCTGAACATAGCATCTATGAAGATATGCGTGTAGCATCGATATGCACCCTCGGCAATCTGGGACACAGTCCAGTAGTTCCGTGCGCCGTGTTTATTAAGAAATGTGTTGAACTACAAAGATATCTGTGCGGCTGTATATTATGTGGCTTTAAATATGATATATCATCACATATATAATATATTGAGTGTTATAGTTTTGACCCTTACAACATTTTTATAGTTTACTTACACCAATAGGTATAATTATTATGACTGCGATAATCATGTTTGTTGAAGAAAATCATTGTTGCGAACGAAACCTACATTTTTATGGTTCGACTCAAATATAGGCACAATATCTATGTTGTAATTCATCATCAGCTCATTTACTTTATTAAAAATTAGCGGCCCGTCCCGGCTTCGCACGGGTGGCCTTTTTGGTGTTCCGTACCTAAAAAGTAAAAACGGGACCCTATTACTAAGCCTCCGCTGTCTGTCTTTCTGTCTGCCTGTCACCAGGCTGTATCTCATATAATAGATACCTAGAAAGCTAACATTTTCACACAGATTACACAGGATAACAGCATTTTTGTTGCATGGAATGTTTTTACGGATCTAGCTGCATTTTCTACCCTGATTCCAAATCTCATCAAACTCAGATCTTTGCCAGCAGCTCTACTTTTTGAGACACGAAGGGTAGCTATTTTTGAAAGAAAATCATGGATTCCCGCCGTATAAAAATGTATTTAAATATTTAATAAGAACAAAACTTTATTTTATGTGACTTTCTTGAATAAGTTGGAGTTTTACTACTAATCTGGATAATCCAACAGTAGTCAGCCAGCATACTTTCACTCCAATAGCCCTGGTAGCGCTTCCATAGTGCGAGTATCCTGATGGAAGCGTTCTCTCTGCTCCTCGCTTTTAAATGTTCAAGATTTTCAGGAAATCGATCGAGGTAGCTGTGAAGGAAATGCATTTTAATGCTCCTGTTGCATCCAATCCCATTGACGTGACCAGGAAAGTCGACAGACTTCCTATTTCCCAAAAAGTTTTATATGAGCCAAATATACTCATACCCAGCATTTTTTTCAGGGGTTGTCATATTTTCAGTAAAATCTACACTGTTTATTAATTTTCTGATTTGTGGTCCATCGAAATTCCAAGCTTTTAACTTATTAGCTCTTAATTTTGGGAACGATCTTTGCATCTTGTGTCACTTTCCTCCATTCGTTGAACAATTTCGTGCGGACGTACCTGAGATGTACTTGGTTGGAGTTCTAAAGTATCAGTTGAACGCAGGATAGGTCTAAGTAACTGACGGCACAGGAGGATAAACCCTTTTGGACCAATCTTGGCGGTTAATTCCTGTTATGTTTACAACGCAGAAATAACAGTCGTCGTGGTGGATCGACGGTTCACGCCTTGTTATTTTTCTATATCCGTAAAGACTCCACACACGTTTTACACACTATATTCGGTATCCAGGGCTTTTTGTTTGTTTCCAATGGACGTTGAAAGTAATCCATGCAGGCATTTTTTTACGAGGTCTGACACATTTATACCGATTTTTTAAATCTATATTTGACACAAATGTAACAAAATCTATTTGGTTTGTTTACACAGATCCTTCTAGATGCAACCATTGATAAAAAGAAACAAAAACTTGTAAGACGTTGATGATAGTGATATCAACACTCAAATGGAGAGGTCATTTTGAGGGGGTATCTGCATCTCCTAAACTAGAGCTGCTAGAAAAAATCTGAGTATGGATTTAAAATAAGCGAGCCTAAATTAGTAAATAACAGGTAAAAAATCTCATGCAACAAAAAAAAAGTTAAATTTTGTAGTGCAGTGTTATGTATTGCCGTTGCCGCTATAACAAAAAATACTAAAAATAAAAAATAAAAAAAAATATAGGGGGGTCCCATACAATAAACGTGTTTTTTTGGTATTTTTTGCGTAGTTAGGTATGTAGTTGTGACCCCCCCCCCGTGGGATCTCCACCTTGTCGTGGTGCGGGGGCTCAGTAACCGTGGATTGGTGACCCGCGGTGAAGCTAAGAGGGATCCAGGAGGGGACGCTCCGCGTGGGCTTGGAGGGGCCTGCGCAGGATGCGTCCAACGGTGCGGGTGCGGGGGACAGTTCTGTCTGTCCCTCGCAGTCGGGTGCGGTCGCGGGAGGAGAGGTGTGTCGGTGTTGCGTTGCCGCGCGCCCTATCTCCCGCGACCAAATGGGGGCGCACCATTCGATGCGTCGCGGTGGGGCCGCAGAGGAAGAGGAGATGCGGTGTTGCGTTGCCGTCCTCCCTATCCTCTGCGGCCGCTGGGCGTTTTGGCGGCGGAGTCCAACACCTTAATCAACACTCAAATGGAGAGGTCCTTTTGAGGGGGTATCTGCATCTCCTAAACTAGAGCTGCTAGAAAAAATCTGAGTATGGATTTAAAATAAGCGAGCCTAAATTAATAATAATAATAATAATAATAACTTTATTCAATAAAATAAACGTCACATGTTACATAAGAAAAATATTACAGTAAAAATAATTAAATTAAATTTTATAATTCAGTATAATGTATGCGATAAGTGCCTTTGTTAAATTGTGGTACATTGATGCGTAGTTACTTTATTTATTACGGTAATACATTATATTTGGTATATATAGCTATTTTAATGTTTACCTGAACTAAGCTTTAACACCTGTGTTTCAGGAAAAAAATCTTAAATAATAATAATAAAGGGCTATATTTTAACATAATAATAATCATGAACTGCCAATATGTAATAGAAAGTAGACTTAATATTATGATTTGTTGTAACTTAGCGTAGGTACTTACACACTATTTTATTACAGTAAGCAAATTCTCTGTATCAGAGTAGGTCATTGTCATTAGGTGTTTTGTAACAACAAGATGACACTGCTTATAACTTATGCTATATAAATCTAAGGTTTTATTTAATTTATTATATAGGAAAGGTCCGAGGAAAGCAAAGAATCTATTGACATAAACATGTTTACCTATAGGTTTGGTGCAGACTAGATCTTTCCGTCTTTTGACTGATGGGATTGGTGTATAAGGAAGAAGGGTGTGTTGTTTTAGGATGGTGCGTAGAATAAATAATTGGCGCACAGTTAGAACACCGGTGGACTGATATAGCTCATAAGTGGGAAAAATGAAAGGGCGAAGGGTTGCTACCTTTAAGATAGCTCTTTGAGCTCGTTCTAAAGGCAGTAGGATCGTTTTAGCTGCCCCTCCCCATGCGGTTATACAATATGAGATGATGGATTCACATAGTGCAGTGTAAACCTGTCTTAACAATTTTAAGCTTACAACGTCGCGTATATTTTTAAATATGGAAATTAGTTTCCGCACTCTTTTACATAATAATTCGATATGTTTGCGGAAGTTCAGATTAGTGTCAAGCGTAATTCCTAGATATTTAATAGTATCAGTTTTTTCTAAAGTAGGGCAAGCGCATGCAGTGTCAGCATGTGAGTGAAGCTTGTTGTGAGCCACTAAACTGTTAGATGAGATGTGTCTGCTATTGTTTTTCATTGTAAAATGAATGTACTTTGTTTTATGTGCATTTAGGGTCAGCAAATTTTTAAATAGCCAAGTGTTTACGGTGTTGAAGCCAAGTTGAGCCAGTTCATATACCTCATCGAGCGACTTTGCAGTAAAAATAAGTGCTGTATCGTCTGCATATGACATAATGACACCATTTTGAAGTTTTAGGTTGCAAAGGTCGTTTATATATATCAAGAACAGGGTAGCTCCTAATATACTTCCTTGGGGTACACCAAATGTAGTGTTAGGGACATCGTTGCTTATGTTGTTGCCTATTCTTACACATTGATACCTGTCAGAGAGGTAATCAGTAAACAGTGCTAACTGTTTACCTCTTATACCGACAGATTCAAGTTTCTTAAGCAGTATAGAAGACGACACAGAGTCAAAAGCTTTAGCAAGGTCTAGAAATATCCCAATAGCATGCTGTCCACTATCTAAATTAGTTGTAATGTGGTCAGTGAGTTGCTCAACTGCCTGGCTTGTTGACCTGTGAGGCCGAAAACCAAATTGCCTGTCTGAAAGAATGTTGTTGGTTTCAAGATAGTTTATTAGTCGATTGTTTATTATTTTCTCTAATATCTTAGATAGCACTGGTAATATAGAAATGGGGCGATAATTATTAACACAGCTCTTGTCGCCTGCTTTGTGGATAGGTATCACAATAGCCTTTTTTAAGCATTTTGGAAATATTCCTTCAGACATACAAATTTGGAATATGTGTGTTAGTGGCGGTGCAAGAAAGTGCTTAAACCTTTTAATTATGTTTGTGGGGATGTTATCCCATCCCAGCGCAGAAGTATCTTTTAACCCAGTAATGACTTGAATAACTTCGTCTATATCAGTATCCAGCATAACAAAAGATTTAAGCCTGGAAATGGGTGAGGTATTCGAAGCATAGTTAGTAGATGAATGATCGGAAAAAGAGATTCTGTCTGCTAGATTTTTGCCAACGTCGGAAAAGAATGTGTTGATTTCATCTAGTGCTGCTGTAGGATTTGATCGGTTTTTGAGCAAATCCAAGGGTTGTTCAAATGATTTTGCAGTAAATGATCGTTTTTTTAAGAATTTCCACACTAGTTTAGTGTTGTTACCTGCTTTACTCAACTGAGATGTATCGTATTCGACCTTTAGTTTTTTAAGAAGTTTATTGCAAAAGTTTCTATATCTCTTATATGTTATAGCTAGAATGTCATTTTCAGGTGCCTTTTTAGCTTTCATGTGTAAATTATCTCTGTGTCTAATACAGCGGAGAAGACCCGGAGTAATCCATGGCTTTATATTCATATATTTTCGCGACAATGTTACTGTGTATGTGTTTTTGCTAATTGCGTACTGTATGGAAGCTATGACGTAAGATATTGATTCGTTAACGTCGGCACAAAAGTAAACTGGGGCAAAATTTGTATTACGAATGCTTTTTTCAAGGCCTGCCATG
The DNA here is from genome assembly GCA_944739405.2 of Euclidia mi. Lineage (NCBI taxonomy): Eukaryota > Metazoa > Arthropoda > Insecta > Lepidoptera > Erebidae > Euclidia > Euclidia mi. The sequence goes on from OX123183.2 coordinate 31,953,041, forward strand.
TTTACTTTTGTATAGCTAGGTACGCAATTAAGTTTTCCACATGATAATTTTAGTGTTAGTAATATGGCTTGGTGGTCTGTGATAGTTGAGTTAGTAACTAAAGTGGTAGATGGCTGTTTAGTTTTAATAATGAAATGATCCAGGCATGATCCACTTTCATGTGTAGGGAAGGTGTGCGCCGGCAGAAGACCATGGAAAGCACAAATATTTAGATAGTCTTGTCCTTGAAGGTTACATTTTCCGGACAGAATATTTATGTTTATGTCACCCGTAATTATAATATTCTTATATGCTGATAACTTACTTAATTCTAAATCGAGAGATCGCAAAAATGTATCAGTACTTTGTGAAGGAGGTCTGTATACTCCTAAAATAACAGTGTCTGAATTAATTGTAATAAGTAGACAATTACAGTCCTGGATTTGTGGCTTTGCAACAATTACATTTAAGTGTTTTTTTGTATAGACCACTACACCATCATTTTGGTTAATTATGTTCTCAGTTGAGTGTGAGTTGTAGCCATCTAAAGATGGTAAGCAGAACGCCCGCTTAGACAGCCAGCATTCGGTTAGAACAATTACGTCACAGTTTATATTAATGGTCTGTAGGAGTAATTCTAGGGCGTCTATATTCTTATAAATACTTCGGATGTTCTGTGTCATTATAACTAAGTTTTTATCAGACGCGGGTAATAGACTTTTGCATTCCTCTATTTTACAAGTCATACTATTTGATACACAGTAATTATCTAGATCAATAAGTACTTGATTGTCCATAGTTATAATAAAATACCTTATAAATAAGTAAGAAAAATATAAACTAGTTTTAAGTGCCTATTAATAAACTTTAACAGTGACGCTCTTAGGCGCCCTCATAGTCTATGCTATTAATATAATTGTCCTCTGCATATTTACGTGCCGGGCAACCTATTTCTCCCGTTTGGTGATCACATTTCCTCTTGAATCGTTTACAAGTAGCACACTTAGGAGGTGAAGTTTTGCTGTTACATTCCTTAAAAGAGTGGCCAAGCTCTCCACAATGATGACATGTGGGACTAGTTTCACGGCAATATTTGGCTGCGTGACCAAACTGTTGGCAATTAAAGCACCTAGTCACAAAGGTGAAGTCTTTAACCGGGCATGACGTCCAATTAATATAAATACGACCTTGGTTAATGAGACATTTTCTGATGTTAGCGGCTACTTCTAGGACATAGGTACAGGTGGGCATATTTTTCTTACCGGCTTTGTGGCTCAATTTCACAGCTTTCATAAAGGACTCACGTGTAGAGTTCGGGAACTTGTCGGCTATGTTTTGCTCGTAAATGCACTCAAATACTTCTTTTTCCGTTAGAGTATCGGGAACTCCAACTACAGCTATTCTAGGGCGGCGTTTAGTAGGTTCTTCGATGGTCAAGCCAGACGAGACAAGTTTCTCTGACTTCCTGAGCTTTTCGATGTCTCCTTTTGACTCCGTGCTAATTATAACGCCCCCATTCCTCACTTTTCTCACAGCACGAACATGTAATTTCATCTCTTCGGGAGATATAATTTTTTGGACAAGGGACTTCGTTTCGTCACTACTTTTGTTCTTGTCGTTAGGGTAGATGGCAAGAGAGCTCAAATTGTTTGGGCGGACAAAATTGTTTGTGCTTTTTTTCACCATGTCAGCAAAGGAGTGGTGTTCGGCTGGTTTCAGCTTTTCTTCTACAGCCTCTTTGAACTGCTGCAAAGAACTCGTCAGGTCTTGCTTTTCCTGTAAGTGGCGAATAGTTGCGTGAGCTAGAATAGTTTTCTGCTTGAGTGCTTGGTACAGGGTGGACATTTGTGCCGATACTGATGTTATTTTACGGCACTCGTGAGCTACACGCAGCTTCTGGTCAGAGTTCATTTTGCTCTCTGAGGTGATGGATCCAATTTCATTCAAATATGACTCAATTGTGCTCATCCATCTTTGGATCTCTGAAGTTGGTATAACTTCAGCGGGTACGTCATAATACTCAGGTGCAGGTGGATTCGGGTCAAGAGTTTGGGATGCTTGACTTGGTGTTGGTGGAGGACTTCGCGTAGTTTTTCGGCTTTTGCCAAAAGGGCTAAAGTCAGGCACAGACATCACTGTTAATCAGTAATTTCGTCCACACAAATGTTTCTAGTTCATATTCGCAGTTTATGAAAAGGTATGCACAAATCACTCGCGACACACTTCGATTTACTTATTGACACTGCAATTTGGTAAAAATAATTATTGGCCGTAATTATTTTAATTCATTTTAACGTTAGCTAAAACGCGTCTGCATAGTCGCACGTTCGGATGTGTTAAAATTAGTAAATAACAGGTAAAAAATCTCATGCAACAAAAAAAAAGTTAAATTTTGTAGTGCAGTGTTATGTATTGCCGTTGCCGCTATAACAAAAAATACTAAAAATAAAAAATAAAAAAAAATATAGGGTGTCCCATACAATAAACGTGTTTTTTTGGTATTTTTTGCGTAGTTAGGTATGTAGTTGTGACCCCCCCCCCCCGTGGGATCTCCACCTTGTCGTGGTGCGGGGGCTCAGTAACCGTGGATTGGTGACCCGCGGTGAAGCTAAGAGGGATCCAGGAGGGGACGCTCCGCGTGGGCTTGGAGGGGCCTGCGCAGGATGCGTCCAACGGTGCGGGTGCGGGGGACAGTTCTGTCTGTCCCTCGCAGTCGGGTGCGGTCGCGGGAGGAGAGGTGTGTCGGTGTTGCGTTGCCGCGCGCCCTATCTTCCGCGACCAAATGGGGGCGCACCATTCGATGCGTCGCGGTGGGGCCGCAGAGGAAGAGGAGATGCGGTGTTGCGTTGCCGTCCTCCCTATCCTCTGCGGCCGCTGGGCGTTTTGGCGGCGGAGTCCAACACCTTAATCCGCGGCCAAGGGGGTTTTGTTCGGGGCCTGCCTGACCATCTGGCGGGCCAATACCCGTCGGAGGGTGGCGACGAGTGCTTAGGTGGTGCCCCACCCTCCGACACACGGGTACATGGCGGCAGTCGAGGTGGTTTTTAGTGGAAACACCACATACTCCGGCTCTTATTTCCCCCAAGAGTCGGAGATCCGAAGGGATTTTCCACCTCGTAAAACAAAAAAAAAAAAAAGGTATGTAGTTGTATATTAACTTTCAAAATAAATAATTAAATAGAAATAAAGTAAAAATTATCATACAGCAAACGAAATTTTAAGCAATTTTTTACTCGATCTTAATAAACAGGTAGAAACTTAAAAAAATATTTAAGTATATGTGACGTTGTTAAATAAAAATCGTTATTTCGGTTACAAACGAAAATTTATAGAATTTCATAAAAGAATCTAAACAGCCTTTAGCAAGGAATTTTATTGGAAAATAGTGATTCTAAAACAATTTGACTAGTTACAAAGATAGAACCTGGATCGCGTGATTCGCGTAGATCTTCGGGAATGCGTCTCCGGTGTTGCTCAGGCAAGCAGAGAAGTACTAAGCTAGCGATGGTGCGGCGGCCAGAAAGGGACGGTGAATTCCGCGCCACAGTATATATAGACCGTTGGGGGGGCGAAGCAGCCTGCCAAGTGAAGTGGGCGGATAGGCCAGAATTTTTCGGGAGGGAAACTTCTGTGGCTGGTAGGCAGCAACTGCATTCCGGAACCCTGAAACAGATGAGTGGTGGTGTCAGTAGGCTAAGTACAAGGCAGCTACTAACCCTCAAAGAAAAAACCAAGTATAACCCTCGACCATTCATACGTCACCAAAGCATTGAACGTTCCTATTACCTGACATTCATCACATTCAAAAAGCCTACACACAGTCATACGTGTGAATAAGCCAGCATTCATTCCCGATGCGAGTCGTGTTCTAAATAAATACAGGACACGCGAAGTGGTATTATACGTTAAGTTTGAGAAAATAGCTACCAAACCTAGGTTGTTAGGCACCACTTGACAACACGGGTTCGATAAGTGCAAAGTAAAAAAATATATATATATCGAAAACTAATAATATTACGACCAGTTGGTAATATCACAAGCAAATTGCTCTCTAACACGCATGATGCGAATTGTAGAAGCAATAAAATGTTGACGGCTGTAACTGTACAAATGCGCACGATGCCGTCCTTGGAAAGATGGACGTTCTCTACAATCGCTAATGGCCAGGATAGAGGTGGTGAATTATCATTCATCACAACTACGACAGTTCCCGGTGTGATTGGGAGAGATTGAGTGTTCCACTTCTGTCTAACCTGAAGACCGTGCAGATATTCCATCCTCGCGATTCCAAAATGACTGGACCAATTTGTCCAGGAGAGAGTGCCTATGAAGCAAACTGACAGGGTCAGATTTGACTTCAGGCGCGGGTAGCGAAAATAGTGGTGCAGTATGCAGAAAATGGCTAGGCGTAAGAGCCGTGGGCTCTGCGGGATCTGAGCTCAACACTGTCAGTGGGCGTGAATTTAAGAGGCACTCTATTTGAGTGAGGACAGTATTGAGTTCTTCGTACGACAACAGCTGCTGTCCGATGACTCGGAACAGATGCATTTTGACCACCTTCACGACTCTTTCCCAAGCGCCTCCAAAGTGTGGAGAGTTGGGACAAATAAATTTCCAAGTGATTCGACTCTCAGCGTACTCCTCCTCAAGTTTCGGGCAATACTCAGTGTTTAGAAACTTATATAAGTCGCGGAGATAAGAGTTAGCCCCTTTTAAAACATGTACCATTGTCTGAGTACATGATCTGAATCGGTCCACGACTGGCGAGGAACCTCTTCAGCGCGGCGAGAAAACTGGGGGTACTGAGGTCCGTGGCGACTTCGATGTGCACAGCACGAGTCGTAAGACATGTGAAGATGCACAGATATGCCTTTTCACTGTGGACGCCACGGCGGCGCACAGGAACGTACGGCAAAGACTGGCATAGTCACAGCCTACGTGCGTGAAAGCCTTATCGACCTGACGCGTGCGACAGTCGGGTAAATCACTCATCAGCGGGTAAGTTGGACGCGGTTTTAAACGAAAGCATGTATTGCACATGTGGACGCGCTGTCTCACAATGCGGCGTGCGGACAGGATCCAGAACCTTTGTCGCAGAAGTGACATCAATAGTTCTGGTCCGGCGTGTAAGTATTTTACATGATAGAAATCGATGATCAAGCTCACGACGTGATCATTACGCGGTAAAATAACTGGATGCTTTTGAGCGTAATCCAGCGCGGCGTTAACTGATTCTCGTAGGAGGTCGACTACCTCCTACGAAAATCAGACCGTTATCGATAAAAGGTCTCAAGCGGTTGAGAACAGGCGAGCAAGGTTTATTATTCTTAATGTTAGAATAATCCTCTGCAAAGTGTTGACTTTGCAGGGCGCGAAGGATTTTGCTTTCCGCGAAATTAAATTCATCGCCGGACACTGCGACGGTGTCGCGGCGGGGCAACATTTTTGCGAATTTACGAATAAAAACGATTATGCAGAGAAGTTTACTCCATGAGGAGATGCGGGTAGCTAACTCATATAAAGCGCAATGCTTTACAGCGGAGCTCACAACATGTGTGAGAAACTTTTGCTCCGGTATGTCCGGAATGCATTGGTTGTCGAGAGGCTTAAGAGGCCACTCAGACGGATCCAATGTAGCCCATTGAGGCCCGTGGAGCCACAGAGGGTGCGTAGTTAATTTTTGAGGCGTAATGCCACGCGAGAGAACGTCAGCAGGGTTTTCAGTACCCGCGACGTGGTAGAAGTTGTCAGCAGGAAGGTTTTCCGTGATCTGGACAACGCGGTTAGCTACGAACGTTTGCCACCGATGTGGCGAACTTTTAATCTAATATAAAGCAACTTTAGAGTCGGTGAAAGCGTATGTCTTGATTGGGAGATGACGCGAGTAGTTATTTAGAACTGTGCGCAAAAGTTTTGACATTAGGAGCGCGCCGCACAGCTCCAGGCGTGCTATAGACATCGGTTTAGTAGGAGCGACTTAGGATTTTGCGTAGACAAGCTGAACGGTGTTACCTGAGGCCTTATTCACATGAGCGTACACTACGGCACCGTAGGCGTGCTCACTTGCGTCTGAGAAGGACATGAGTGTGAGCGTGCAGTTTTCAAAGACGCCTACATGACGCGGAATGCGCCTGCTATTGAGAGCCGGTAGCTCAGCGCAGTACTGCTTCCACATTTTAACAATGTGTAGCGGTGGGGTGTCATCCCAATCAAGATTAAGCTGCCAAAGCTGTTGGATAAGTAGTTTGGCATACACGACTGCGGGGGCAACGAAGCCCATTATATCCCACAGTCGGGCGACTGTAGAAAGGATGGAACGCTTAGTGCACTTCACATCAGCGGGAATGATAATTTTGAAGTAAAAAAACATCATCATTAATGCACCAATGCAGGCCTAATATTTTATGCTGCATGGTTTTATCAAATTCAACTTCCGTGGGAAGTTTGTGCGAAGCGGGGAGACTATCTAACACCGCGCTACTATTACTATTCCATTTTACTAGATCCCACTTCGCTCCCTTGAATAGAGCAATCAATTGTTATTGTAGAAATCGCTTCTTGTTCACTGGGAATCGAGAAGGCGATATCGTCCATGAAGAGCGATGTAGACGCGAATTTGCTGGCGAGAGGATAGCGCGCGCCGTCATCTTCGACCAGCTGTCTCACCGTGCGCAATGCGTGGTAAGAGCTCGATTTTAAACCGAAACAAACGCGATTGAATCTAAACAATTGGAGTGGGTCTCGTGGTTTGAAACGGTAGAGAAAACATTGGTACTGACAATCGGCTTCGCGCATAATAATCTGTAAGAACTGTTGACGACAGTCTGCGGTAAGTGCGATTGCGTGTAAGCGGAAATTCAACAATATAGTGAATAAATCGCCTTGCAAGTTCGGATCTGAGTGAAGAATATCATTTAGCGATCGCCTGCCACCAGACGTGGGCGCGCTGGCGTCTAGGACTACGCGTAGCTTAGTCGACGGCTTGTCTTCGCGCACTACCCCGAGATGCGGTATAACGTAGATGGGAGTTGGGTTGCGGGGATCGTACGATGCGGGGGAAATATAATCTTTTTCCAGATAGTCATTTATAACGTTGTCGTATGCTGACTTAAGTGAAGTCGAAGTCTCAAGCTTCCTTTCCAAGCATACGAAACGCTTGCGGGCGTTGTCATATGAATTCCCTAAGGAAAAAGCATCATCGTTGAATGGTAAGGCTACAGTGTACCTACCACTAACAGGATCGCGGGTTGTCGTGGACTTATAGAACGACTCACACTCAACATCCGAGGGGTGTTGAATGGGCGGTGCGGAGGGAAGCTCTTCAAGCTCCCAAAAGCGTTTGACTAAGGAGTCAATATTCGCACGCTCTTGAGCGAGGCAACATGTCAAGGCCTGGGTGGTTTGCTGTGCTGGTAGTATGGGCACGGGACCCATAACGACATGACCAAACACGGTATTCAAAGTGCGGGGCGCCGACGTGTCGCGGCGGCGAACTACGTCGGGGAGAATTAAATGCGGAAAAAGGGATGCGCCTATTAAGATGTCAATCTTATTAGGTACTCCGAATGATTCATCGGCTAACGGTAAATCATTCAGATGTGATAAGCTACAGGTGATTATCACAGCGGTAGGTAAGAGGTCAGTGACCTGGTCAACAACAAGCGGAGCAATATTAAAGTTAATGTTGTCGATGAAGCGCGAATATACTTTAATATTAATTGGGCTGGAATTTACTACTTTCTCAGCCCCAACGAAACCTTTTACGACGGTGCGTTCCATGTGCTGAGGCTGAATGCCTAAGCGTTCGCAACACTCTTTAGTGATGAAGTCACTTTGTGATGCGGAATCTAGAAGCGGTCGAATAATATGCGGTTTCCCCTGCCGATCGTGAGCAACGACTTGAGCGGTCGATAACATAACAGTCGTGGACTGATTGTTGCGCGCAAGCGCATTACTAAAGCACTGATACGGCTGGGAATCAACAGATGCACATAATGTAACATCTGAGCGCGACGTAGATGCACCTTGGTTCGGGGCGGTGAGCGCTGGCGGGGGCCGCGCCGGCTGAACAGCGGGAACAGCCTGCGCTGGGCACCCGGAGTCGGCGGCGCATGGCTCACTGTTGAAGTGTAACAATGTGGCAATTAGACTTAGATGAGCAATTTCCGACTCGATGCCTTAAACTGAGGCAGTTAATACACGCATTGTTATCCTTCACAGCTCTATAACGCTGTTGCGGAGTCATTTTATTAAATTCAGCGCATTTGAATAAATGCTGATGCACAATGTTAGCGCATAAGCACTTGGATGCAGATTCAACCGTTGTACTCAAGTAAGTTTGGTACTTCGGCGGCGGGGCGGAATTTGAACGCCGATTAACGTTGGCTGAACGCTTGGTACTAGCTGAGGAAGAACTCGGCTCCGTACGTTCTAAAACTTTTGCTCGATTTGAGATAAATTCGGTTAAGTTATCAAAGGTGGGAATTTTTGTAGAATATTTGATCTCGAATGCGCGGCCAGTTTCTGAGTCCAATTTCCGTGTGGCTATATGAATAAGAATTAAATCGGTGAGGTTATCCATTTTCAAGTTTTTCAAAGCAGCGACCGCACTACTAAACTTCTCAGTTAATAAATCAAAGTTTGTTGCCGAAGCGCACTGCAAAGGCTTGAATTCAAACATTTGATTTAAATATGTTGACACTAACATACGCTTGTCATCGTACTTATCTATGAGCGTTTGCAACAATAGTTTATAGTTCTCTGGGCATGGGGATATCCCAGCGCAGACAGACTGTGCCTTGCCGGTCAGCTTGCCCAACAGATAGTATAACTTGTCAGAATCAGTCAAGGATGGATTATCATGAACCGTCGATTTAAAACTGGCATAGAACAGCGGCCAAGAGCGAATGTCACCAGAAAATTGCACAAATTCGATCGGCGCTAGCTTAGGCCTAGATTTGTGTAAAACATTGTCGCCAGGCAGCAACGATGAACACTGTGATTGAACCCGCTTAATCCTACTATACAAACTCTCAAAAGCCATGAGACTTTTATAATCATGTTTAGCAGTCGAGTTACACATTAGCAGGCGGTTGTTGTATTCGTCTAGAACCTGTTGGTATTTATCGCGCAATGAATCTATCTCAGCTGACTCGTCGAGAAAACTTTCATGCAATTCGATGTTCAAAGAAAGGTCGTATATCTTTTAAACAATTTGAAATATAGCTTCGCGTTTAGCTTGCAACGTTAATAATTGCGCGTCCTCTACGTCGTCATAGTCAGAGCCCGACCCATAAGCCTTCTTAGTCTGTTTTGACATCTTTATAGCGTAAAAGATGAAATATCAATGACCAAAACACAAGCAAAAGACGAAGAAGAAAAAGCAATACGACAAATTTATGTAGGTAGTTAGCTTGTAAAGAAACTAAGTGAAAAAATGACCTCTCTATTCTGTTCGGATAATAGAACAGAATAAAATAATGAAAGAAAACCGGTTTATTAATCTGTTTAACTGTAAGGAGGCAAGTTAAAATTAATTTATCATTTAAATTGAGTATAGTTATCTAGTAAGCCGTCATGAAACATTGAACCTAGCATTCCAATTAAATTAAATGACTTAATCAAAATAAACTGTATTGTAACGACATCTAGCGGTGCTGTTCGAAACTAAGTAGACATGTCAGATAACTCGTTAATAGGCAACTAGATGGCGGTACTAGTGTTTTTTATTAAATTATGATAGTTACAATACATTCATTACAAATATTATTAATAATATTATTAATAATAACGTTTCCAAAATACCATACCGAACAGAAACAAAATGTATGTACAAGAAATTCGTAAATTTTGAACCAAAGAATGTCAATTTTTACGTTGAGGGTAAGTATAAGTTTTTTACCTTATATGAAAAGATAACTCGAATTTATTCAATACGAACGGTAATAGTGTATGAATTAAACGATTAGAATGTTTATCTAGTTGAATAAACACGTAAATATGCTAGTAAAACAATGCAAAGTTGTTCTACGGAGTAAGGTACTACGGCGTAAATACCTATTACAATAAATATTTCTCCTACTAGGGCCTATGATAAGAATCCTAATAAGAGCGGTTGGAAGGATCACAGGATCCGTGCTCGATATGGACCACAAATGGTCGCGCCAAACAACACGAGTAAAGTTCTTCGATAATATGGACAAATTTACAGTACAGTGTGACGTTATGGCAGTATGAAGGTCGAGGCGGGGATGGAAATAGGACATGCAGCGCTCACCTTTGACTCCAAGGGGGCTCCAAGATCCTCTTCGGCCTCCGTAAACTGGCACTTTATCTCACTTCGCGGATGGCAACGACTACTCTTGAATAAAGTTTTTCTCACTACGTGGCAGCGATGCGGGAATATATTTAAGCGACACGACAGACACTCTGTTCGCGGTGTCGAGAGCAAAGACGCTTGCGCAAGCACGTGTTGGTCGCCGGCAAGGTTTTGTTCGAACTTAACGATCTTCTCAGTGTTGCCAGTCACATTTCATTCATTCGCCCATATCGCCTCTGACGCTTAGGCACTCAGCGCTGCATGGCTGGTATCATTGGGAAAAAAGGAGCGGGAAATTTAAACTGCCTTATTGAAAAGAAGCTAGGTTTATTACGAAAATCAGTTTGGCGTTACCACATATTATATAATACATACTATAACTACAATGAAAGATGTCACATGGATGAAAGATAGTGCGTTTTTAACAAACCTTTAAATATACTAGGCGATTTTGCTCTAGGAATATATAGAGGCAATGCATTCCACAGGCGCACAGCTTGTACATTAAAAGATTTGTCAAAATAATTAGTGAAATGCATTGGCATCTCCAGCCTCAAGTCCACAGACGACCTCAAGGACCTTGAATGTGTGTCATGAAGGAACTTAAAACGTTCTTTAAGATAAGAGGGACTATTGGGATTAAATAGGATATTATACAGTAAAGTAAGAATATGATTATTTCTGCGAAGGCGAATCGGAAGCCACTTGAGCCTGTTGCGGAATTCTAAAATATGATCATATTTGCGTAAACCAAATATAAAACGTATGCAGAAGTTTTGGAGACGCTCAAGTTTGTTCAGTTGCTCCGTTGTGGGGTCAAGATAGCTGACATCAGCGTAGTCAAGGATCGGCAGAAGCAAAGACTGTGCAAGTGCAATTTTAGTAGCAGTTGGAAGGAAATTGCGTAATTTTCGTATTGATGCGGCTGAAGCAAACAGTTTTCGACTTGTTTCTTGTATCTGAAGTTGCCAAGACATTGTTTCATCTATATGAATACCCAAATTAAACTACGTTAATTGAATATTCTTGACTACAAATACACTAAAAGTTTATAAATTGTTTATAGTTAAGGATCAGTGGTAGCGCCATCTACCTTTCTATTGATCATTAATTACATCAACGTCAATCGTTCCTCGTTTGCTTGTCCAATACGAGCGATTCTTTTTATTCCCTCCCTCTCTCCCAAAAGGCACGCCTATCGCTGATTCGTCGCCGAGTCCAACGACGCGCGAGACAGTCAAGAATCATCCGTGTCGCGCCGAACACGTGTACCTAATATCGCTATATTTTACCGCTTCTATACTATAAACGCAACAAAACCGCCCGCGGGTGAAGTGGAGTGATTTGTATAGTTCTGGGTTGGATCCAGACGGAGTGATCAGCTTACAGCCCGATTCTGCAAGAAGCCGATGACAGCCATCTTGTCAAGCCGAGAGAATGGAGGTAGGTGTGCTGCAAATCCCATTCCTCCCAGTATCTACAACTCCCACTCTCTTTTCCTATTCTAGGCGATCAGAACCCATCCCTATACAGTCCACAATATTAATATTTTCCCAAATCGCCTAGCAAATACGGTCTCGGTGCAACGCCGAACCAACAGGAATAAAAACAATGCTATAAACTATTTATGATGAAAGCCTTATCTTAATTCTGGTTTGACGACCATAACGGTATTTTTGCCAAGTAATCAATATTGCGATTTGCTCAAAACAATACGTTAAAAAAAGCGTTATTTACTTTTAACATGGAATTTGTTCAAAAAAATATTAGTAATGCTTAACTTAATAACGGCTAGCCCACGTTATCCGTTTCTCGCGCTTCATTAATTCCGGGAGTGTGCGGGGATGCCATATGCGTGCGAGGATGGCATATGCGCGCAGGGAGGTTTGTCATTCCGCTTGGAGAGCTTATAGCGTGCAAGCGTGCGTCATCGCATCGTGCTCCCGCAAAAACTCAAATAGGTATGTCGGGGAACATTAAGAGGTAAATTAGATTTTTTTTGTGTAATACTTTATTAACATTATCTTCCTTAATATCTCCACCGAGTTTGATGGAAAAATAGCAGAACAAGGAATTAGTCATATTATAAAATTATTATCACTGCCTGTTGGTTTGCTATTATCCCTCAGACTAACTAGGTGGAGTGACTACCTTTGACGGGCAGAAACTTGATGAGAGTAGCCTCGGATCCACCATTCTAGTCAGTCAACCGGAAGGTGGCGGTCAAACCACCCAAAGTAAGGCAAAAGTAAAAGGCAAGATACTATATAGGCAGCAGCATTAAATATCAAAGACTTCCGCCACTACGATCGCCAATCCGTCTGCCAAGCGTGGCGATCAAAGCAAAATCTCCCAAAAATTAGCCACACACCAAAAAGCAGCCTCTATTCCCCGGCGGCCCCGCTATTCTTGACTCAGATAGCGGCCATGGTAACGGTGGGGCATGGGGTGCGATAAACCTCCGGCAGAGATTTGACGCTATATTTCATTTCATTCATCACACTCCGATGAGGATGTAGAAGCTATGTATGAGGACATATCTCGGGCTATACATAGCTTCAAAACCCATTACACCGTCGTCATGGGAGATTTTAACACGAAACTAGGCAAACGAGCGGCGATGAGCTGAGGGTGGAGCAATTTAGATATGGACACCGGAACTCGCGGCGCCACTTGCTGGCTAGCTTCATGGAGAAGGAAGGACTTTTCATGATGAATTCCTTTTTCAAAAAGCTAGAATGCCACAAATGGACCTGGATAAGTCCAGATGGTGCCACCAAAAATGAGATCGATTTCATAGTCAATGAAGAGGTTTATATTTAATTATGTCTCTGTGATCAGTTCGCATAAAGCCGGCCGCTGTCACTGAATGGTAAGAGGCACATTGAATATTAGTCCCAACCTCGAACGGTCGAGATTGATGAAGTCTAGCTCCTACCAGAGCCAGTTCAAATCTAAAACCCCGAGAGCTTTTAGCTTGAGCTGCAAAACTGCTTCAAATACCTGGGAGAATGCGTAGATGTGGACAACTTTAGTGACAGGTTAGTGAATGCTGTCCATACAACAGGCTTAAAGTTCTTAAAGCCCATGACGGTTAAAAGAGCCCATAAAATCTCTGGTACGATACTCGACCTTATACAGGAAAGGCGTAAAATGTTTCTGCATGCCTCTTACGATATGTCAAAGTATCAGCGGCTTAATAAACAGATCTCTAAGTCTCTGAGCCGTGATCTCCGCCAATACAACACTAAGTGTGTTCAAGACGAATGATGACAGAATTATCTCGTCTAGACCTCAGTCTGGACGAGATAATTCTGTCAACATTCGTCTTCAGCCTTGTCAGCTGACCGGCCCAATAAACAGATCTCTTTTGAACACTTAGGAACCGTAATCTGCTCGATTGCTTCTCGAATACACTTAGTGTTGTATTGGCGGAGATCGCGAATCAGAGACTTAGAGATCTGTTTATTAAGCTGAGGTGGAGGAGCTGAGGCTCCTGGAAGAGATCGAACTGGACAGCTATACACGACTACACGACCACCTGTTACTACTCCAGTCACTGACCCTAGAGCTGGATTGACCCGACACTATACCGAAGATATCCCGGACATGACATCCCGTCAGCATGCACGGGATAAGAGTGGCCCTAAATCAACTCAAAACCAACTAGGCACCGGGTGATGACGGAATTACGTCAGAGTTTTGAGAGCTGTCGGCGCACCTGCCGTGGAAAAACTTCGAAAGTTATTAAATTCTGTCATAGTCGAGGGCAAAACGCCATAGGCATGTCACAGTGTGGTGGTGTTTTTTGTCAAGAAAGGCGATAAAACCCTTGTGAAAAACTACATACCCATCTCACTCCTAAGTCACGTCTATAAGTTGTTTTCAGGTTTTTTACAAATCATCTCGAGACCAAGCTAGACGACTTCCAGCCTCCCGAACAAGCGGATTTCCGTAAAGGCTATAGTATTATAGACCACATACATACGCTGCGGCAGGTTAAGTCTGAGGAGTATAACCAGCCTCTATACTTGGCGTTTGTGGACTATGAGCAAGCCTTCGATTCGATCGAAACCTGGGCGGTACTGTAGTCTCGCCAATTGTGCCATCGACGACTATCGATACGTCGAAGTGCTGAAGTGTTTGTTCGAAAACGCCACCATGTCAGTCCGCCTCCAAGAGCAGAGTTTAAAACCTATTCAACTATAGCGAGGGTTGAGGCAGGGAGATGTTATATCTCCGAAACGTTCACCGCTGCCCTGGAAGACATTTTCAAGGTTCTGGACTGTGAAGGACTCGGCATCAAATAAGCGGCGACTACTTATACCTTTTATTTGCTGATTATATCGTAGTCATGGTTCAGACCATGGAAGACCTCAGCACAATGCTCAATGGCCTCCGTAGAGTCTCCCAACAAGTAGGCCTTAAGATGAACATGGACAAGACGAAAATCACGTCTGACTTCCATGTGTGTGTTCCATGTGTGCTCCTATTCAGGTTGGGAACTCTACACTCGAAGTTGTCGACAAGTACGTACAACTGGGAAAATGATCCGATTGGGTAGGTCCAACTTCGAGAAAGAGGTCATTCGTCGAATCTAATACGGTTGGGACGCGTTCGGGAAGTCAAGGCATATCTTCACGTCTGATATCCCGCAGTGTCTCAAGACGAAACTCCTTGACCAGTGTATGTTCCAAGTGATGATCTATGGAGCCGATACGTGATCACTTACTTTAGGCCTTATCCGCAAGGTCCGGGTTACTCAGATGGCAATGGAAAGAGCTATGCTCGGTGTTTCCTTGCGAGATCGAAAAAGTAATGAGGAGATCCGCAGGAGAACCAAAGTCAGCGACGTAGCTCTCCGAATAGCCAGGCTAAAGTAGCAATGGGCAGGGCACATAGCTCGGGGAACCAATGGCCGTTAGGGCAGGAGGGTTCTGGAGTGGCGACCACGCACCGGACGATGCAGCAGGAGTAGGCCTCCCACAATGTGGGCCGACGATCTGTATAAGATTGCGGGAAGCGGTTGGATGCGGGCGGCTCGAAATCGAGTCTGTGTGGAGAACCTTGGGGGAAACTTATGTCCAGCAGTGGACGTCTCTAGGCTGACATGATGATGATTTTGTGATTGAAAATATTATTACTGTCTATTATACACAAATATAATATATTAAATAGCCACTATGGAAATAGGGTCTTAAAATATACAGTACTCCCAAATTAATAATGCGCATGCAGATCTTCGTTGATTGTCGTATTCCCGGAAACACCCGAATCATTGAATTGTAAGAGCCCTAAACAATGCACTTGCATTTTGCACCTTGTTCGAAAGAAATAGGAGTGAATATTATGTGCACACAATCGAAAACAATTCGGGCGGTCGGTCGCCAGTCCGTCAAAGGTCCGTCAGTCGTCTTTATATAATGGTGGTGACTGCACGTGTTCTCTCTGTGTGGAATTATATAGAGCTGCTATTACACACCCTTCTTGGTTTTGTTTTCAAAGGTGAATTTAATTATGTTATTCAAATTTAAATCGTTTATTTTGTAAAATAGGTAAATATACTAACATTTTTCACGGCTTGTTAATATTAAAAAATAAAAAATACCTACTTTAAATACATATTAAGTACTAGAAAAAACATTTTAAAAAGATACACACAATAAACAAATAGATATAGGAATAAATAATATTATAAAGTATATTAGTACATAATGCAATAATACAACAAATAAATAAAAATATGTCTAACTCTGCCCATACCATTTTCTTTTAGACGTATTCTTCCAGAATGGATAAATTTAAACGTGGAAAGCCACTTAAGTCACAAGCACGGCAAATGGTATTTAATGTGTACCTTTATTTCTTAAATGAAGCCAATGTTATCAAAAAAGACCATGATGGTTATTTAAAAAAAAATCAGGACCGTGTTATAAAAGCTACAGGAATTTCACGACGAACTTTGACGAATATTTTAAACGAAAACAAAACAGAATCAATCAATGAAATTTACCACACCGAAAAAAGAACACACACACACACTTAACAACTCTATATACATATCGTCTTTCGACGCTCGGGGAATACGACCGTTGCCGAACAGTGACGAAGATTTCTATGCGCATTATCACTTTGGGAGACCTGTACTTTTTTAGCTATTCATTGCTTATTAAGATTAGAAAAATAATCAAGGCTGTGCATATAAATTTTACAAATTGCTGTATATGTTGATGATACGTGAAATATATATGTTGATGATAAGGAAATTTATTTAATTAAAACGTTTTTATTTAATTGATTCAATTTTCATACTGCATTTTATTTAATTATCCAGTTTTTTGATATGTGATGCTTAGCTATAAAAATGTTGGTAACAATTGAAGTAAGAAATATCTGTTTTTAGCTTAGTAAGCAAGCATATGTTTTTTCGTATCTTTTTTATTTTTCGCTAAAACTTAGCTTAAAAGAGTCATAGGTGCTTTAGCCTCTTCTTACGTAAGGTACTAATGTATAAATATTAAGAAAGGTCTTAGCTACAAAACAGTTAATAGACTTAGCGCGTTTATAGTTAAGCATTTTAGGGTAAACTTATTGAAAATTAGAAACCTCATAAATTTAAAGAAAATGCTTAACTAAAAAATCTCTAAATGCAGGTTAACGGCTTTAGTGTGGCAAACAATGTCAAAAAAATGTGTATTGCTTAACTAAACCAAAAAAATCTGTGTTTTTATATAATTTTAAGTACATTTCTGAGCAGGAAATATCCTAAATGACGCTGACAAATATTTGGTTAAATAATATTTAACAATCACTGATTTATGTATAATAGTTTTCTAGAAACAACGATTCCCGCATTTTTACGTGTTTCTCCAAAATCACTTTTTGGGGTTAACGTGGTTTTAGTTAACGGACGGCAGTATTGCCATCTACCGGGCACATTATTAAGCGAGCAATAATTAACACTTTTAATGCACACATATCTTCGAAAATTCAGAGTTGTGTGCCACCATCGGCATCGTCTCGACCGTCCGTTACGTACACCACTGGGCTACCGCTGCTATTACAAACATTAAATCGGAAACAAATAACACCCAGACTTGAAACAGCAATTTGTGAATCACACAAAGTATTGTTTCGTGTGGGCATCGAACAAACGACACTTAGTGTAGAGCTAAGCGGCGATTCAAACGCTTAAACCACTACGCCATAAGTAATAGTTATAATAACAGCCTTTTCAATCCATTGCTGGAAATAGGTCTCGCCTAACCTGTGTTAAAATATTGTGACTTTTGGGGGCCAACAGGAGGTTTGCCAAAACTGTATCATGCTGACCAGACGGGTTGGTAGTGACTACAAAATTTGATATCGAGATTTCCTTCTGTACGTAAAGATACTACATATTTATTTCCCGTATTCGCCTCTACGACACCCATGGCAAGATATGGGGTTGTGATCTTTTGTACGTTTAATACATTTCTCTAATTTCCTGCGTTATTACCAACATATAAAAAAAGATATTGGCCAAGTGCGAGTCCGACTGGCGCACGAAGGGTTCCGTACCACCACCTATAAAAGAAAATCATGTTTGTTGTATGTATATGTGACGTCATCGCTGACATCGTCCGCCCACTTCACTTGGCTGGCTACTTCACCCCCCCCCCCTCAACGGGCTATATACACCACTTTTAAGAAGAACTTGAAGCAACTTTCAAATTTGTTACTGTCCGTAATTTTAATTAATTTTATTGAAAATAATCAGTGATAAATGTACAAAGTTATAGTTAAATAACAAGAATAGTGATAACAAATGTTCGCAGCATATAAAAATTACAAACAGCGTTAAAAACGACGTTTTACAACCAAAACAGCTGTTTCACAGTTACAAGGGCCGTTTGAAGAACTTTACAAACCTAGATAAAATCCAGGGAGTATATTAATTTATATAAGACATACTAACATTTCACACTTCTCATAAAGCACAACATAGAATTATCTTTATTTTACTAATCCACATAACATAAACACAATTCTCATAACATTCATGTGCACTTACCTACCTACTTAGTCCTTAATATTAAATTTTATTCTTGAAGTGATTTTATAAAGAAAAACAAACCATCACTTAGCACAATACACGAAATAAGATTAATTTTTTGTGATACTTAACAATAATTTAGAAACAAATAACTAATTGTTTTAAAGTGGTTTTAAAATACTTAATTTATTTTTATATTGTTTACCTACCTACATTACTGAATAGTTCATTTTAAAATATAATTGTACAAAATTCTAGAATATTAACTGTAATAACACCTTTAAATTACTTATTTTCAGTTTTCCTCAATTGTTTCTCTTCATTCTTGCTCCTATTGTATAGGTACTTTTATACATTACTGAACAGTCTGTCTCCTGTCATCTTGTTTCTTTCTGTCCTTAGGTGTTTGGTTTACAATTTGCTGCAACAATGAGCACTTATATGATGACCCGTAAGGCCACAGCAAAGGATGTGGAAAATAAGCTCAAAATAGCCTTAATGGAATTAAGAAAGTGCCAGGAAGAAAATACCAACCTACTGAAAGAGCGTTCTGATTGTGAGGAAGATATCAAGCTTGTTAATGACAGGGTTTCAAACTTGAAAGCACAACTCGCTGAACTTCATATTGAGTATATGGACACTCTTGCCCAGCGAGACAGGTTGCAGGAAGAAATCAATACATTAACAACTTGCAATTACACATATTCCTGGTCTGTAAGTCGTATTACTGAACTCGAAAGCGATCTAGAACAGGCATTATTAAAGATAAAATCTTTAGAGCAAACTGTGCAGGTACTTAACAGTGATGCAACACAGAACCTTTATTCAGAGGTTATAGGTGATAAATTATGCTTAGGGCCAAATAGACATAGGATACAACTAAAAAGTAGTATCAAAAAGCTTAAACAACAAAGGAAGTTATATAAAATAAATAAAAATATTAGTAAACTGGTACTGAACTTAAAACAATATAATAAAATGAAAATGACAACAAAGCAATACAAAACATTAGTTTCTGAACATACAGAATTGTTACAGGACCTAGAAAATTATAATATTGAATTAATTAATGGTAGGATGTTGTATGATCAGCATACAAGGGACCTTAAATCACAAATCAGTGCTTTAGAATCTGAACTAAATAGGATGAATACCCAGTATGAGAAAGAGGTTCAGGTATATATAAATAAATATGATGAGATTGCACGAATTGGAAAGAGTAATTTGGAATATGTAAAGGCGTTGACAAACACAAATAGTTACTCAAATTGTTTAAAATCTACCTTGTTAGCTAACGAGTCTGGTGGTGATTCAGGTCTCTGTTCAAGTTCTAGTTCCAGTACAACCAGTAGTACAAAGGATAGGACACCCTTAGTTGACAACTCTGGCACAAAAAAAGTTTACATGTTTTCAGATAGGTTAGGTGTAGGTTTAGGTAGCTTAATGAATAGTCATTTAAAACAACACAATATCATTAATTATTGTTATCCAGGGTCATCTTTTACAAACTTAATAGATATTTTAAAAATAACCACATTTGATAGTCAGTCAACAATAGTAATTGTGTATGGTGACAGTCAAATGGTGACCAAAAAAGATATTTATAACTTAACAGAAGTAATTTTATCACTTCATAAAAAATTTGGATGTCAATGTATTACTTGTGCGTTACCTTATTCAGGTACACTAGATGGAAAGATGAATCAACATATCTATGACCTCAATTTGTGTTTTTACAATATGACATGGCAATATAAAGATATTATTTTATATTTTGACATAAATAAATTTATTAATAAATATAACTTCACATTGACCAAAGATACTATGTATCTTTCGCTATCTTATAAACGACAAATTGCTAAATTATTAGCATATAATATACAAAGTGACACAGGTACATGTAGGGTATCCAAGGAAATGATTTCTGTAAATAATTCTGTCTTTACCATGTCTTCTATTTTAAATACTGACACAAGTTCTTTAAACTTAAGCATTGGACAAAGGATAGACATTGTCAATTAAATATAGGACATCAAAATATACAGGGTCTATCTGGCAAACATTTAGAATTAAGTTTATATTTAGAAAGTCATAATATAAAAGTTATGTGCATAACGGAGCACTGGTTGAAGGATTATCAAATATCTTTTTTAAATAACATGCATTACACTGTGCAAAGTGCTTTCGCTAGGAGTCAAGCCATCCATGGTGGATCCTTGATACTAGTTTCAAATACCATATTGTGTAAGGAACGAAAGGACATAAGCATCTTGTCTGTAGAACGCACTGTAGAAATTTCCTGTATTGAACTGGAACAGTATGTTGTTATATGTGTGTATCGCCCTCCTTTAAGTAACTTTAATATGTTCGAATCTATTATGGAAGATGCAATTGGTAAAATTAGGACCAATAAGAAAGGGATCATAGTTTGTGGAGATTTCAATATTAATATACTGGATAGTTCACCAATGACTAGTAGGCTTTTAAATCTTTTTAAATCATTTAATTTGACAAATTTATTTCTTGAACCTACTAGAATAACTGCATCATCTTCCACTTGTCTTGACAATATATTTAGTAATCATACAGTATCACATAAATTAGTTACTACTGACTTAACTTCGGATCACTGTGGTCAATTGGCAGGATTTTCATATATAAATGATAATGCAGTACGTAAGGTGATAGTTAGGCCATTACCTAGGTATAAATTTAATGAGTTTAGGAACAAAATTTTAATAGGTATGAATCCTGATATGATGGAGCTTAAGTCACCAAATAAGATTTATGAAACTATGTTTAATTTAGTTTACAACGAATTTAGAAGTACTTTTAAAACCAAGGAAAAAGTAATCAAGGAGTCTAGAGCATTTAGTGAGTGGGCTACTGTAGGTATTTATAAAAGCAGAGCAAGGATGTATGAGTTGTATGGTATGAAGAAATACAATTTTGATGCGAGCTTCACTGAGTATGTCAGAAATTATTCAAAAATATTTAAAAAGGTATGCAATATAGCTAAGGCACGTTTTGTAAGTGATAAAATTAGAAACTCTTCTAATAAAGTTAAGGCCACATGGCAAGCTATTAACGAAGCAACGGGCAAGGCAACCTTTAGGAATACCAATTTTAACTTGCTAGATAATAATAAAATGATTAATAATGACGAGGAAGTCGCACTCGCATTCAATAATTTTTTTGCTAGCATACCTATTGCTACTACTATAGGTCTAAACTCATCAGCTTCAGTCGCAGTAAATTTATTAGAATCTAGTGTAGAAAAATGTAATGTATTATTTAAATTCAGTCCTATTAGTTCTACTGACATTATAAACACTTTCCAATCTCTAGAATCTAAGAATACGGGTGATCTCTGGGGAATATCTGTGAAGATTCTGAAAAGTATAATAGATATAGTAGCACCTTATCTAAGTAACTTGTTCAATAAGTGTATAGAATCAGGCGATTTTCCAGATTTAATGAAACATAGTAGGATAATACCTCTGTTTAAATCCGGCAGTAAGACTGATCCTAGTAATTATAGGCCAATTTCAATACTACCTACTTTTAGTAAAATCTTTGAAAAGATAATACTCAAGCAACTTCTGAAGCACTTTAATTTAAACAGCCTCCTTCATACTGAGCAATATGGTTTTACTAAGGGTCACTCGACGACGGATGCAGGAGTAGCTTTACTCAAACACATCTACAATGCATGGGAGAACTCTCAGAATGCTATTGGTGTGTTTTGTGACCTTTCGAAAGCATTCGATTGTGTCTGCCATGATACGCTCTTATGCAAACTTAAACATTACGGTGTCCAGACTAAAGCATTGAATGTTATTAAGGCATATTTAAATAACAGAATCCAATGTGTAGAAATAGATGGCTCAAAATCCAGTGGTGTACCAGTACAATTGGGAGTGCCGCAGGGTAGTATCCTAGGGCCTTTCCTGTTTCTAGTTTACATAAATGATTTGCCATTTTACCTGAGAAATATTTGTGACGTGGTATTGTTTGCTGACGATACTTCATTGATATTTAAAGTAGATAGAAATAAGGAAAACTTTACCGAAATAAACTGTGCTCTTATTCAGGTGACTAAATGGTTTACTGTAAATAACTTAGTACTGAACGCCAGAAAAACCAAATGTGTTAAGTTTGCTTTGCCCAACGTCAGAAACCTTGGTCCTAACATAGTTTTGAATGGTGATGTACTGGAAACAACTGAATCTACATTGTTTCTAGGAATAACACTTGATTCGAAGTTACAATGGGGCGCACACATTACATATCTATCAACGAAACTTAGTTCGGCTGCTTATGCCATTAAGAAGGTGCGCAATTTAACAGATATCGATACGGCTAGATTGGTATATTTTGGCTATTTTCATAGTGTTATGTCTTATAGCATATTACTTTGGGGTAGAGCTGCTGATATCGAAAGTATTTTTATATTGCAAAAAAGGGCAGTTCGGGCCATTTACCAATTACGGACAAGAGTTTCGCTCAAAGAAAGATTCAAGGAAATCGGTATTCTAACAGTAGCGTCTCAGTATATTTATGCTAGTGTTATGCATGTACGTAAAAATATAAATTCATATTCAAAGAATAGTGATATACACTCTATAAATACAAGAAATAGACATAAATTATGTGTTCCGTATTTTCGTTTGTGCAAAACTCATAGTTCTTTTATAGGACTTAGTATACGTATCTACAACAAGATACCGATAAGTATTTTGGACTTGCCTTTTAACGCATTTCAGATAAGGATTAAAAATTACCTAATGCAAAAGGCATATTATAATTTAAATGAATATCTGAATGACAAATGCTCTTGGAAATAATGTTTCATAATTCATATATTATATAGTAAATAGGTAGATGATAAGTTTCTTGACATGTAATTAAATATTATTCCATTCCAATTAAAATCATGTAAATGATAGTTTTTGGAATCGCCACCACATTACTAAATGTCACTCATCTCGTTAGATACTTTTATTTGTTATTTTTTTTTATAATGTATTATAATCGTGTAGCCAATCAGTTCGATCGGTGGTTATATTTCAAAAAGTATCATGTCAATCAATCAAATATAGGTACTACATTTGCATTTTGCACGCGTTCCACATATTTATGATAATATTAACGATCTGGAAAATGCAGGTAATTCGTGTTCATGGTCAGTATACCAACAGATTGTTAATTACTGCCGGTTCGTGTACCGTTGTCGTCATGCTCACTAAAATGTCATTTCTTGTGGTGGCGTCGTGTGTCGGGTCATCCCTGTCCCTCTGATATGGCGAGAGGGATGATGGCTGGCCCATGCGTCATACTCGTGAACGGGTGCTACTTGCGATGACTGGTCGATGTCGGTCTTACGGGCTGGTATTACATTTTTAATATTAAACTGTATCATTTCTATCATGGTTCTGAACATTTGCGCGGATTGCCTGCATTATTAGGTACTTAATGTAAGTGGATGCTCCTGTTTCACCATGTCAATTTTCAGGAGGCTAATTAAATGAACATCAAAATTTTAGTACATTATGCTTGAGTATTAAGTAGAGTAAATATATACAAATGACATAGAAGGTGTAACAGTTGCAGCACCTTACAAAATTTAAATTTTTATGTATTATGCAAAACCTGGCGATGAAAAAGAGTGACCTTGAGTTTTATTGCCCGTTCTTTCTCATGGTTCTACGCCCTTGCTTTGCGAACGTGGCAGTAAATGTAAATGTAGAAGCTTTGAGTAATTATTTTTTTAAATTGACGTTCATAAGTGTCACTTTGTGATTTAAATGAATAAAGGATTTTGACTTGACTTGACTTGACACTATTTTTAATTAGTACAAAATATTTAATGGGGCTCTAAGCATCTTTAACTAATCATATTTATATATGTAAAAAATAAAAATACTAAGTTCCAAAACTGTCCCAAAACTGTCCACAAAAATACGTAATGATTGGTAAATGCCTAACTAAATACTATGTTGTAGTAGTAATTTTACGCGGCACTACTCCATTGATAAATTTGTGCAAACTCGAAGATCGCCACCCCCTTCTCTCTGCGCCCGCGCCACAGTACTAAAGTGAAGGCGGTAGCGAACGGATCCTTTTTTCGCGGCAACAATTATTGTTTGTTTACGTTTGCCCAACGCGATGGCTTATCAGTTCACATCACGCGAGTGCAGCTGTGTGTTTGTACAGGGAAGTGTTTGGAAGCCAGTGGATCGGTTGAGGCGGGCCTGTAGCTTGGCCTCCATGCTCACCACTGTGTACAAAAGTGAGCCGGTTAGTTTCGAACAATTTAAACAGCGCATATTAGACACTTTCTACGCAGTGAAAAGCCAGAAAAGCGTACTTCTCTCGTTAAAAAAACAATTTAATAAAACGTGCTGTGTATTGACAATGGTGGTGGACATTTCGAAGAATAATTGAAATACTTGTAAGTAAAGTAAGAATGACCTAATTAAGTAAATAATAATTTGATGCGGGCGGCTAAAAATCGGTCTGTGTGGAGAACCTTGAGGGAGGCCTATGTCCAGCAGTGGACGTCTCTAGGCTGACATGATGATGATGAAATAATAATTGTAAATAGCAGCTGATTCTAACTGCATAAATACGCCAAAAATACTCTTTTCTTTTATTACAGAATACCTTCTTTTATTTTGAAATGTGTTTGCTTTCTAATTACATACCTCCGTATTTAATTACTTGTAAAACGGTAAATTTTGCCGGTCCTAAGACAGGATGAAGTATGAAGGAGTGGGTAGAATTTAGAAACTTAAAAAGTAACTACCTACACTTTTATTATTTTGCTTCATTTTATTGTCTAAGGCTACCTACATTATAAGTGCGACGGAAAGAATGCGTAAGAGTAGGACGGAAAGTAAGTACTATCAATGAAGTAGTGAATGGATTGTAAAATATGTCTATGATTTAGGTGAGATTTTCTACAATAAAGAAATGATTATAACTTTGCTATTAGTTTTAGGTTAATGACATGTACAGTAAGTACATCACATATGACTGAGGACACATGTTTTAATTTTAACGATGAAATGTCATCATAACCAGTGCTGTAGGTGTTTTTAAGATTAGATATGATTGTGTGTATTTCATTTGGTAATTTTGGTTTGAAAAATATAGAATTAGATATAATTGATGGATATGCGTTACTAGAATCACAGTGAGCTATTTGTGCTTGATTCAGGAAAAAAATATTGAAAGCTTTGGCTATCTGCATCGGGTTACTGATAGTTGCTGCGTTATCAATTATATATTTTATTTCATTATTGGGAACATTATACTTAGTGTTATTGATTAATGACCATGTTGCTTTGCACTTATTCTCAGCCGTACGAATGAAATGTTCAGTTTGGCTTTTTTTGTAAGTTTCAAAATACGGTTTAGTCTAGCAGACAACGCGTTAAATTGTTTTTGGTTTTTGTAGAACGGTTTTCACGATTATGCCCTATATTGGGAATATCGTAAATAGATAACCATTGAAGCTGTCTTTTGCGTTGGCAGCATTTCCTAATACCATTTGTGATTCATTTTGGACGCTTTATTATGTTTTTTTTAGTTCTAACAACCGGAATACATAGGCGATAGAATAACAAGAATGTGTCATAATGTTGCAATCAATTGTTGTGTTGTCTATGTGCTATACTTGCAAACGTCAGTTAAGACATGAAGTAATAAATTTGGAGTAAATAGTTTACGTTTTGGTGTACTTAACCTTAATTAAACAGGAATAATACTCGAAAATAGAAATACCACCATAATAGGAAGCGATTTTGACTACCGCCGTATTAGGAGCTTTTACCTTAGCGTTATCCCAGTTGCAACACGGGGTCCGCTTACTAGTCTAACCGGATTTGACTTTTGAATTTGAATTTGAACTCCCTATAACGACTGTCACAGATCTTAAAGACAATCGGGACTCGGGGACCGGCCATGAACACTATGATTACTATATTTTTTTTTTTAACTTCTACGCCATTTTGGGGGCGCCAGGGGGTCGCGTTAGCATTGTACCCTGACACCCCGGCGGATAGCCCGAAGGCCACAACCTCCTTGGCGGCAGATGAAGGTGTTGGCCTCCGCCGCCAAAACACCCAGCAGCCGCAGAGGATAGGGAGGACGGCAACCTGAACACCGCATCTTCTCTTCCTCTAAGGCCCTACCGCGACGCAACAATGGTGCGCCCTCATTTGATCGCGGGAGATAAGGCGCGCGGCAACGCAACACCGACACGCCTCTCGTCCCGCGACCGCGCCCGACTGCGAGGGACAGACAGAACTGTCCCCCGCACCCGCACCTTGGGACGCATCCTACATAGGCCTCATCCAAGCCCACGTGGAGCGTCCCCTCCCGGGATCCCGCTTAGCTTCACCGTGGGTGTACCTGAAACCCACGGTTACTGAGACCCTCCACCACGACAAGGTGGAGATCTGACGGATGGGAAAACACTATGATACCTGAGTATTAGGTATAAGAAACATGAAAAGACAACTTTAATTAGAGGCTTTATTTACCTTTGGTCTTTTTATAAGGCTTTCAAATTTTTTTTATACATAGCTATTTGCATAGCATTTTAAAATAATTTGTTTACATTTAAAGACTATAAGTTTCCATAAGGGTGTAAAATACAAACATCGTGAAACGATAAGTAATCCATATATCAAACTTAAAGTACTAGCGTGTATAAAAAAACATTCTACACGATATATAGCTGTAATCAAAAGCTTCTGTCACTAATTTTACAACATGAATGTCGAGATAGAACATTCATATTGAAATCCGTAACATTTCTTTTGACATCGTCGTACTTAAAGTGCAAAGACAGATATTTTGTGTCGGTATCAACCACGTTCTACTGGGAAATAAAATCTATTTCTGTATGAAAGATATTCTATATTTAGTGACACTTTAAAAAGTAAGCACTGGTCTTATATTACAAGTAGGAAAAAGGTAAAAGTAAGGTACACGCTTAGCAATGCTAGACGACAGAATGTACTTAATCAATAGAGATATAAAATTCATGAAATCGTATAACATTCTTCGCCTAAAGTAGAAGTAAGTAGGTGCCCAGCTAAACGGCTTGGCGTAGAAAGGCACACCACAGCTCCCATCCGTAACCAGTCGCCCTTCGAACATCACAATACAACGTAGATGTGGGCGTATAAAATTTTCACGGCGTACCAAGAGTATACTAAGTTACTGGTAGAATCACAAGATTCCGCCACATGTGGCGTGTTGATCTTAGCTAAGAACTTAAGAACTACACGGTGTTTTGCGAGTCTTTTTTTGTCTGAGTAGTCCGACACACCTGCTTGGTCTTTTTCAGAGACGAGGCAAATTGCTATCATTGATTCGTTGCTGATAGATAAATAAAATTATAACGCATAACCTCCCCAAATTATTTCAGTAAATAACATGAAAATCAATATATATAATATGAAGTAAATGTAGGTACATAGTAATAGTTAGGTCACTAACAATCATCGAAACAATGTATGTTTAAAATGCCTGAAATACCAAAAAGTGCAAAATAATATAAAATCTAGTTCAATACACTAGTTGGTGATAACTAAAACAATGCAATAAAATCCGAATACCATAGTTCGTGCTAAAAAAAGGAAATATGAAAATAAAAGTATTGAAATTGTTTGCCACGGAAATCGAGTTATGAATCTTGCTAGCAAATAACGAACACATTTTATAAGCCAAATCTGCCCTTGCTCACGACCGCTTTATAGCGTTGCTTAGCAAGTGATTTCTTTTTGTGTCTTTTTTATAAATAGCAAGCGATGTCTTTATTCTACCTCATTAATAGCAAGCGGCGTAATATATATCTGTTTCTCTCTAGTTTTTAAGCAATAACATAGAGATATACGGCCAGACCCAATATTTAATCTATCCAAGGATTTCGCTACTAGTACATAAATAACATAATTTTGTATGAAGTTTCTTTCAAATATGTATCTCTAGTAGCCAAATAAATGGATAGATCAAATTTTGAGATCGGCCGATAAAGGTCACCTCGCCCTTTGGAACTGCGTTGAGTTTTGTGGGTAAGATTCCCACAAAAGACAACAGTGTGATCCACAAATTGTTGATTCGCATCTAGCAGGCCAATTCTCGTATTTGTATATGACATTGAAATTATATTTTGAATTGACTCAGAAGCGGTATTCTGATAACCTACACTAGGTTATAGGACCTCTCACTTATGTCGGGAAAGCAGCCGGCTGACGCGCCAAAATTTTTGCGCTTAAAACCCAAGAGACAGCCGGCTGTCGCTAACTTACATTCAAGAAAATACCTTAAATTCACACGTTTAGAGACGACTTTTGTATGAACAATGTTAGTGCGATCCGTTCTTTGATACATTTTCTACATTCTGAACAAAAAAAATTGTATAATCTGTGAATGCAAAGTTTTTTTTTTAACATTTGAAAAACTTCACATTCTGCATAAAATTTGCTTCGAGCGTGGTCAGTGCTAGTGATTCTGATCGAGTTTTTTGTGGATTTGACGAAAGTAAGTAGTGTTTCTTATTGTTATACTGTTTTTCTGTTTATTAGAAGTATTCGTAGGTAACTGGTTAATTAAACTGCCTAGTTAAACAATTTCATCTTATAAAATTATAAAATCACAATCATAGCTAAGTAGGTATAATAATTGGCAGAGATCACTTTAAATTAAGATGATTCTGTGCAATAGATTAAAATAATTCCTAAAAGTTATTAATTGGGCTTATTTAGTCGGTGGTGTTGGTTTTATAGCCAATTGATATAGCTTTTGGCAAACTTATCAAGATTTATTTTAGATCGTTGATGTTTTTTAAACAAAAAGGCAGCGATAGCCTAGTGGAGATACCAACAGACTGCCATGCAGAGGGCGGGTTCGAATCCACGGCGCGCACCACTGACTTTTCGGAGTTATGTGCGTATTGAATTGTTGATTATCGCTTGTCCCGTGCCTCGGAGAGCACGTTAAGCCGTCGGTCCCGGTTGTCATGAAGATCTTTGACAATCGTCACAGGGTGTCAGTACCTTCTAAATAAACTGACACTAGTCTAAACCATGGAATATCGCTATCCCTTCGGGTTGCGGAGGTCAGACAGGCAGTCGTTCCGTGGAAAAGCTAATATTCAGCCAAATCCGGTTAGACTTGTAAGCGGACCCCAGGTTGAAACTGGGATAACGCTAGGAGGATGATGATGACGTTATTTAAACACGAATCAATATTATTTTTTGTTTTATAATACCAAATATTTATTTTAATTCTATGATTTTTATTTTATTTTGTCTTTATTTTTATACTTGAAATAAGTTTTATAAGTAATAGGGTGAATGGAACTTTGAAGGCTTTTATGAACAGTCAAAACGTGTCCAAAAAGGCACGTTTGGCTGTGCATATATGGTTTTTAGTACCTACACTTATGTATGGTAGTGAAAGTTGGGTATAGCAGAAAAGACATGAAAGTAGAATAAATGCTGTAGAAATGAGAGCACTGAGAAGTGTGCGTGGAATGTCTTTGAACGACAGAGTTAAGAATTGTGTGATATAGAGAGTTTTGTGGGGTAAAAGAAGATGTAGTGACAAACATTGAGAAATGTATGCAAAGATAGTTTAGACACATGGAAATAATGGATGACGAAAGACTAAACTAAATTCTAATATAACTAAATTCTTACGTCACATATATGATGATAATGTCTTCGCTAATATATCCTTAAAGTTTTTGTACTTATTAAAAAATTGTGGTGTATACTAGGGTGGAGCGACAAAATATTTTTTTTTAATTTCCATTTTCCTGTAATGTCAATCAATGACCTATGGCGCACGAGACTTTAATTTTTTGAAAATGTGCCATATTTGCATCTCAGCCAGAGCTATATTTAAACCAATCGTACTAATTGTTTTATAATATTAACACTTAATTTTATTTATACTATCGTCACCTATAGTATAAAAACATATAATTACCACATTTTCAGAGCTTGAATGTTTTACATCAGTAGTTTTAGAACCCTTTTTCTGGCGAAAACAATTGGACTTGGCGATGAAAAGCAAGAAAAAGGAAATGTCGTGCCTAACTTTAATCCTAGTACAGCAATAACTATACTATACCTTCAGGTCCGCAGACAGATAAATACGCTCCTATTACATGTTTGCCATACCTTTCTACGGCCTGAATGTGGCAAGAAAAATACTTAAATTTCATACATATTACTTCGTGAAGAAATTCTGGAAGTGATTTCAGTGTCGTCGTATTTTAATATTGTTAGAGGTCTCGTATCTCTTCTTATAATAGTCATTAAAGCCAAAATGTTCGGTATCAGTAGTTGAAATTCTTGTACTTTCTGCCCTTTGAACTCTTTTCTTTTATTGCCTTTAAAACACTCCGAATAGCCAATTCTCCTGCGTTCGACTCATCTACAAGAATCGACTGTTCCAAACTACATGCTACAAGAAAAGAACAGATTTTCAGGATTTACAAAGAAAATATTTCACGACAGTTTATTAAACAATAGTTTATAAGTAATCTCGCAATCACAAATATCTTTTACCGTATTAAAGACCGGCATCAGACTACATTTATGGGATGAGATCGAATTAATACCAAACCTGGCTGGTGCGACAATTTTCGCGATAACAGTGACAGTTTCTTGGAATTATTGTCAATTTAGTTTTCTTCTAAAAGCTTCTTCTTTTACTTATTAAAAATAATAAAGCTAACGTACATGATTATTGCAGAGACTAAAGTATTTACGCTGGAAAAATGAAATTCGGGCTATTGTTCGTTTTAATATAAGCACTGCCGTATGTTGATACTGCGTGCACCAAAAGCCCAAAATCGTGCACAGTTGACGACATGTATCTATTAAGCGAAGCCAAATCGCCAAAGACGATACGCGTTGCTGTAAACTGGATTAAAACTGAATGACAAGTGTTGCCATCGACACGAAAAGAATTTAACCACTCAGGAATGATTTTTTTATGTTTAATGCCAAAGGGAGTTAAATAGGAATGAAAGATTATTTCCAAGTCCACTAATTTGAAACTAGTCCTAAGAAAAGGCAGGCAACATTTAGATATATATATATATATCTTAACTAAGCATTCTGTTTGTGCACGTCAACCACCGAGAATGGCCCATATTCCTGGATTTTTCACACTGTTCTACTTATTAGTAATACTAAGTAAATCAATCTGGAGAATATTTGTGAATGGCTTAATGTAGGAATAGATGTCCTAATGGAAACTTTTTCGATGTCAAAAGAGACCATTTATTTTTTTTGTTTTTTTCGTTTAATTAAGAAATAAACGAATATACCCCAAATCCAATTGTTTTCGCCAGAAAGAGGGTTCTAAAACTATTGGCGTAAAACGTTCAACCTCTGAAAATGTGGTGATTAGATGTTTTTATATTATAGGTGACAATAGTATAAATAAAATTAAGTGTTAATATTATAAAACAATTAGTATGATTGGTTTAAATATTGCTCTGGTTGAGATGCAAATATGGCACATTTTCAAAAAAATTAAGTCTCGTGCGCCACCTCAAGATGTTTAGTTAGAAAGCTGAAATTTTACATGAAAGCTCCTGCAACTATAGGTCATTGATTGACATTACAGGAAAATGGAAATTAAAAAAAAGTTTTTGTCCCTCCACCCTAGTGTATACCGTGGCGCGGAAGCCACCGTCCCTTTCTGGCTGCCGCACCATCGCAAGCTAAGTACTTCTCTGCTTCCCTGAGCAACGCCGGAGACGCATTTCCGAAGATCTACGCCGAATCACGCGACCCTGGTTTTATCTTTGTAACTAGTCAAATTGTTTTAGAATCACTATTTTTCAATGAAATTCCTTGCTAAAGGCTGTTTAGATTCTTTTATGAAAATATATAAGTAGGAGAGTATTGGAGGGTCTGGATTGCCATCCAGACCCCCCAATACTCTCTATTCAAAACGATGATTACATTTCAGATTATCTATTTAAAATGATGAATGTATTCTACTTCCTTAGTCTCTTCCAACTGAAATCTCGATTCACATTGAATCATATATTTGAAATAATGAATACATTCCATATTCTCTATTCGAAATGGTAAAAATATTTTAAATCCAATCTGTTAAAGTTTAAAATATAATACTCTCTATTCAAAACGATGATTACATTTCAGATTATCTATTAAAAATGATGAATGTATTCTACTTCCTTAGTCTCATCCAACTGAATACAGTTGGAACAGAGGTAATAATCTCGATTCACATTGAATTATATATTCGAAATAATGAATACATTTCATATTCTCTATTCGAAATGGTAAAAAATATTTTAAATAAATCCTGCACATCTTTCTAAATTGTATAAAAATTAAATTGAAATAAAGTCTATGTTACTTTTAGATATTGTAGTTTTCAAATAATAAAAGAATTTGTAAAACCGATTCATTACTTCCAAAGTTTATCAAATAGGTACATTATAAACTTTTTCTCTTTATAATATTTATGTAGACCGAAGAATTTAGACATTGCTTACCAAAATACTTCGATGATATCTATAGGTCGTGCGCAACTTCAGAATGCTTATATTTAATTGATTTCAGTTGTAGATGATATACCTATTTAATTTACAGAATAAAGAGATATCTCCATCTTATCCATTCCAGCACTTCCCGTCTGAGCAGACTCATTTCTTATAAAAATATAGAACAACATAACTTGAAAAAAAGAAACATAGTAACACGATTATATTTAACATATTTTTGTACGTGATGTACTTATAAGTACGTACAATAAAATTAAGAAGAATATTTTGATTAAAACAAAATATATTTATGATATCAGTTACCATAATTTCTTGTACTCGGTTGCACTCACTTCTATAATATTATTGCAATGTGTGCAGAAAATACCTCACACGATGCTTGATTGTTTACATATTATTACACCTGTGCCCGTAAAGGCATGTGATTGAATTCCTTTCTTTCTTTCGCTACCCATAATGCGCCTCTCAATTATACATATTCGTGTACTCATTTATTCGTATTAAAATCACAGTAATGAATGATTTACAATCGATTCTTACTAGTGTTTTATGTAGAGATATCAATAACTTTGTATATCATGTCATTATCATCATCCTAGCGTTATTCCTGCTTGTATCTTTAATACTGGCTAAGGAACACAGGGTCGGCTAAATATCTACTTTGCTACGAAGCGATTGTCATCTTACTTCCCCGACTCAAAGGGATAGCGATATTCTATGGTTAGACTAGTGTCGGGATATTTGAGTGTACGGACTCCGCGTAACCACTGTCAAAGATCTTCACGACAGCTGAAGCCGACGCCATAATATGCCCTCGAAGCACACGACAAGCTATAATATGCAATTAAATACAACGCACATGACATCGAAAAAACTTTTACAAGATTTTTAAAGTCATTAGTTCGCGGTGGGATTCAAACCCGAGACTCTCCTCGCATTGCAGTCTGTTGGTCTCTCCACTCAGGTATTGTTGCCTATAAGTTTGTAATACAAGTAGGTACACAGGTAGGTAGGTACAGTTAAGTAAAACATGATAAGATGGTGTCTAAATCGAGCAATACCAGCTCTCAGTAATAAGTATGTACAATTATTATGCTTTGTTATAGTATTTATATATCTATATTGTCTTAGAGCAAGCAGCGATAGCCGAGTGGCGAGACTGGCGGACTGTGACGCGGATGGTCTCGGGTTCGAATCCTCGACGCGCACCACTGACTTTTAGAAGTTATGTGCGTATTAAATTGTTAATAATCGCTTGCTTTAACGGTGAAGGAAAACATCGTGAGGAAACCTGCATATCTGAGAGTTCTTCAAAATGTTCACAAAGATATGTAAAGACTACCAGCCCGCATTAGGCCAGCATGGTGGACTATGGCCTAACCCTTCTCATAATGAGAAGAGGCCCGTGCCCCGCAGTGGGACAGTTTAATACAGGGCTGCTATTATTTATTTATTTATTATTATTGTCTTAGGGTAATGTACGTACGTAAAAAGGTGAACACTATTTGTATAATCTTACATAATAATGCTTTATGAGTTACAAGGTAAATAATTAGTGTCGTAGAAAATAAAACAAAATTATTTTTCTAGCATACATTTATTTACATTCTTTTTTGTATCTTACTTATAATTTCATTAGCACTTTTGTATATATCGTCACAGAATACATTTTCAACGACGTATTGTGCACAAACAGTAGCTTTACAATTACATGGTGCATTTTCTTTGAACTCCTCGACGTCAAAAATTTGTAAGCGTATTATTTTACATCGCTTACCCTTTGCTGGTTTTTTTATATATGAATATATAACGTCACACCCTCGTCTTTTATTTCTGGTGCTCGAACCTGGTTCCTCGAACTGAAATGGTTGAAATTGTTGCTCTCTCTCCAAATAGTTTGATACTCTTTGTCGCAGGGTTTGCTCAGCGGGGATCGGTGATGATGGTGAGTATGATGAATTAGCAATGAAAACATCGCTGGATTCCTGAAACAAAATAGTAGGTATAATTTAATTTCAATATATTACACTGTTTGTCAATCGTGTTTTAAAACTTACTACCTTTACAATAAACATATGTAATAAACAATTATATATGAATGAAACTATTAGATATTAACATAGCAAATATTAAAAAATATATATATTAATTAATTTACTTACCGACATTGCAGAGCAGATGAATTCACCGTACCTAATGTATTTTATATCAATCTGTTTTGGTTTATATACTTACACAAATTTTGATTTTTTGTCGTTAAGGTTAAAGATTCAAAGCATTTTTTTTTGTTACCTTTTATATAAAAGTAATCATAAAAACACTCCACGTGTCAATTTGCTTAGACAAGCAAAGCAACAGTATACACGAGCGGGCTAAACGCCTCAGGCTATGCAAAATGTGTACGTCTCAAATAACTCTCCTTTTTCCGCAGTCAGG
This sequence comes from Euclidia mi, assembly GCA_944739405.2. NCBI lineage: Eukaryota > Metazoa > Arthropoda > Insecta > Lepidoptera > Erebidae > Euclidia > Euclidia mi. The sequence continues at coordinate 31,988,387 of OX123183.2, forward strand.
TAAAAATACGTAAATATCTACAAAAAGTACTCATAAGGTACATACCTAAAATACATGTAAGTTTTAATGCCTTAAAAATAAAGATACAATTAAAGTAATGCTTAAAAAACAACGCTGTGATTATAACCGCAGCGTTTTCAACGCTCGTCTGCTTTTTATTCCTAAAAGTGCAACGCAAGGAATAAACTAATATGGATTTTGCAGGTGTTTGGAATTTGACAAATATGGTAATCTTTCGAGAATAATCGATGCATATATAAACAGGAGTGAGACAGTCATCGCCATCAAATCGTTTCTGGCATTAATCAGGACTTCAGAAATTAGTGACAAGACTGCCCAGTGTACTCAATAAATTATCATCTATTCGAAAATGTAAGTACTGTACATTCTTTCAATTCATCTTTTAACTATGTTATTCAACGATCAATTTAACTCAAGTTCATATATTCCCTCATTCCACGCACTTCCCCATTTGTAAATTCATTCGATTCATCTATTATATTAATAAATTAAATTGAATAAGTTCATTTTGACAAATTCATATATTGTAATTGTTGATATTATATTTCCTTGATTCATCACAGTTTAAATGACTTGCATAAATGTGTGAATGAATTAAATGAGTGAACTGACTACACTCTACTTAGTTTTTACATAGGTACATGCATAAAGATACACCTGTTTTCCTACAGGGTATGCAAATACTTCAGATTTCCATTAACTATTTAGTTTTTATTATGTCTAATAGTACTTATCTGTAACTTTTCAGGTCGAAGCAAACAGCAACCAATCTTTTCTCGTCTGACGAAGAAGTTGAGCAACAGCAGCAGTTGCACACTAAAAAGTCGAGAGAGAACAAGCGTCTGTCGTCGTTGTCGTCTGCCTCGTCATCCGCTCCAGCGTCGTCGTTAGCTACCAAGAGGCCGGTGGAAGGTGAATTATCTCATGAAAAGATGAAGAAGAAGAAGAAGACCATCATCAAACCCATCAGCTCATGTATGAAGCCCACTTCGCATGATCTATTTGGCACGGATAGCGACGAACAAGAAGACCAATCTGTTGGAACCGCACAGGGTAAAAAAATACCACCTCTTTTCTCATATTTTACCCGTAGAGTGGCAAACGGTATAAGCAGGCAAAGTGATGAGCGTAAGCAGGGAAAATATTATATAGAGCTGAAAATATATGACGTTGGAGAGGTTGAACGCGTGGCTCCAATCAACCGTTGGAGACATTCAATACTAACTATAAAAAATCGAACCGATGATGAGTCGCCTGCTTGGAATCGGTTGAAAGAGTTTATAAACGAAACTCGAAAAGAATTTAAGCACTGCCCTCTAGATTTTGTCAGTTGTTATTATTAATATTAACTGACAAAGATTTTATCTTTAAGATCATTTAATACCTAATTAAGTACTCAGTTTATAATTAGTAAGTAATCATAGTTCTTTTATATTATATTTTATTCTCCATTATATTTTACTGGTTAATGTATAAGTATGGCACGTAATAAAATATTCATCCTATGTAGTTAAAGCTCATTTTTTGTTTCTATTTTACAGTACAATTCCTGTCTACTCATCGAAGGCAATATATTAATGATAACCCTGAATTTATTGAATGTGAAAAATGTAAAATTGAAATACCACTGAACCGAATGAAATATCATGTAAGAACCAACATCCATAAATCTAATAGTCTCTTACGAACTCAATTTGAAAATATTTACATAATTGCCAGTGCTTTCAAAAATAGAATCGTAACATATCGTTTGAATTATTCACATGATATTAAAACCCTCACGCCTGAGAATTTCTTGCATAAGAATAAAAACGATATATTAAAATTAATTGATATGTCATTAAAGAAAAATAATTGTATCAAATTGAATTTCGAATTGTTTGCTTACTTTGTCTTAGAAAAAACAAATGAGCAACAATTGAAATCATTCAAAAATTATTTACAAGAACACAGATATACATGATTGGTACTTACAAATAATTGAAATTTTAAAATGTAAGCTATCAGAATACGAACACAAAGAATCTGGATGGTATTATCATTCATTGAGCCATTTAGAAATTAATATCAATAAATATTGTCCATTAAGTGGTGGCACTTATTTAGATTTACCAAAAAGGATTACCAATAAAAAAAGTTGTGTGAATGTACAAAATAATGATAATCACTGTTTTTTATGGAGTATTCTAGCAGCCTTATATCCCGCTAAGCAGAATGTTTGTAGGACTGCATCATACCCGCACTACAGTTCCATTTTCAATATTAAAGGAATGTCTTTCCCAGTAACATATCAAGACATAAAATTATTTGAAACAAACAATGATGTTAGTATAAATATTTATGGAATAGATGAAAATAGTGAAAATGTGACAGGTCCTTTATATTTAACAAATAATAGAAAAACGAATCATGTGAATTTATTATATTTCGAAAAAAATGGTAAAGGTCATTACTGTCTGATTAAAAATCTACTGAGACTGGTACGGCGTCAAGTTACAAATCATAAGGGTAAACTTTTTCTTTGTGAATCATGTTTGCAATTTTATAGTAGCGAAATCAAGTATCAATCCCATGTGTGTTCAAAAGTTTTAACTATTTTGCCTGAAACTAGTCGCAAGATTGGTTTTAAGAATTATGAGAGAAAACAAAGAATAAATTATGTTATTTACGCTGATTTTGAAAGTCTTTTGCTAAGTTGCTCAGAAAAAATTACGGAAAAAACGCACGATTTCAAAAAACATGAACCTTCGTGCTTTGGGTATTATATTTGTTGCTCGCACGATCAGACTCAGAATAAATATGTTTCCTACAGAGGGTCAGATTGTGTTCAAGTATTTGTAAAAAATCTAGTGGAAGATGTGAAAAAAATTGATAAAATATTATCTTTTAAAACACCTATGTTACCGTTAACAAGAATAGAAAAAATAAGACATAGCTCTGCAAGTACTTGTCATATTTGTGATCACTTATTATTCGATGACAAAGTATATGACCATGATCATGTAACTGGAAAATATAGAGGAGCTGCATATTCTCACTGTAATTTAATGTACAGAGTCTGTCAATTTATACCTATAGTTTTTCATAATTTATCGAATTATGACTCCCATTTGTTTATAAAAGAATTAGTTAAGTATAAAGGTCACATTAAAATCATACCTAAGACTAAAGAAAGGTATTTAACCATTACCAAATACATTTCTAGCGAGATACGTAACCACTCCATTCAAATGAAATTCATTGATTCGTTTCAGTTTCTAAGTTCAAGTTTAGATACATTAAGTAAAAGTCTGACAGAAAAAGATTTTGTTTACTTATCAATGGAATTTAATCACGAAAACATTAATATACTAAAAAAGAAGGGGGTATATCCATATAATTATATGAACTCTTGGGAAAAGTATGAAGAAAGAAAACTTCCTCATAAAAAATATTTCTATAATACATTGAAACTGGAACATATTTCTGATGCTGAATATGAACACGCAAAAACTGTGTGGCATTCATTGTATGTACTTTGGGCGAGTATACTGATTTATATCTTAAATGTGATATTATGTTGCTATGCGATATATTTGAAAATTTTCGTAACATAAGTCTAAAATATTATAATTTAGACCCTGCATACTATATAACAGCACCTAGTTTGAGCTGGGATGCTATGCTACTGTATACACGGGTTGAATTAGATTTAATTGATAACATAGAAATAAATCAAATGTTGGAAAAGGGTATACGTGGTGGTTTAGCACAGTGCTCTTTACGTCACGCGAAAGCTAATAATATGTATTTATCACAATACAATGATATACAACCTTCCAGCTATTTGATATATCTTGATTGCAATAATCTGTACGGTTACGCAATGAGTAAGAAATTCCCTATTTCGGACTTTAGACTATTAAATCAAGAGGAAATTAATTGTTTTGATGTTATGAGTGTATCAGAGAACAGCAATTACGGTTTTATATTAGAAGTCGATCTTGAATATCCTGATCACCTACATGATTCTCATAGCGATTTACCTTTTGCTCCAGAAAAATTTGTCCCTCCAGGAGGGAAAACAGCAAAACTCATTGCAAATTTATACGATAAGTTTAACTATATAATACATTATAATAATTTAAAACAATGTTTGAGGCATGGACTCATTCTAAGAAAAGTACACCGTATTCTTACATTTAGACAAGAAGATTATTTAAAAAAATATATTGATTTAAATACTAGTCTCCGTCAAGCATCCACCACATCATTTGAAAAAGACTTTTTCAAACTATTAAATAACTCAATTTTTGGTAAAACTATCGAAAACAAACGTAAACAGGTTGATGTTAAATTAACCACGAAATGGATTGATACGAATAATATCACAAAAAAACAACTTGGTGCTGAACGACTAATTTGCAAGCCCAATCTGAAATGTGTTACTATATTTTCAGAAAACTTTGTAGCTATTCAATTAAAACCAGAGAAAATCATTTTAGATAAACCGATTTATATAGGTTTTACTGTATTAGAATATGCTAAGTCACATCTCTATCACTTTCATTACAATATGAAAAATAAATATATGCATAATATCAAGCTTTGTTACACAGATACTGATAGCTTACTATATTTAATTTATACAAAAGACATTTACAGTGACATAAGAAATAATTTGAATGATTTCGATACAAGTAATTTTGATTTTGACAACCCTTATTTAATACCACAAGTTAATGCAAAAGTACCTGGCTTATTCAAAGATGAACTAGGTGGAGATGTAATCAGTGAATTTACTGGCTTAAGAGCGAAGCTTTATTGTTTAATTACCTCACAAAATCAAATTAAAAAAGCAAAAGGTGTTTCTAAATCTGTCACAAATAAATTAGAGATATCAGACTACAACAAAACACTATTTAATAATGAGGTCAGTTGTTTTAAAATGAATTTGATTAAATCAATCAAACACGAACTATATTCACAACATGTTACTAAAACAGTGATGAACAGAAATGATGATAAAAGATATATATTAGCAAATAATATAGAGACATTACCTTGGGGACATTATAAAATTATGTTTTAATGATAAAATGTATTTATACTATTTTGAATGTGTAAATAGGTATTTACGATTTCTTTAAATGTATAGTTATGCTTATATTATTATGATAATGTATTATGCTACTTACCAATAAAAGTTTATATTGTATTGAATCTGTATTTTTATTTATTGCCTACCTTTGTATAAATTGACATCAACCTAGCGTTGTCATGGAAATACACTTCAAATAAGACTATAATATATATATATATATATATATATATATATATATATATATATATATGCATGTAAAATAGTTTTATAATTAATCGGCAAGATGAAGTTGATCAAGCAGCCCATATCCCTCTATGTTAATAATATAAGTTTAACTGACTCTATTGGCTACATCAGACATAGCGCTCTATTGCCAAATACCATTCGGTGTATAATATGCGGTCCTTCAAATTGTGGCAAAACGAATGTTATGATAAGTTTACTGCTGCATGAAAATGGACTCAAATTCAGAAATCTATATCTTTACTCTAAGACCTATTTTCAACCGAAATACCGGTTTTTGACAGAAGTTCTAAAAAGAGTACCGCAGATTAACTTCTATGAGTTCAGTGACGATAAAGATGTAAATTCTCCAAATGAAGCTTTAACAAATTCTGTATTTATTTTTGATGACGTTGCGTGTGAAAATCAAGTTAATATCCGCAATTATTTTTGCATGGGAAGGCATAAACAAATCGATTGTTTCTATTTATCTCAAACCTATTCTAAAATTCCTAAGCAATTGTTACGTGACAATGTTAATTTTCTTATTATATTCAAACAAGATGATGTGAATTTAAAACATGTTTATGAAGAGCATGTTAGTTCTGATTTACAATGATAAGAGTTCAAAAAAATTTGTCAAACTGTTTGGAGTAAACCTTATAATTTTCTACTTATTAATAAAGAATCACCATTAAATAATGGAAAGTACAGACAGAACTTTGATATGTTTTTTAAATTTGATTGATTTTATATACGTATATAAGTCATTAATATCCAAAATCAAATTCAGTATAATTTGATCTTTAACTGATCACAGTTGTTATAAGATGGAGAAAAATATTAAAATAGAATTATTGAAGTCCGTAGATTCCATAAAGAATAAAATAAAACAAATAAAGAACCAGGAACATTCAATGAACTTGTCGCTCGACAAATTACTAAAACCTGTTACAGATCCCCTTAAAACTCTAGTTGATTCAAATAAAACTATGAAAAAAATAAAAGATTTACAAAATACAACACTCACTAATTCTGGGAATATTGAATTGGAAGACATTAATACTAGCTCATCTACAAAGTTTGAGGACTTTTACAAACCAAAACTAAATTCTGCACAATCGGTTAAAAAATCTCATAAAATAGAATTACCAGAGGATTTAGAAATTTCATTAGATGGTGATGAAATGTGTAATATTTATGATGGAGTAAATATACCGTTCGGAATAAGAAGTGAAAATAAGACTTTATTGATGGGAAACTCAGTAGTGTCATTTTCTAAAATTGATAGTCTGGATAACGACAGTGTCATTTTTATTAAAATTGACGATAAATCCTACATTTTAACTCCTGGCCTTAAAGAACTTTTACTTCGAAAAAAACCTGATTTAAAATTAATATCAGGCAAAGATAACTTGTCTACAAGGATATGTTGCATAACACAAATGCGCACAAGAGAGACTTCAATCCTAAAGGCCAAATAAAAGGTGATAAAGGAATAAAATATCGTGAAATAATCAAACCAATGTTTACCGAAACGTCAAACGATAAAAGTCTCGCTAAACTTGGAGGAAACTTGCCAAAGATAAAAAAATACAAAAACAATACTGATCTAGTATATTGGGATGACCCCAACGAATTAGTTGAGAGACTGAAACTATTAGTTGCTTCAAGAGATGCTGGCAATACGAAGCATGATAATGAAATTTTATCTATAGTAGAAGAGTTAAAAGAAGCTGACATAATTAAACAATAAATAGTACCTATCACATTATTTTTATTTAGTATCATCATTGGATTCAAGACAAGTGTTTAAATGCAGAATTTTCAATATGAGTAAAGCTGATGTGGTAAATGAAATTCATAAAAATGCGAGGGTAAACTTTCCACGAAGACATGTTATTATGAAAGATATAGACGACCTTTGGCAGGCAGACTTAATTGATATGCAATCAATTTCTAACGAAAATAAGAATTACCGATTTATTCTCGCTATCATTGATACATTTTCGAAATACGCTTGGACCCTTCCTTTGAAAAGTAAAACCAAAGATGTCGTATGCAACTCTTTCAAGAATTTTTTGGATAAAGGGCGCGTTCCCCGAAATCTTCAAACAGACAATGGCACAGAATTTTATAATAATAAGTTCCAAAAACTTATGAAATCTTATTTTATAAACCATTATTCAACCTTCTCGACAAAAAAGGCATCAATAGTCGAGCGATTTATCAGAACATTGAAATCTAAACTTTATAAGGAATTTAGTTTAAAAGGTAACTATAACTGGATAGATAATACTCTTGATAATGTTATTTATAAATACAATCACACCTATCATCGAACGATCAAAGAAATGCCAGCAAACGTGGATAATTTTAATAAAAATCACATATTGTTGAGATATTTCACAATGGTAAAAACCGGTAGTATAAAAAGCAAGTTCAAAGTAGGTGATTATGTACGTATCAGTAAGTACAAAGGAACATTTGAAAAAGGATATACTCCTAACTGGTCGACAGAAATATTTAAGATTAGAAAAATACAGAATACTACCCATATTACCTACTTAATTGAAGATTCAATCAGAGGCCAACCAATTTTAGGTGCATTTTATGTTCAAGAGCTTCAAAAGACAGAACATCCCAATTTGTATCTAGTCGAGAAAGTTCTCAGAAGTAAAGGAAATAGAGTTTTAGTAAAGTGGTTAGGTTTGCCCTCTTCTGAAAACAGTTGGATTGATAAATCGAATATTTATTAAATGTTTACCCCATGGTGCATTAGTCTTATGATGGGTATTGGAGAGAGCAGTCTTCTAAATTGTCTCCTTAATAATTTACCATTTGAATTACATTTACCAGGATATAATTATTGCGGACCTGGCACCAAATTAGTTAAAAGGCTTACACGTGGAGATAAAGGCGTTAATAAATTAGACGAATATTGCAAAGAACACGACATTGCCTATTACAAGTCTTCAAACTTAAAGGACCGCCATAAGGCCGATTTGGTTTTGTTAAATATGGCGAAAAAGCGATCAGTTGCTCCGGATGCAAGTGTGGGAGAAAAACTGGCAGCACGTTTAGTAAGCAGCGCTATGTCAACAAAACTTAAAACTGGTTCTGGTCTTAAAAAAAGTAACAAAAAGTGTTTGCAAAAAACCGTATCTGGAAAAGGGTTAAAAAATAAGTTTCGTAATGTCATCAATAAAACGAAAAGACATATAAAAAAATTAAAACCAAAGTGCAAAAAAGCGGCAATAGAATTAGCAATGGCCGCTACCAGAGAGTTAGCTAATGATTCGTCTATTAAATTTCCACGTGTTATTCCTATACCAAAATCTGGTGGAGTATTACCTTTGATTCCAATTTTCGCGGGATTATCTGCAACGGGAGCCTTAGCAGGCGGTGCAGCTGGTATTGCTAAAACCATAAATGAATTTAAGATGGCAAAAAAGTTGTATGCTGAATCGAAGAGACACAACGAAAAAATGGAGGCTCTCTGCATCGGCAAAGGACTTCATGTTAAACCTCATAAAGATGGGCTTGGAATTTTTGTATCGAAAGAAAAAAACTAAGATATCGGCTACCCAATCGAGCTTTGAGTAATTTAGACATTTTGAAGTATGGACACAATATTCCCTATTTTAGAGGTGTCTTTATGAGAGATGAGCTCCCTAAATACCCATTTAAAAGAGAATGTGGAGTTATTAATTTAGATAGCTCTAAGAATCTTGGTTCTCATTGGGTAGCCTATGCAAAATACAATGACTATATTGAGTATTTTGACAGTTATGGCAATTTAAAACCTCCAAAAGAATTTATAAAATACGTTGGTTCCAAAGTTTACTATAATTATGAAAATATGCAGCGTGATCACCCTTTTAATTGCGGACATCTTTGTTTAAACTTTTTGAAGAATTTTTGGTATAGTACAGGAATAAAATAAACAGAATCTTACAAAAGCGTTCAGTATACAAGCATGTCTACTACGATTACCATCTCTGGAAATAAGTCGGAATTGGTTACATATTTTCAACCACCACTACATTTATCTGATCAATACGAGTGCGGTTTACTATACTTCTCAGTATTAAATTTAAGACAAAATACCCCCATTATCAACAACAGTTTGTCCGTAATCAGAATCGAATGTGATCTAATTCACGGTTCGTACTGCAACGGATTACCGACCCATTATATTCATGAATTTGTATCTGATACTGCTCTAGGTCATCGGTGCTTGGAAAAACCGCAAAACGTTATTTACTTTCCAGTAAACAAAAACATAATTTCATCTATATCTGTTAAGATCGTTGATCAGTTTGGTCACTGTATTAACTTTGGAAAAGAACATATTCAACTACGTCTTCATTTAAAAAAAGCACAATGATAGTATACTATAAAAATACTCCAGTGAAAACAAATCGTCTTAGTTCTTCTACGATTACCAAGGTGCAAAGACGTAAGAAAAAAGTTAAGAAATTAACTGAAGCAAATAAAGGTTTTCTTAAAGCCCTAGGGTTTAAAGTATGAATATACTACAGATTACTGAATTGCCACATTTCGACACTTCGATCGAAAGTTATGAAGTCCATTCATACAATCCCTACAATAACAGCTTTAGACAAAACGATGAAATCAGAATTCCCATACACCAGCAAGACATATACATACTACCATCAGCCAGTTCAGTCTATGTCGAAGGCCGAGCAAAGCTCTTCAGCAAAGATGGGAACCCGATCAAGAAAACTGTTAAGTTCACTAATAACCCTGTTATGTATATGTTTCAAGACATCAGATACGAAATTAATGGTATTGAAATAGACCGTATAAAAAATTCGGGAATAACGTCAACAATTAAATCATACATCTCATTAAATGAAGCGGAAAATAAAGTTGCTGCCTTATGGGGTTGGAACTTAGAGGGTTTTGACAGTGATGGGCATTTTAGTGCTGTGATACCATTAAATAAAGTATTAGGCTTTGCAGAGGATTACAATAAAATTATTATAAATTGCAAACATTAACTCATATTGACCAGAAGTAATTCTAACTTAAACAGTGTTATCCTTACAGATGATATCGCTCATTTTGAAATAGATATACAACGAGTTCAGTGGAGAGTACCACACGTAAAAGTATCAGATCGAGAGCGACTGACACTTTTAAAACATCTAGAAAGAGATAAACCTATTCAGATGGCTTTTAGAAATTGGGATTTATATGAGTATCCTTTATTACCAAAAACTACTAAGCATTCTTGGTCAGTTAAGACTGCTTCACAATTAGAAAAACCCAGATATGTAATTTTTTGCTTACAAACGAATAGAAGAAATAATAAAGCTAAAGATAGTTCACTATTTGATAATTGTGAAGTTACAAACGTAACGCTCTTTCTAAATTCGCAATATTATCCATATGAACCTTTAGGTATAAAGTTTTCCGAGAACAAATACAGTATATTATACGAAATGTATGCAAAATTTCGTCAGTCGTTTTACAACTGCCCAGTAGACCCGTTGCTCAACCTAAAGAACTTCAAGGAAAAAGCTCCCCTCTTTATATTAGACTGTTCAAGGCAAAACGATAGTCTAAAAACAGGTCCAGTGGACGTGCGATTGGAAATTGAATGTTCTACTACAATACCAGATAACACGACTGCATATTGTTTAATAATAAACGATCGACTTGTGGAGTACAAACCTCTCAGCAACATTGTGCGCAGGTTAACATGATTGCTATTGTAGATATTCAAGGCTTTAAAATAGAAGGAAATGAATTTATATTAAAAGAAATCGCCATATTGTACAATAAAAAATTACAAGTATTTTTAATTAAACCGCCATTTCCATTTAACAATTTAACGCAACCAGAAAAAAAGCAAGTTAGTTGGATTGAACGTAACAGAAAGATACATTGGCGTGAAGGATTTGTGTCTTATTGCAGTTATCAGAGTTTGATTACGGATATTTTAAGGAATAAATGTGTCTATGTCAAAGGCTCAGAAAAGGTTTTGTGGTTGAAGCATATTTTACAAAATAGTAATAATAATATTTTTAATTTAGAAGATAAAGGTTGTTCTAGTTTGATAAGTTTGTACGATCAATATAAATATTCTGAACATTTGTATAATTGTACTTATCATGACTCTGTATGTGCTTTAAAGAATGTATTGTGTTTAAAAAAATGGTGCGATGACAATAAAACTTTTAAATAAGTATATTCTTGTTTAATTTCTATAATTAGTTTAAAACGTATCTTTTACGAGATTTCTATCCCCCACCCAATACAATAACCCTTTCCAATCATTATAAGTTGTTGACAACACAATGGTAATGTCATTATACGTTCATATTTGTCTGCATCAAGAACAAGGAAGGAAGGAAGTGCATAAAACGTTTCAAAATGATTACGAACCTCGATATGGCATGTATGACACGTATAAAATGCGTGAATTGTCATTTAACTATTACTGGGGGACGATTAATTCAAAGAAAAGATTAGTGACGCAAATGGCTGACGCTGGATGCTTTTATTTTGGCAACAGGATAAATGATAAGGCGGCATGTTTCTCTTGTGGAGGGGAGGGAAGATTGGGAGATCTATGACGATCCTTGGATGCAGCATGCTGTACATTATCCTCAATGTTTTTATTTGAACGCTGTGAAAGGAAGAGATTTTGTAATTGCCATGCGAAAATAATCAAATTGATATTATCTATACTAAGGAAGTAGAATACATTCATCATGTTTAATAGATAATCTGAAATATATTAATCACTTTAAATAGAGAGTATTGGGTTGCGATCCAGACCCTCAAATTCGAATAGAAACATTCCGAATTTAAGTGTCAACTCGAATAGAATAGAGGTAATAGACTTGGAAAAGCATAAGAAAGTAGAATACATTCATCATTTCTTAATAGATAATCTGAAATGTAATCATCGTTTTGAATCATCATTTTAAATAGATAATCTGAAATGTAATCATCGTTTTGAATAGAGAGTATTGGGGGGTCTGGATGGCAATCCAGACCCCCCAATACTCTCCTACTTATATAAATTTTCGTTTGTAACCGAAATAACGATTTTTATTTAACAACGTCACATATACATAAATAGTTTTTTTAAGTTTCTACCTGTTTATTAAGATCGAGTAAAAAATTGCTTAAAAATTTTGTTTGTTGTATGGTTGCCACCCTTTAATTTTTACTTTATTTTTATTTATATTTTATGGCACCCCCTTTAGTATTTTTTGTTATAGCGGCAACGGAAATACATAATCTGTGTGAAAATTTCAGCTTTCTAGCTATCTATTACATGAGACATAGCCTGGTGACAGGCAGACAGACAGACAGTCAGACAGCGGAGGCTTAGTAATAGGGTCCCGTTTTTACTTTTTAGGTACGGAACACCAAAAAGGCCACCCGTGCGAAGCCGGGACGGGCCGCTACTCTTTAATAAAGTAAAGGAGCTGATTATGAATTACAACATACATATTGTGCGCATTTTTGAGTCGAACCATAAAAATGCAGGTTTTGTTTGCAACAATGATTATCTTCAATAAACATGATTATCGCAGTCATAATAATTATACCTATTCTGTCGTCCTTACAAAAAGTGCAATAACTCGAGTTTTGCACCAAATCGAGATAAGTACATATTCGGAATAAGCAGAGCGAGATCTATATATTCTTTTAAGACACTTTTTACGTATCTATGACGTAGCCGGTTTTAATACTAAGCCTAACTGCAATATCTAGAGTGATGCTTTATGATTTACTTAACAAGACCGAAATAACTATAGATAGGAATAACTTACTTACGCTATTAAATAATTATACTTATTATATCTGCAATAAATATAGTTATTATATTTATAATTAGCATAGTTAGTCATATGTAATATTAATTTACTAGTTATAAGTGCAATATGTTTGAGTTATTGCAGATATGACAAGGATTCATATTTACGGTATTAAATAATTTACTAATTATTTCTGCAATAAGTAGAGTTATTGCATATATAATTACCATATTTCGTTACTTGTGATTATCATTTACTAGTTATAAGTACAATAAGCTTGAGTTATTGCAGTTATCTTAAGGGACCCTATTAATAATTATGGGAAGAATACTAAAATTGATTAAATAAGTAGATATATTGCATTTATTTGTAGGAAGATTAAACGAATACAGTATACCTACGCGATATAAATTGCAATAAATTCACGATTTATTGCGTTTATAACTAGCACCAGGAGGTACGAGGGGAACAAAATATTTCGTGCAAACGTCAGTCGCGGCGCCCGCTTACATCGAGTCAGACGAACACACGCACCTGCGAACCAATTTGGGCGGTAGGTAACGTACCTATTTAATATTACAATATGTTTAGATGTCACGTATATTAATACGCTACGATGTTATTAGCCAGTACTACTTTATTTAGTTATTAATAGACACACACACATTGTTTTAATTAATTAGTTACTGACTAACAAAAATATAGAATCTAAAAACTTGCTATCAGAAGTAGTTGCAAGGTAAATTACATCATAATTATGATTTAATTTAATATCTGTAATGTACTTAAATGTTGATATGAAGAGAGTTTTATACACCATTTGATTGGCAATGCAAAACGCGCGCCGGGCGCGGCGGCGTGTAGGTAGTTAGGTGCGCACCGACGACGACACGACGTTTGCGTAGGGAACTAACTTGTGACGCTTCTACCGGTTAAATGCATTTTGCGATTATTACGTTACCACTTCCTTTTTTTTTTAAGAGATACAATACTGTGCAAGCTTTTGATGAATAGTGTTTTGTAAGATAAATCACCGGTCCAAGGGAATAAAACGATTAAAATGTATGCGTGTATATTATGATAGAACTGCGGAGCGTCACCGCTCAGGCGTCGCAGCGCACCAGCAATGGCTCATGTGGCATCTCTCTTTAGACTTCCAAGTCACTCAGATTCAATCTCAGGTACGAATCAGTCACTTTTCCAAAGTTTTATTATTGTTTTCATTGAGACGATCTCTAATCGTGAAGAGAAAAGTAAGAAAACCTATAAACCTGCAAGTTCTTGAATATAAGTATAGTTTTTTAAAGGTAGTGTATTGGATGTTTTATCACGATGGTTAAGTGCCACAGGTGGCGATCTTGAGAATATCTTGATGGCACGGCAATTAAGCGCTTGTGACCGCTTGACCATTGACGCAGTACCCAGTATTATTATGTTTGTTTATATTAGTGTGTGTTTAATGCTTTCTTTAAACGTGTTGATTTTTTGTAAGCGAAAATGTGTAAAGCAAATATTTCTTTTTTCAGGCAACATCATGTCCAGAATAGACAAAATTCTTTATTTGGCTATTTCGCAAAATCAAAACTCAAAACCGCATGTTTCTCCACCTGAACCTACTAGCCATCAGCTGATTCCAAGGCCATCAATAATTAAACCGTCTGCTGTTCAAAAAGTCAAATCTTTTGAAACAACCGATACCAGACATTCTCTAAAGTGCTATGAAACCCTATCATCCTCCAAAGAAGAATGTGAAAACATGAACAGAGCTGTAAATTATTTTGAAGATTACGACGATAGTGTCATTGATAAAGACTATTGCCCTGAATTTATAATTTCAGATTCTGATTCTGATTCACCCATTTGTATTAAAAGAAGTTTACTTGCACATAAAGAGACTAGAGGTAAAAAGACAAGACGTGAAGAGACTGAATATGATGAGACTAAACGTGAAGAGACTGAATGTAAAGAGACTGAACATAATGAGACTGAACGTGAAGAGACTGAACAAAATGAGACTGAACGTGAAAATGCAGAACGTGAAGAGGCTGAACATGATGAGACTGAATATGATGGGACTGAACGTGAAGCGACTGAACGTAAGAATACTGAATGTTAGGAGAGACTAGCTATGAAGAGACTGAACATGAGGCGATTGAACGTAAAGAGACTGAACATGAAGATACTGAACGTGAAGAGATTGAACGTGAGTGAATGAAAAACGACTGACTAAAGCGGGCTTGCCAAGTAAAAGACGTAGATTTGATGTATCCCTTGCGGATCGACAAAGACAACAAAAAGAAAATGCTGATGAATAGTTGTCACTGAAACCACCGTGTGGCGGTAAATATCGTAAAAAATGCACAACTAAGATTTCTGAAGAAATTATACGAGAAATATAATTATGATCGGTACGTAAGATTAGATTTTGAGTCTAGAGGTTTATTTATTAAAGGAATGGTCGAAGCAAAGGAAATAAAAACAAGAGCTACTAAGGAAGGTCGAAATAAGAGAAGATATGTTTCGTATTACTATCGTTTTCAAGTCGATCATGAAAAAATTGATGTGTGCAAAACTTTTTTTTTAACAACGCTTGGTTACAATCCACAAGATAACAGACTTAAACACTCGGCACTCAGTAAGGAAGTTGATAATCAAAAAGATAAACGAGGATCATACAAACGCCAAAATGTCATAGACAGGGACGTAATCAAGGAACATATACAGAGTTTTAATCCAACAATTTACATTACCGTCGAGAACATGCTCCTAATAAACTTTATCAGCCGATTGACATCAATTTAACAATGATGCATCAATGCTTCATTGATATTTATCCCAATATGTTGGTCTCTTTTTAAACATATCGAAAGGTTGTAAAAGCAATGAATATTTTCTTTGCTCATCTCGGGCATGAAGAATGTGAGCAATGTGCTCTCTTTAAATCACATACTGGGTGTTCTCAGGAAAACATAAGTCACGATACACAGAATCCAGAGAGGAATATCAACGAGACAAAGAGGAAGGTCTTACTGACAAAGACTGCATATACTTTTCTGTACATCTACAGAAAGTCATAATGTTGCCACGAATGGACCAATTTTAAACTGCAATATTTTGTCCCCGTGTCATTACATTTAATAAAAGTTTCGTTCCACTTGGAGTTAGTAATGGTACAAATGTTCCTTATGCAGTGCTTTGGAATGAAACTGTATCTGGTAGAAGCCAAGAAGATATCATTTCAGCACTCAAATCGTTTTTTATTCATGAACGCGACATGAAACATATTGTTGTATGGGCCGACAATTGCGCGGCCCAAAACAAAAACTGGGCGTTTATGTGTTTTCTGGTGAACATAGTAAATAGTCAGCTGATTGCTGCCGAATCAATTACCGTAAAATATTTTGAACCAGGCCATATGAAATTGCCTTAAAAAGAAAAAGAAAGTTTATGATTTGGATGACTTTGTAGATGCCGTAAAAATGGCCAATTCAAAAAGAAGCACAGTAAAAGTGATGACAATATCTGATATTTACAGTTATGAGGATGTGTCGTCTCAGCATAAAATTCGAAACACAGAGCCCAGAGTCTATCTAAAAGACTTCATGGCAGTCAGAGCCGAAAGAGGAGCATTTACAATATAGCACAGAGTTACCCACGTGTCTGATTGGAAGGAACTAGATTTTCTTCAAGTTAAAATGATTAAAAACAAATGCTTTCATAATTTTGCAAACAAGAATTCACCAAGAGGAATAACAAAAGAACGAAAAAATAGAATAATAGCAGACTTAGTACCTTTGATGCCTGAAACCAGGAGAGGCTTTTGGCTAAACTTACCTGGAAACGTCCCGAGCTTCGAACCTAGACTAAAAATATTTAATTAGTTATAAGTTACACTGATGAAAATATTGATCTCAAATTGTGCCTTATAATCTAAAAGTAGATAACATTTTATAAAGTTTGTTTTTAATATTTACGATTGTGTACTTTAATAATTATTAAGATTTTTTTTTTAAATATTTGTTATTTAATTGTAGTAACTGTTGAATTTTAAATGTTGGCTAATAGATTAGAATTTACAAGGAGGATAGTGAAGTGATTCCCATAATAATTGTACTTTTTAGTTTGAAATAAAACAGATTTAATATTATAAATATTTTTTTCTATTCATAAAATTATAACCGATTTCACATTATTTTGAAAACATGTCTAAATGCAGATATGATGAGTAAGGCTACTCATATATCTGCGTTCAGATGTGTTTTACCGGCTTTACCGAAAACAGTTTAATACTAAATCGGTGAGAGGAAATTAATGTTTTGCAAACTTCTGTTTATTCATAGGTATTTGACATAAAAGTGTAACATTTCCGTTTTTCTAATAGTAATAAATTAAAACTTGTCGTTTTTAACTTGTTTCTTACTAATGAAAACCGCAATAAATAAGAAACTTAATGCACATTTGGTTAGGAAGCAGTTAAAAACAAAATGAATTGCTACTCAAAAATGCATCATGTTGATTTCCTTACCATTAGTGCAATAAATAGGTTACTTATTCTATGACTAGTAAACGTTCTTACGTACTATGTAGAAGTAATAATACTTAACATTATTGTATTCATTGGTTTTTATATCGGGAATAAATGCGGGAACAAACATTAAGTACCACATAATATTCTCTACATTGTTATACATCATGTAGTGACAGTTTCAATCCGATACCATGTATAGTAATGGAGATACAAACAAAACAAAAATAAAATCTTTACCCGCGTTTTTCTCGAAATCAGGTTTGACCTAGTTTACTTTTCGTAAGGACGGCAGTATTGGTATAGGTAAACCATAAAATGTTTGTAAGGGTCAAAACTATAACACTCAGTATATTATATATGATGATATATCATATTTAAAGCCACATAATATACAGCCACCGAGATATCTTTGTAATTCAATACATTTCTTAATAAACACGGCGCACGGAACTACTGGACTGTGTCCCAGATTGCCGAGGGTGCATATCAATGCTACACGCATATCTTCATAGATGCTATGTTCAGACGACATGCCATCATCTGAGTCCAATAACATCACGTTAAGGTGCAGTGTTACTGATGTGACTGGTATGTTGCAAGGGAGTTTATGCATTCCGAATGCGAAAGAGTAAAGTAAGATGACATATTATTATGTATATTTTGGATGTGTTTGATTGCTATACTGTGGATATTTTGCATTTCTTTGATTGGTACACTGACGGTGAAAATAGTGATATCGCAGATCGAGTACTGACTAGCTATATTCGGAGGTACGTTAGTAGTTGGCAAAAAGTACATACCCGATGGTGACTTCATTTACGTAAATCATGCTGTAATGCCATCATTAAAGATTAATGAGACCAGGTCTATTAGCTCTCTGCTCAAAAGACTCATTCGCTAGACACTCTTGGATCTTACCGAGTCTAGAATTATACTGTTCAAGAGTTTCTTGACGTAAACGTGATTTCATATACAGGGTGGCGCTACCATAGGGGCACTTTTTAAACAAAGGCATAGCGTACAACATTCTGAAGCCTTGTACCAAAAATCAATTAAATCGGTGCAGTAGTATAGCCACAATATCGATTTTAAGTTCAGCAATTTTTGCACATGCTTTGAATTCCTTACAGCTGATACAAAACGGTCAACGACCCTACATTGTGCGCCCCGACTCGCTACGACGCGACGCCTTGACGTCATCCGAAGTTAGGCTCAGCGCAGATAAAACGGAGCGCAGTGGAGAGGATTTTATTAACGCACTTGAAAATAAAGTTTATTTTTTTACAATAAAGTGCATAAATGAACCTGACAAAAAACATTCGCGCGTCCTCGAAGATACGCGGGAATCCTCGCGCCCGCGTCGTAGCGAGTCGCAGCGCGCAATGTAGGGTCGTTGACCGTTTTGTATCAGCTCTGTGGAATTCAAAGCAAGTGCAAAAATTGCGGAACTTAAAATCGATATTGTGGCTAAACAACTGCACCGATTTAATTGATTTTTGGTACAAGGCTTCAGAATGTTGTACGCTATGCCTCTGTTCAAAAAGTGCCCCTATGGTAGCGCCACCCTGTATACTTTCATGGCCAACAAACATTTTTCACGGTCTAGTCTCAGAAGAACGTGAAATTGTGTTTCTAAGAGATTTTTTACACAGACAACTACTTTTATCTGTTCCCATTTCTTGAAATCTATATCTTTTAAGTGTCTAAATACATGTCGGCGATACGCCAGGGTTATGGTGTCCAGACTCCATAATAAAAACACTCACGTAATATTACTTGGTTTATTTTCAGACGATTTCTAGCACAGAATTGAATTAAAATGTGACCTACAGTCTTTTTTATACACTAACCGTCATTCAACTGCCACTTCCTTTACAACATATAATTGAAATTACTATTCAAATAATTATAAACTAATCAAAAATCGACATTAATATTGTAATGAATTTTGCACAACACCAAATGATTTATTTTACACGAATAACAAATTTATTTTATTAACCAAACGCTGCTTTACAACATTGTCAACAGATGGCGCTATCAACAGGATGCAAATAAGAGTCAGATTAATGTTATTTAATACTAATTGATTTTACTTTGAAAGTTTCTGGAAGTATCTTAATAATTAAGCGATAAATTAAATACCCAATCTTTATAAAACAGTTAAGCAGCCAATACAGTGTCTAATATTGTAAAGTAGTGAAGTTCTCAGTTCTGTGTTCACAAATAGTTATTTAAATATCAATCTTAAATATTATAAATATTTTCGTAACAATATAATCATTATATATTAATTTGCGCCCATACGGCCATTCTGATCCAGCGCGCTCCTCGCGCTGATTATTTAACGGTTACAGAATAAACATAACAAACAAAAAAAATGAATATAAAAATTACATAAATAAGCGTTTATCATACAGAATGAACTAAAAGTTATTTACAAGGCTTCACCTAGTCATAGGATCTTAGCCTGAGGCATGCGTCACCCATCACGGGATCTAACAAACAATGCTTCACCCATGGCTAAGCCGATTACGGCATCACCGATTACGGGATCTAGCGCACACAGGCATCACCCACATAGGGATCTAGCCCACAAACGGCATCACCCACATAGGATCGATTTAGCCCACGCGGCATCACCCATCACGGGATCTAGCCAACACACGGCATCACCCATCACGGGATCTAGCCAACACACGGCATCACCCATCACGGGATCTAGCTAACAAGACCAGGATCAAGGATACGCATGGTGGCCAGCCAGCGTTTTGGGAAGGATGTTGGATAGGAAAAATAAAATTATACTCAAACACATAAATACAAAATTTGCCTCATAAACACATCAATGCATATACATAAAATAATCATCATCGTTCGTCATGATCAGTTATATCAATACAATGCAATTACATAGGTCCAACAACGACAGTGGAGGAGGTAGAGGACCCCCCACGTAAATCGGTATCTGACGAATCCTCCGCCCATACGGTCAAGCTGCTCATACAGTCGTTGATGATGGTCAGCAACAAAGGTTAGCAAACAATGCTTGACTCCAGCTTAGTACAGCACTCATGCGGCATGTGTGCGCGTAGCCCACACACAAAACCACCGACGTCAAAAGGGCGGGCCACCGTCATCCATACATACCAATCAGTAAAGGACCACTCGTCCATCCTCTCTTCACACCAAGGTCAGGTCAACTGCCAGGATGTCATCACCAACCTGCAACACTCAAAAGACAGGTGGTGGGCAACATTTCCCACCCAAATAGTAGTTCCATGAACCTTCGTAACTGTAGATGAAATAAAATTCGACTCTTACAAAGTGGTCCGGTCTATTAAGCTATATCTATATATCAGGCATGTTCAACCTGTGCATTGGTCTATAGTTATCTTACTTATCTTAGCTACAACAGTGTTGGAGCCCATATTTTACGCATAAAGCAAAATACAAAAGACACTGAATTTTCTCAGGTTCTGTCTGACAGTGCCATTTTAGATAGTCAAATATAAAGTTATCAGGATACCCATATTTTGCAGTCCTGATAATGTTTTATCCAAAAGTATAATAGGTAAAACCCAATATATTCAAAATAAGTTTTATCCACATCAAACAGGAAAACAAAATGGCAAGGACAAAGAGAGGCCTATGTACAGCCGTGAACAGTCGGACTGTTGATGATAAATATGAAATTATTTCAAACCATGCAGATCCAAGGATTTCGAAAATGCTAGTGCTATAATTATTACTCATGTAAGAACATGTTTAATCCAATATTGAATATTTTTAGGCATAGTGCAAGCTGTGAAATTGTTGAACTTTTTGCCAACTGAGCCAGAAATTTACAAGCTACCAATATTACAAAGCAAGAGTAGTGCAGTCATATTTCTAAAAATGATTCCACCCAGTTAAGAAATTTACTACAATAAACCATAAAAGTTAATAAAGACATTCAGATATTGGTATTTTATAATTCAACATTTTATTTATTTATATAAATAGACCTTTCTTTCTGAAATGAATGTTTTTATTTATCATTTGTCTAGTCTTTCATTATGTTATTCAACTTTAATTTTATGTATTGTTTTATTATTAATGTGTATAGTAAATATGGTGGTGAGTTTATATCAATCCTTTTTTATGACATTATATTTAAAGGAATTTTCTAAATAATGTTAGTATTTATTTTAAACTGTTAACATGTGGTGTTAATGTAATTCTTATTAATTCATACACAATTAATAATTGTTTATCTGAATAAATAAACTTAAACTGACTAATCACAACTGACTTAGAAATAAAGCATGAGTTGTCCATACAATTACTTTTATTTGCTAAGAATAAATACTGCTAAATGGGAAAAGAGATAATATGGATTTTCACATCACGTTCTTTAAACCTACTTACCATTTTCCTAATAATCATATTCCTAACTGTCTTGTATCCCACAAGAGCTAAGCAATAAGATTGGTACTAAATTTTATTGCTTTATCACTGGTTGTCATCTTGAATATAGATGCAACTAACTTAGCAAATGAACTCACAACTAAAATAAATTGTATTTACCGAGTATAACACTAAGGCTTGTTATTTATAAAAGATTAGCAGTCACCTGCCTTAAGACTTTCAACCTAAAATGCTTAGAGATGGACTTTTATAAAACCTAAGTGAGTGCATATGTCCATAAAGAAATCTACTGTCCAGATCTCATGTATCTAGCTTCAGTAGTTTGGGTTAAGCAAGGACGTATCATGGTCGGAACAAATCATTCTACACAGGTATAAAATTAAACGACAAATTTTAAGATATGTTGGGTTCCCTTGTCTTATAACCTTAATTTAAGCTGCAAGTTGACAGTAACAATTTCAACATAATGTTAAAATGAAATCATGTAGCCACAAAGCCCACAAATATAATATAATAAAACCTATTTTGTAACTTTACAAATATTAGCTTTAAAAATGTGTATCACAAATTTATTTTTATATCTACCTTCTGAATATATATATCTGTACTAATATAATAAAACTGAAGTTTTTTTTTGTTGAATGCACTTATCTGTGAAATTACTGGTTTTATGCAAATAATTATTTTTGTGGTGGATAGTCATTTATCAAGAGAGGCTTCATATAATCGCGCAGTGAGCACTAGCCATAAGTAATGCAGTTAGCCTTATGTAATGTGTAACCAAGGGCTATAAATAATGTTTTGATTCCTAATGTTTTACTATTGAGATAACCTATTGACTATCAATTGAATTCATATTCAGCACATCGATTAGCTTATTTAGACTGAAAGCAAATCAGGTAATTTATACAATGGATCTATGTCTGAGCTTCAACTTGAAAAGGGCAGTTATACCGTTCTTTACTAATAATTATATTAGTAGAACCACATATCAACAAAGCTATTTTCTCTTTCTTGTGTAGATAAGCAAGTTTTACAGAAAGTTTCCGACATGGCCTAACGATTAATAAACAGACAAGAGCCCCAGCCGACGGCATAACATGACTATAAGCACAGTAGCACTGCTATGTACCAAACGTGGATAATCAACAGTTACCTATAAGTTCTATTTGGGGTGTAACGTTCGTAATTTTGACTGTATAATGTTTATCTGGTAATCCTTACGGGGACAGTAGGTAATCGTGTAAGCACCATAATTTATAAAATTAGGATGTTTCTCAAAAACTGTAATCACATCAGTTCTGGATAAATACCTCTAGTCAGTGCATCAACAACCCGCATCTGCAACCTCTGGTAGCACTCAGAGCAGAACAGCGTTCACGCCACAGCACACCCCGCATATGCACCCCGTCGTAGTCGCTCTGTCGCTCTCGCTCGCACGTGGCCTCACGTGAAGTGTAGACGTGCTTGCCATAACTCCGACACACCGTGCGGTCTCCGATCAGGGTTGACTAGCGCCAAACACGACTTCCGAGCGCTTGTCGCATCAGTCTTCAGGTCATCATTGGTAATGGCGGCTAAGCCAAGAGACCCATCACTCTCGCGCCAACCGTAGATCCCGAAGTCTCTTAGGGGGCGTTCATCCAACCGCTGCTGTCGGCGATACGCCAGGGTTATGGTGTCCAGACTCCATAATAAAAACACTCACGTAATATTACTTGGTTTATTTTCAGACGATTTCTAGCACACAATTGAATTAAAATGTGACCTAGTCCTTTTAATACACTAACCGTCATTCAACTGCCACTTCCTTTACAACATATAATTGAAATTACTATTCAATTAATTATAAACTAATCATAAATCGACATTAATATTGTAATGAATTTTGCACAACACCAAATGATTTATTTTACACGAATAACAAATTTATTTTATTAACCAAACGCTGCTTTACAACATTGTCAACAGATGGCGCTATCAACAGGATGCAAATAAGAGTCAGATTAATGTTATTTAATACTAATTGATTTTACTTTGAAAGTTTCTGGAGGTATCTTAATAATTAAGCGATAAATTAAATACCCAATCTTTATAAAACAGTTAAGCAGCCAATACAGTGTCTAATATTGTAAAGTAGTGAAGTTCTCAGTTCTGTGTTCACAAATAGTTATTTAAATATCAATCTTTAATATTATTAATATTTTCGTAACAATATAATCATTATATATTAATTTGCGCCCATATACACTATGCCTAACTTACGCGACCGAAGTTCGGCACGCCTGCAATGCTATTAGAATTACTGACGACACACTATGGCGAACTTACGTTGCGTTATAGCGTACAGCGTAACTTCGGTCGGGCGTGACCGCGTAAGTTTGGTGGCAACTTTTTAGTAGTAGAGCTCACATTATACGCGACTGAAGTTCGGTACGATTGTCGGCGAAGATACTAGCAGTAGAGCACACATTATACGCGACCGAAGTTCGGTTCGGTTGTCGACGAAGATACTACATAAAGTTGCCGAATAATATGCCTACTTTAATTTAATGGTATTTGAAATTTGATTTGGCACCGACTTCAAACCTATTAGTAAATAGCTTATATAAATAATACATAGATAGTATTCAATTAATATTAAATCTTTATTACTTTTTCGTTTTTGAAGTCGGTTTTTTTTAACGTAGTTATTTTTATATTTGTAACGGGCAAACCTGCAAATAAAATATTATATATAGAGACATATTTTTTAGTTATATAATAAAGTTAACTATATTAATTTAAACCTTTGTCCTATTCTAAATTAGGTATTGAAACTAGACAAAAGTGAAAAGCAATTTTTTGTTTTTCACTGATTTGTCTATAAGTATATATTAGTAAACTTTGCTACACATCCACCAGACAAAAGTATTTGATACAAGTTTTAAGTAGCCTGTCGTTCGTAAATATGTTCATAAAATGTAAAAATCTATGAAAAACCCCGATATGATTCGAGTCAATTAATTATTCGTTTCTTCAAAATAATTTAGCGGGTCTTAACGCGAAAACTTAACTTATCTAAGGTAAAAATTCGGGCAAGTGCGAGTCTGACCCGCGCACCGAGGGTTCCGTACGTATTTTACATTATTTGAGGTTGATGCTAATAACGCTAGTCCTCTAAATCTGTATGAGCGCTCAAACACCTTAGAGGACTATCTTAAATGGAGTTTACTATGTATGTATGGGGACACCCTTAAATTTTCCACTTATTTTATTTTTTGTAATTTTTCCTTTATTTGTGCTGTAAGACCCTGCTTTTGGCCAAATTTCGTGATTCTAGTTCAACGGGAACTACCATATAGGTTTTCGACCCAAAACCTATAGGATACTTACGGTTGACCTAGAATTGTCAATTTTGGTTAAAACCAAGGTCTTACAGCACAAGTAAAGGAATAATTCCGAAAACTAAAAAATGTTGAAAATTTATGTTAATTTTGGTACTTAC
Organism: Euclidia mi; assembly: GCA_944739405.2. Lineage (NCBI taxonomy): Eukaryota > Metazoa > Arthropoda > Insecta > Lepidoptera > Erebidae > Euclidia > Euclidia mi. The sequence continues at coordinate 32,013,943 of OX123183.2, forward strand.
AAGTTTTCGCAAAAATCTAATTTTGACCATATCTTTTCATCGGGTTGACCAAGGACCCTAATTTTTATATACCTAATAGGAACCATAAACCTCAATACCTCGTATAAATTTCAATTTGTTAGGCCCACCCGTTCCTGAAAAAATCGGTGGTGACACAAGGACAGGCAGACAGACAGACAGATAGACAGACGGCCAAGAAAGTGATCTTATTTTACCTTGTGAGGTACGGAACCCTAATATATAAATCATCACATCATCGTTTCATTTATTCATACTCTTACATTGTTCCTTCTTCTAAAATATAGTATAACTTTTTGCAGCCGGCACTATTCTTGCATCGTACAAGACAACAACTTAAGGCGAGGTTGCAGTACAGTGCGTAGCTCGACCTCACCCCCCGCAAAAACAAAACCACGGCGGTGGCGTCAGCGAGTGAGCGGGGGGAGGGGAGGGGGCGTTTCGTGTGTGCGTGTGCCACAGCGCAGCGTAAAAAAACCGTAGATGAGTTATGCGAACTTCAAAAGTGGCACATTAAAAACAGGCTTAATGTCTCATTTGGCTTTAATCGCGTACGCACTGCGGTCGGAAGCGCTCGCTCTTTTACTCGCGTGTGTGTACGTTACATTTGAAAATGTCGTCGTGTGTAGTGAGATTTTGCACAAACTATAGTAGGAAAATGACTAAAAGTTATGGAATCACTTCTCACTCATGAGTATTACAATATTACAACGTTTTATTTATAATTTATAATATATTCAGTATCACAAATAATAGAGTGAATAAAAAAAATGGCATTTAGCGAGTGTAAAAGAGAAGCAGTATTGTGCGTGTTCAAAGACTAAAAAACAAAGTATCCAGATGGGACATTCGTAATAATAAAATACTGATGTGTGTTTTTGTCAAGTAATAAAAGTGATTTGAGGCTGAATCAACACAATATATTATTATTATAGAAATACAAAATCATACGTAAGTTACAAACATTGACGGATGATCAAAGTCCATTCACTTGTTCTTGTTTTTCTCCTTTTAGTATTAAACAACTAAATAGATTGTTCTGCACTGTTTTCGCTGCCGACCCGCCGTACCCCTGGCAGTACCCCTGGGGGTATGGTGGGTCTTTCAAAGCTTAACCGTACTCCCAGATAATATTGTTGTGTAATTAGTTTATTAATTTCAGTTCGTTAATTTCAAGTTCTACTATTTTGTGAGATCATTCCCAGTATAGTAGTAGTATTGAACAATTCTATGATAGAACTGTCCTAATTCTATTAGCACAACTTGATGAGGAGAACAGAACTAATGGGAGAAGTAATAGGAAATGTCCCAGTCTAGTTCTATGTATGTTTTTACAAGGGTATTCAATAGAACTACTGTGAAAGATCTACGGATCACTACGGTGTCACGACATCGCGCTCATATATCCGAATGAATATGTTTTGTAGACGTTCATTTGTTTAATGTGTAAAAAAATGAACGTCTACAAAACAAATTAACGCCTACAAAACAAATGAACGTCTACAAAACAAATGACTTACAGAAAGTGATCAGCTATCGATAGTGATTGCAGAAAACAGGTGCATGCGATTTTCAACCTAATTGACATTAGTCAGAATTTATAATTTTATTACCCTAATATTGCCAGAAAGCGAGAAAAAGCAAAAAAAAAAGTTTTGTCATGAATTGTCAATAAGGTCGAAAATCGCATGCACCTGTTTTTTGCATTTACTATCGATAGCTGATCACTTTCTGGTAGTCATTTGTTTTGTAGACGTTCATTTGTTTTGTAGACGTTCATTTGTTTTGTAGACGTTCATTCGTTTAACACATTTTTATACATATAGATTTATTCGGATATGTGAGCGCGATGTTGTGACACTACCCTTGTAAAACATACATAGAACTAGTGGTAAATTTCCTATAACTGTTCCCATTAGTTCTATTCTTCTCATCAAGTTGTGCTAATAGAACTAGTGCGAAAAAGTCTCACTAGTTCTATCATAGAACTGTTCAATAGAACTAGTGGGAATGATTCGACAGCACAAGGATGATGATGATGACGGGTCTTCAACAGTACCACAGATTATACCTATAATATACAAAGCATTATAACCATTAGCAGTAATACCTAAATGTTTTATTATCTAATTTATCTCCTTGTTGCACTATATCATCGTACTAGCGCTTGTCTTCGCTTGTCTAAAAATACAAAAACGTAAGTAGTAAGTCATTATCATACGAGAGATAACACTGTCCAGTTTAATGTCCACGTAGCACGTTGGTATAACACTACGAGCATTTCAGCCAGGAGTACGGTTAAGCTTTAAAAGACCCACCATACCCCCAGGGGTATTGCCAGGGCTACGGTGGGTCCGCAGCGCACAGTTTTTATATTAACGTACTGTTTTAGGTTTCCATTGAATGAAATGAGAAGAATAAAATGTACTTTTTTAATAAATGTTATAAATAAATCACATCGACTTTTTATTTCCCTACCTTAAATGAATTAATCAAATTTACTTTGAGGAGAATTGAATTTACTCAAGACAGACAAAGTGATCATGTCGCATCTGAGTCAAATTATTGTTTGTGGAACGGTCAGCATGATGTCACAATGCGGTCCAGAGAGTATATGTTTATCTCTATTTCGCGCTTGCGATTAGATGTGCTATCTCACTTACACTTCTTATCTAATTCTTAGTGTGTCGTTTTGACATATTTATATTAGTGTGTATACGCTTTTCGCAATGCGTGCCACTCGTAAGCTCCGTCATGTTACCTTGTCAGTAACCTGTCTACGGTTTCTTACTAGTATGCCTATGGTTTGAACGATTGAGTTTGGAATACGAATTACTTTGTACTTTTGCGAAAACGTACATGCGGGGGTGGAGGGGGATTTTTCGGAGCAACGACGTACGTCCGCCCTCAATCACGCCTAGACAGGCACTGATGAACGGCTGGCGAGCGATATAATGCCAACATTTTGACTATTTTTTTTCTTGGAGAAAAATGATAACGAAATTAAAAAATCTGTTTTTACCATTTATTTTAAAATAAAGAGCTGCTTCTATTGATAATACTTTCATATAAATTCATTATGGAATGTCTAAGCAGTACACGTTTAAAATTGTGATTTAGTGCCATGTTTGACATTTTTTTTTATCGAGCCAATCATTCCAAATCGTGTTTCTATCTTTACGATTTACTAGAAGATATGTTCAACTTTTATACTTTAATTTTTATTCATTAAAAATATCATAGTTCATGTGACTTTCAGACGTTCAAAAATCTTAAAAAGTACTGCAAACTCGCCTTAACGTAAATTTTTTGTTATAGACTCACGCCTGTATCCCCGAAGGGATAGGCAGAGGTGTAATATTACACCCACATTTCGCCATGTTTCTTTTTTGCTACTGAGAATATCCTTACTGAAAAACGCAATAACACTTTGCCCGACCCGGGAATCGAACCCGGGGCCTCCCAATCCCACGCGCACATTTATGCCGCGAGACCAACGAGGCAAAACGTTTTAACGCAAGTATGGGCTGGGCTGATTATTTTATTCCTAACTATTTTCTCCAACGGCTCTGCTCACTTGGGATCTTTTTACCCCCTTGGGGTGGAAATATCCAAAAATGCTCCCTCCTTTTTAAAAAACAGGATAGGGAAAGAATAGAATTCTATAGACCAATTACGCTCATACCAGTATTTTCGAAAGTTTTTGAAAAAAATATTTACAATCAAATATATAATTTTGTTGAAAGAGAAAATATCTTAGCTTCAGAACAAAAAGGATTTCGAGCAAACAAGGGTATAAATAGGGCCTCATATATGATTTCTTAAATGTAATAATAACAAATGTTGATAGCAAAATACCAGTCTGTGCAATATTCTGTGATATGACGCAGGCATTCGATTATGTAGATCATGATATATTATTAAAAAAGCTAGATATGTATGGAACAAGAGGCAAAGTTTTGAATCTTATAAAATCTTATCTGGGAAATAGGAAGCAATATACTGAGCTTCAAAATACCAATCCCAAGAACAAAAGACAAGAATCGTACATTTCTCACATCCAAACAGTAAGCTATGGTGTGGGACAAGGCAGTGTTCTAGCTCCATTATTATTTAATTTATACATTAATGATCTGCCTAAAATAACCCCCCATCCGGTAACATTATTCACGGACGACAGCACAGTCGCCATTTACTGCCAAAACAAAAACAAATACGAAAATGACATTAATTCTACATTACTTAAATGAAATGGATGGACAATAATAATTTAAGGATAAACATTTCTAAAACTAATATAATGCAATTTTCGCAAAGAACCCCTTTAATAAATCTTGACATTACATATAATAATATTAAAATTAATGAAGTTGACACTGCAAAATTTTTAGGCCTCAATATTGATAGTAAAATTAATTGGAAAAGTCATACGGAGGACCTATGTAAAATAATGTGTAATACTGCTTATGCCCTTCATAAGCTTGTACCGTATCATGGTACAACTGCCTCAAAACTAAGATATGCCATAATATTCTGGGGTAACTCAACAAACAGAGACATGGTGTTTAAAGCACAAAAACAGTGTATCAGAGCTATGTTTAAATTAAAATCCACGGAAAGCTGCTAACCATATTTAAAAAAATACAACATTTTAACACTGCCATGCTTGTACATATACGAAGTAGCAGTCTTTGTAAAAAGTAAGGCTGATGTATTTGAAAAGTTAGGGGATACAGTTATACGAAACAGGAGTGACAAAACTAGCAATAGACTTCATATACGCAAAGCCAGTACGACCCTTATGCACAAAAGTTTATTTTGTATGGCACCAGTTGTATTTAATAAGATCCCAACCTCAATCACAAATATGAGGTCAGACATGTCCGAAAGACATCTAAACAACTATTTGGTAAACAAATGTTACTACCTACTCAGTTAATGATTTTTTAACAGAAAATGACATAATAGTGACTTTAAATAAAATTATAATATTATTTCTTGACTTTATCTGATTATATAAATTTGCCAATTGCTTTATTCTGTAAAAAATATTTTCCATCAGTGGTGAATTTCTTTTAGATCTCTTTGAGCCTAAATAGTTCCCATCATTCATTTAACTTATGTGTAACGTTATGTATAGATAAATATTTATGATTAGTGTTTGGTTTTACACGTCACAGTAAGGGTTGGAAGTAAAGTATTTTCATATACTTTATTTGTATACAAAAGTATAAAGTATAATTGCCAAAAATAAAGTAGGATACGTTATTATAAAGTATGGTTGACAACCCTAATAGAACGACCACACACAAGTAGCAAGTTGCAGCCCGCGGCCGGCAGGCGGCCTACCCGCGCGGCCATGCCGGCGGCTCATTCGTGCGGCCAGGCCGGCGGCTTTGTGTGCCGCCGGCCGCACGCGGCTCGCGGCCGGGCGGTGGCGTGGCCGCCGGCTAGGCCGCCGGCACTGTGTGTAGCAGCCTTAACAATGTAAAAATAACTATCAAACTAAGCCATCTGTGCAGACCTACCTCTTGAACTTATGCGTTTATCTCATTAAAGATAGAACGCAACAGGCTATGCCTATACCAGTTCAACGTCCCCGTATTTCATTCAATCAACACCAAGCCTGCTGGATTTGCAAGCTTCATATTTGCATACAACATTATTGTTGTTACGTGATACCTGCCCGTTGTTTTGGTTGTGGGCTTGCCCATGGATTATTTGTGAGGGTATCCCATATTGATTATTGTGTGAACATAAAAAAAAAAATAAAAAAAAAAATGTTTATTTGACACAAAATACATACATACACTTTCATTTACAGGAGACACATTTTTGTTTGCTTATTTTGCAGATGTATTTATCTAACAGTACTGAGAAACTGTTTTCCAAACTAGGCTCATGGCCTGTATGTTGGAAGACAGCGTTCAGACGCGGGGTTTTGAAACAGAGTTAACCTGTGGTAAATGAAGGGGTATTTTACAATGAAGGTACGTATCCAAATAGTGTGTGTGCGTGCGTTTTGTGTGTGTGTGTGTGTGTGTGTCTGTGTGTGTGTGTGTGTGTGTGTGTGTGTGTGTGCGTTGTGTGTGTGTGTGTGTGTGTGTGTGTGTGTTTGTGTGTGCGTGTGTGTGTGTGAGAGGGTGTGTGTGTGTGTGTGTGTGTGTGTGTGTGTGTGTGTGAGAGGGTGTTCAAAATCGCTCTTAGTCAACATATGTTAGTAGCTCTTCTGTCGATTCATAATCGAGCTGTTGTAACCAAGCAGTCACTTTGATTTTGAGTGCGTACCTGTTCATGTGGGCAATGTTCAATTGTTTGTTTGCAATATTGTAAATTTTACGGCTTATGCTATAGAATTGACGTCTACCAAAAGATGTCTTGCAAGGGGCAGGGAAGAAGATGGGTTTCTTGCTGCGTTTATTTGGGTTCGGAATGGGCACGGACATATGCTTTCTCAAAATAAGTCGAAGCATATAAAGCTGGCGAACAGTTAGGATGTTGGAATCTTTGTACAAAAGTACGGTTGGAAATCTATATGGCCTTTTGAGTAGGACTTTTAGCACTGCTCTCTGTGCTCGCTCCAAGCTTATTAGGTGCGTTTTGGCTGCCCCTCCCCATGTTGTTATACAGTACTGGATGACTGTTTGGCCTAGCGCCTGGTAAACCAGTTTAAGTTTTTCTTGCGGCATTGTATCTCTTAAGGACCTGAATATGTGTATTAAGCGTCTTACGCGTGTTGTCATCAAATTAATATGTTTGTCCCATTTTAATGCACTGTCTATCTGGATACCTAAATATTTTACCGAATCCAATTTTGAAAGTTCGTAGCAGGAACACGATTGTGGTGTAAGGCAATTATGAGCTTTGATAGAAAAATCTTGAGGAGGTATGTTAAGTTTTGTGATTGCAAAGGGAACGTAGTGTGTTTTGGACAGGTTTAAAGATAATAGATTGCTATTGAGCCAGTTTATAATTTTACCGAGGGAGTATTCAGCTCTCTCTTTGACTAATTGCCAAGTCGGGCCAGAGATTAAAATTGCTGTGTCATCTGCGTACGTAAAGATGTCGGTATGTGGCAGAGATAGTGTGCAGAGGTCATTTATGAATAGAAGGAAGAGAGTGGGGCCAAGGATACTTCCTTGTGGGACACCGTAGGAAACCCTGTGCTCTTCGCTCATATAGCTTCCTATTTTAACCATCTGCTTCCTATCTGAGAGATAGTCTTCAAAAATGTTATACGGTGTACCTCGCACTCCATACTTATTTAGCTTAGCTAGGAGGATAGGGACAGAGACTGTGTCGAAAGCTTTGGAAAGATCTAGAAATATCGTTAGACATTTGGTTTTTGCATCTAGGTTCTTAGCTATTTTAGTTGTTAGGTCAAGGACTGCATCTTCAGTGGAAAGACCCGAGCGAAAACCATATTGATTTTTAGCTAAGATATTGTATTTGCTAAGAAATGATTTGAGTGCATTGTTTAGTATTTTTTCCAATATCTTAGATAGAGCAGATAGTATCGCTATAGGTCTATAGTTACCGACACAGTCCCTGTCTCCACTTTTGTAGATTGGATGGATAATAGATTTTTTGAATGCTGTAGGGAAAACACCGCTTGAGAGCGCTAAATTACAGATGTGGGTTATGGGAGGCACCAGAATCCCTCGAGAAAGCTTTAAAATGTCAGATGAGATGCCATCCCATCCGACAGCACAGTTGAAGTGGAGCTTTAGGATGATAGCCTCAACATCGGATTTAGATACCTCCGCGAGGGCTATTGAGTTAGGTGGGCTGTGTATGGTGGATGGTGAGGTAGTAAGTGAGAGGGGAAGTTGTGGGGTAGAAGAAGTTATCTTACGTGCCAGGATTTTTCCAACTTCACTAAAATACTTACAGGCGTCGTTGACTGATGTTTGAGGATCTATGTTAGTTTGTAAGAGTTCTAAGGGGCTTGTTTTTTGTTTGTTTGTGTTCGTTATGGTTTTGATAGCTTTCCATAAGGCCTTCATGTCGTTGCCCGCTTTTTCTATCAAAGATTTTCCATATGCTATTTTCAGCTTACGGAGTAGCCCGTTACAGAAATTTCGATAACGCGTATATGTTAGTTTGAGTATCATATTATCTGGTGATTTTTTTGATTTTAGGTGTAATCTGTCGCGATGTCTTATGCAGCGGAGTAATCCCTCCGTCATCCATGGCTTAAGGATTCTATTCCGCTTACTTTGCTTGGTTATATTTGTATATTTACTCACTATGCCTGAAAGCACTGTAACCAGATTATCTGCTGCGCTATTCGCGTCATTTATTTTTAATATATGAGAGAAATCTGTATTGTCTATTTCTGCCTTCACTTTTTCATAGTCAATTATGGACTTAGTCTCACATTGTTGTCGTGTCGGCAAAGTTTTAGCTATAAACAGTACCAGAGGCAGGTGGTCGGTGATGTGCGATTCTACTACTAGAGTTGTGGATGACAGGGCAGTGTTTGTCAGTATATGATCTAGACATGTGTTGATTCTTGTGGGGTGATTGTGGGTTGGAAACAGACCATGGGAGGCATTGAAAGTGAGGTATTCCTCCGCTAATGGGTCTTTGGTGTCAGTACTTATATCGATGTTAATATCACCTACGAGGAAAAGGTCTCTAGTGGAGCTGTTGGTATAAATACAGTTTAGACTGTCAATGAAATTTTTAAAATTATTTCGTGTCTTTAGTGATGGGGAACGATAAATAGATACAATAGTAGAGGTGCCTATTTGACAGAGTAGACAATTCGCACCCTCAAAAACTGGTTCACTTATTGTACACATTATATTAGAATTTGCATATATGACTATGCCATCATTTTGGTTTAATGTATCTCTTGTATAATATACTGTATAGCCGTCTAGTACTGGCATGTTGTTAACCTTGCTGACCCAAGCCTCAGTAAGAATGATTAGATCATAAGTAATCTTAGTTTGCGTTAGCAGTATGCGTAGTTGGTCGAAATTTTTATTTATGCTACGGATGTTTATGTGAAGTAATTTAATGACAGGGCTGTTCTTATAAACATAATTTAGACAGTCCTCTGGTTTTAAAACGAATGAGGTGGAGGATTTATACGAATCTAATTCGAAATTAACATTTGTTATGTCCGGCATTTTTTAAATAATATATAAGACGGATTTTTAATTATGTGAGTAGGGTTTTTGTTTTTAATATGAGTTGGCAAACAGCGCATTTGAATATTTAGTAGACAGGAGAGTATTTTAGTGTGTGAATATTTTTGTGGTAAGTAGGAGGTGACTGTTAGTAAGTACGGAATTAGTATAATATGGGTAGACATACTAGTATTAGGTGGATGCTTATTAACTTTGGAACGAATGGAATTTTTGTTTTTGTTATGTTTTAATATACAGGCTAGAAGATGTGTGAGTGACTTGAAGTGTGAATTGTTGTTTGTTGTATAGGCGGTAGATGTGTGTGAGTGTGAATAGAATATATCTGTAGACTTAATAATATTAATTGGTGGATGTATACAAACTAGTAATAAATCTTTTTGTTTCAGGTGACAGAATCTATCAATATAGCGTCGCGCGTAAAGGACCATGACGTTTTTATATATAAAAATGTACGGATATGTAATGTTAAAATAATTATAAAGTGATACAAAACAGAAAGTGGTGTATGTTATTACAGTTATTAGTCACATACTTTTTCTTAAATCTTCAAGAAATTGTTCAGATGTCACCAAGATTTGTTTATCTCCTTCAGCCTTACGGAGAAATATGTTGCCATTTGAGGACCAACAGAAACGATATGAGTGTTGTTTTGCAAATTCACGTGATAAGTAAAAGAGTTTCTTAGAACTAGGATCCCAGATGGTCGGTGACATATATAGGTTGCTGCTTACCAGGAATAGAAATCAATTTAGTGTTCAGTTTCTCTTCCACAGCGGTCTTTTTATTGTTGAAAGCTCGAGCAGCGGATAATGTGTTCATCTTCATTTGTACCGATTGAAATTCTGCAACGATTGGACGTGTTGTGCCTGGTTTGCCTGGTATGCGATACACGTCGCGCAGGTCAGATGCGGAGATATTTGTACCTATGGTTTTACCGATCTCACATACGGTGGCATGCAGGCTGTTACTGGTTTCTTTGTCAGCCTGCGGGATGTTCCTGATTTCTATGCTGGAAGATCTGGATTTTAGGCTGAGGTCATGAAGTTTTCTCTCCAGTTTTTCAATACACCTTCGTTGCTCCAAGCGCTCCTTTTGCATGTTTTCCAAGCCTGTTTTTATTTCTTCATATTGTTTACTTATGTAAGAAATTGACTGCACGACTTCGTCGTTTGATTTTTCGATATTTGTAGATTGTTTTTTTAATTCAGAGATATCAGACGAAAGCTTTGAGATGAGGTTATTTTGATTGGTACACATTTCATTTAATTTCGCATCTAATTCGGTTTTCCATTCTGTTAGCAGTCCCATGATTTCTTCTTTGAAACCTTTATCATTTTGCCCCTCCGATGTGTTTAAATCCGTACGGGGACGTTTGTTTCTATTCATATTATTGACAAAAGAAACTTCTGAAAACAGTAGCGCGTTCAAGTCCGATTCCGATTGCGTTTTTGGCGGTGTATGATGTACCGACATAATGTTGTTTTATGTAGATCAGTGTAGTTGTTGTGACAATAAAGTAAACATATAATACCTGATCTAATTCTTCACTATTGCCTTCATAAAAAACATACAAAGCAAAGCAATGTAGCTTATATGATGGTAAGCGCGATCAAATTGTATATTGTGGCGTAACTTTGAGCGTAGCCCTCGCAGTGAAGCGGCCGGCGCGGCGCGTCGCACGTTGATCCGTAGCTGTAGTAGCCGGTTTCCGAGTGGGGCTCTAAGTGAAAGGCGCGGTGACGTCAGTGCGGCGCGTAGCAGATGTTGAATTCGCGGCGCTCGCTACTCGCATTCGTGGCTGAGTGGTTTAAAGCCACGCCTGTGGACGGTCCTCTTGATGGTTGACGGTTCGGATCCTGACGAATCGCTATCGAAATTTTTCGAAGATTTTGAGGCGAAGTGGGTTAAGTATATAGTGATCCTTGTCTAGGACGTCCCAGTGGGAGGTATCGACTCGTAAGAACACTGTGTGTATGACAAGGAAAGTGCTAACACTAACTTTAACCAATAGAAAAAAAGATATACTAAGTTAATTAACGCAGCAGGTACGCAAGCGACACACGCCCGACCGATATATGGCCCACGGCTGAACTGAACAGAGATGGAAATATAGTAGCCCTTCGAATAACATGATATTGTTTTGATCAAATCGGTAAATATCCTTAGTCCCTGCAATGGTTGCTAACTTATGATACACATCGTAATCTATTCAGAAAAGTCAACAGTTCAATATACTAATATAGATTTTTGGCTGTCCTGAGACGGGGTCTCAGGTAGGAAGTCGGGGTTTGATAGAAATACTGCTAGACTGAACAGGTTTTTTATCACGTCTCACTACCGCTTACATACAGTATGACCGAACTAGGTAAGCACTGGCCTGAAGGCTGGAATGTTGACTCCTGCTGCTCTCCGACGCTCGCAGGGTAGCTGCTCGTAGGGTCGCCGGTGAGCTGGTCGAAGTGCACGCTGGTAGGCAGCTCGGTGGTCGATGTGCAGGCTGAGCGGAGGCTCAGGCGTAAGCCGGTGCAGCCAGGCACCAGTGGCCTGGCTGTAGGAAGCTCGCAGGCAAGAGCTGATGCGTAGGCGGCGACTGGTAGCGGCACGGCGCCAGCAGCTCGTAGATTGTAGCCCGTAGGGAGATTTGTAGCCAGTAGGTAGAACGTCTATTGTAGACCCATAGGGAGAACTGGAAACAGCACAGAGAATACACAACAACCGGTCAGGAACAGGCTGTCCCTAGATCGGCTGTTATGCTTAGGAGACACAGATACTACAGACAGAACATATAGGCACACAGATAACTAGAATATGCTTACACCCAGCGGGACAGTAGATAGGGAAGTAGAAGACAGAATAATCACGAGGTGTAGCGGCAGCGTAACGTCGACTAGAGAAAGTGACCGATTCAGATCGCGCACCCATTTTATATAATCATAGACCAATGAGTCACAGACTGCCTGTGGCTCGGTATGACCAAGTAAGGTAAAAATTCCTAGCGAAGCACTCTTCAAACCAGGCTGGCTCCACCCAGTGCGTTAAGCGCCTGCGAGATATTATAACGCAAAACAGAGTATTACGTTACAGTCCCAACGACTTTTCAAAAAATCGCTATCACAATTATTGGTGACTGCCTCGTTTGTCTCGCGGCATAAATGTGCGCGTGGGATTGGGAGGTCTCGGGTTCGATTCCCGGGTCAGGCAAAAGTGTTATTGGGTTTTTTCGTTAGAAAATACTCAATAGCAGCACGGACTCTGGTAATGTGCCCGGTACGGCAATAGGCTCGCCCCCTATTACGTGGGACCTAAAAATTCATGGCGAAATGTGGGTGTAATATTACACCTCTGCCTACCCCTTCGGGGATACAGGCGTGAGCCTATAAATAAAAAAAAAAACAATTATTGGTCAAGCCAAGTTCATGCAGTTCATGAAGATGACAATTAATTGCCACCGGATTCACCGACCGTTAAAGGTAATACAAAAATCGATATAGACTAGTAAGGTGTAGTAAAATGTAACCATACCTTTTTCGTGCTCAACTAGCATGGATGGCGCGAGACCCTAGGAAGCACAAAATAGTCAGTAAAGACAAAATATAGTTCAAAATAGATGCTAAAGGTAAAAAATAGTACGAAGAATAGTACGAAGCATAGTGTGAAGATTCAAATTCAAAATCCTTTATTCATTTGGGTCACAATGTGAGGCTTATGAACGTCAAAATAATAAATTTATAAAATAATTATTTATAGATTCTACATTTACATTTACTGCCACGTTCGCAAAGCAAGGGCGTAAAACCATGAGAAAGAACGGGCAATAAAACTCACGGTCACTCTTTTTCATCGCCAGGTTTTGCATAATACACATAATTTACATTTTGTAAGGTGCTGCAACTTTTACACCTTCTATAACACTTGTATATATTTACTGTACATAATAATACTCAAGCATAATACTTAATTTTAATTTTGATGTTCATTTACTCGTAGTTAGCCTCCTTAGAATAGACATGGTGAAACAGGAGCATCCACTTACATTATATTATATACCTAATAATGCAGGGAATCCGCGAAAGTGATCAGAACCATGATGGAAATGATGCAGTTAAATATTAAAATTTAATACCAGCCCGCAAGACCGTCATCGGCCAGTCATCGCAAATAGCACCCATTCACGAGTATGACGCATGTGCCAGCCATCATCCCTCTCGCTATATTAGAGGGACAGGGTTGACCCGACACACGATGCCACCACAGGAAATAACAGTTTAGTGAGCATGACGACAACGGTATACGAACCGGCAGTAAGAAACAATCTATCGGTATACTGACCATGACCGCCAATTACCTCCATTTTCCATATCGTTATTATTAACCCTTAAATCTTGGGTCAAAATTGACCCCAGATATTAGTAAACAGTAATATAAAATGATACAACTGTACATTATAAATTTTCTTTTTATTTAGGAAAAAAGGATTTACAATGTAATGTTTTATTAAATTTGTATCATGTTTTAACAAGAGATCACATATTTAATAAATAAAATAGGTAGTATCTTCTTATTTGACAAGACTCTACTTTAGGTATTCTTATTTATATATAAAAAAAAAAATATACAAGAAAACATTTTGTATTCGTTTTTGTATATAACTAATATAATAAAAAATAGGAACTTCCTGTGAGATCACGAATAATAAAAAAAATGACAATCTAAAACAATTAATCTATTTGTTCCTCACAAACGCTGATAATTTTCTGGTCACAAGCAGCTATTGTGGCGTCCTGAATTAATTCGGAGCCAGATTGTTCGTATTAATCTTCCAAAAGCTGTGAGATTTCACCGTCACGTAAAAATTATATATAAATTAAGTATAAAATAGTGAAACATTATAACATAAATCATACAATAAAATGTACGCTTCCAGTATCGGGGTCAAATTTGACCCCAGCAGTGTACATATCTCCGTTCTCACTAGCACTTAAGTGACATGCGTCCGTCACTCGCCACACTCCGCGGCCTAATGAGATTACCCCGATGCGCAAGAGTGTAGGTGCTTTAACTGAAAAGGTGTGATTAAAAATATGAAGCTTTGGGGTCAATTTTGACCCCGATACCATTTAAGGGTTAAAATAAATTAGTGGAACGCGTGCAGGAATGAAAATGTAGAAAGAATTTTGTGAAGGTGACAAGTGAACAATGATATGATCAGGGATATATAATGTTAAACTACATTCAACAAATCATGTGGTCACGAGGCACCTTCATTTAACATGTCACTTATCAAAACTAAAATTTAACAGATTTATATAGCAATTACATTAAACGGTCAGAAAATAAAATAATCGTGAGTTAAACAAGCCTAAGCCTATCCCCATGGTGTCTTATAATTTAAAAATTCCTGAATAGTGTAATAACCCCTTTGTAAAAGAAAGTTCCTAATTGTCCGTTTGTATTTGTGCATGGGTAAATTCATTATTTCTAGAGGCAAATTGTTGAAAAATATTTTGAATAAAAATATTTTGATTATAGTTACCAGTACGCTCGAGAGCGCTTCTAAAGTTTACTGATTCAGAAACATCGGCGTACGTTTTTTAAAATGTCAGCAACCACGTTCAGTAGGCCATAAATACCGCTCATACGAACCGCCGCGCTCAGAAAGGTCACCGAAGTATTTACGTGCCACGTGACCTTTGGACAGGTTACCTTTATCTGCATACGTATTTGAGTATGTGTGTGTGTCGTCTTCATTCTTCAAATTGAAGGTAAATTGCCATGAATTTGATTTTGAATTCGTGTTTGACGTCATGCTGTGCCAATGTCGTTTAAGAAATATTTTTATTTAATGTTTAGTAATTGCTGCTAAGGTCCACAAGGTTCCAAATATAAAGGTCGACCACACACGTTGGGCAGATGAAATAGTCGCGACAGCAGGCAGAAACTGGCACCACACAACAAAACTCAGGGATCCTTGGAGAATTAGGAGGTCTATCCAATACTTTTCTCAAATTATTATAATGATTTTTATTTAATATATGTGATTTCAATACTGTAATTCTGCATGATTTAAACAAAGCTTTAAGATTATTATTATAATTGTCGATGAGCCTGCAGTGTTGGTCAATAAAGAAAACGTTATTTGGTCTTCTAAGATATGGAGATCCGATTATGCTTCGCTCCGAACTCCAAAGCGTAAATCGGTACATTATGAGCTATTGCTATAATGCTGGGATGCTGACTCCCTCCATGGTCCAGAGGATAGCGTATGCGACTGCTGATAGGAGGTCCCAGGTTCGATTCCTGAGTCGGGCAAAAGGGTTACTGAGTTTTTCCGAATACTCTAGTTGCAGCACGGAGTCTGGTGATGTGCCCGGTAACGGCTATAGCTCTTGCTTTACTCGCTCTCATCAAAGTTCTCAAAAACAGATAAATAAAGTTCGAAATACCATGGAGCCTATTATATAGAATACAATTATTTAATTTAGTTTGTAATTATTTCAGATTCGTATACTTATTTGAAATACGTAATCATATTTCAGGTTGCTCGAGATTTATTTTTATAACAACTTGAGTGACTTGAGCAAACATAACCTTACTCGTGTCTATAAATTGCCTGTTTAATATTGCCTCAAACAATATCTACACTCTATATTGACTGTCTACTGAAGTAAATAAAATTCTGCAAACAAAATACTTTTATCTACCTTATATCAGTCTAGATATATACTCTAGAAAAATTCCCCTGAGTATGTAGGCACTCGGTTATTTTACTTGTAAACATAAATTTCCCACTTCGCTTTAGGTAACCAGCCCTCATCAGACTCCGTAAAAATATAACATGATGTTGTAGCCTTGTTTATAACCTATATTACACTTCTGTGCTAAGAATTTTTTACCGACAATTTTGTTAATACTATTCACCACTTTCTTTGTGAAATGTAATATATTATAAATCAAATTTTATTACGAAAGTCGACTATTGCTAAAGCAAAAATGCTGCTAAATGGCCTCAAGGGTTTTTTTTATAGACTCACGCCTGTATCCCTGAAGGGGTAGGCAGAGGTGTAATATTACACCCACATTTCGCCATGATTTTTAGGTCCCACGTAATAGGGGGTGAGCCTATTGCCGTACCGGGCACATTACCAGACTCCGTGCTGCTACTGAGAATTTCCTAACGGCAAAACCCAATAACACTTTGCCCGATCCGGGAATCGAACCCGAAACCTCCTAATCCCACGCGCACATTTTATGCCGCGAGATCAACGAGGGTTTTTATTTCTGTCATAAATCATATTAAATTGTTTTCGGATTTGTTCTCAGTACCTTCACTGTTTAATGTCACCGTTCGCCCCATTGTTTGTGGGCAAAATTCGATAAGCAAATTTTAATTAGAGGTATACACTCCGTAGATTTAATCCTTTGCAATTGTTTAAGACGTATATTAACAATTGCTTACATTGGCTTCATAAAATTGATAAAAGACTCTGATTAAATATTACTTCCTCTATTTTCACTTACCTAGCACACTTACCTACTATAGGTAGGCTTATATAGTGAAGACAAAGCCAGCGCAAAACGGTTATACCTCTATTTTCATCTAGTCAGCGCTACGTCATATCCCGACTGATTTTATGTGGGGTCCCTGGGGGGTTACAAATAAAATTGAAACCCTTTGTAACGCAAGAAAATGCCCTTTGAATATCAATATTAGAGTGAGCCTACATAGAACTCCATACCTGACGATCATGTTTCGACTACGTATCTTAATATATAAAATCCTTGCGTTACTGACTGACTGACAGACACGCTACAGCCGAAACTATTGGGCGCAGGAAGCTGAAATTTGGCATGTATGTTCCTTGGAAACCGTAGGGGTGCACTAAGAAGGGATTTCCCGAAATTCCCACGGGATCGGCAAAAACGGGTAAATTAAAAAAAATGCGGGCATAGCTGCTGGCGTCCTCTAGTTTTTCTATATAATGGGATGATGAATATTGTTAGAAGTATGGTGAACCTTTCTTCCGAGTTATTACTGTTTATTAGGTATGTTTACGAATAAGGGTTGCACATTGTTTGTTTATATATTATTGAATGTTGAAATATTTTTTTCGCACAAAGTAATATTAAAGCAAAAAATATCGCGAGTAAGACACGTTTCAATAAAATTGTGTGATATATACAATGTGTAACAGAAATAACGCACATCCTCAGACACCCAAATTAGAATACCTTGTTACAATCTTGCATGCATTTAAATATATTTTTTATGTGCGTAAACATTGTTTTTTAAAGAAAGTATTAACTCAATTATAAGTGAAAATCGTGGTCACTGTAAATCTGCGCACGCACACAAACGAATGGGTTGCTATGGTAAACAAACAACAGCGATCTGATAGGAATGAAATACGATACGATGTAACAAAATGTTTAAAATTCAGTCTGTAAACCACACTCTGATAGAGTGGGGCTTACAAAAATAATGTTTGAACAATTTGTTACATAGTATTGTATTTGATAATATCAACGGTGGCCGGCTGTTGATATTACCAAAGATATTATAGTATTTCTTTCCATCACACTTTTAGGCTTTGGAGTGTATAGTCGAAATATTTATTGTTTGTTATGAATATACACGACCTATTGTTTCTTAACATCGTAAGTGACTATCTTAACTTAATCATAAGTTGTTATCATTATTGATAGAGAAAGTAAAAGAATATCAATGAGAGAATTAAACAAGAACGGCGTGTTTAAAGTTGTCAATCTAAATAGTTACAATAATAGAATAATCAAATAACTTACAGGCTTAAATCACATTTCCTTAGTCCACTTAACACTTCACTGTTTCCTCACAAATCACATCTTTTCACTGTTTCAAAAGCAGCTAGTATCTTTAATTAATTAACTACTCCGCACTTATTCTCTCGTCACAATAAACTATTGATTTAATATTTCTCCAAAATGAGAAAGTCCAGGGGTGTCAAGTTAACATCAAGATGATGTCGAACTTCCTTGTTGATAATTATTTAATTATACACATTTTGTAAACAAGTGAACTTTTAAAAAAAGTTTTCACAACACTCACTGATGAGAGATATTCCCGGTTGTACTTGTCATAACATGTCTAAGCGCATCGACACTCGCCAGCACTTATCATGCGGAGCGCGAGCGAGACATTATGTCTCGCTCTTTCCCGTTGTGTATTACCTACGTTAGCGAAAAATGGATGATAGATGTTTGGTGGTCAATTGTGCATTATTGTCTTTTGCCGTCTCTTGTGATGTATTAATGTGTGCGTTTTTGTAAGTCAACGTGGGACCATTTTACTAATGCATTTTAAGCCGTTCTGCTTTGACTTAAGGTTTATTTTCAAATAGCTCAACTTTTTAAAGAAATTCTTCTTCTTCGTCGTTGCACTCTTGGCAGAGTGGTCGTGGTCATCACATCAGCTATAAGTGGCTCGCCTAACAATACGCCGCCATTCCTGTCTGATGGCCGCCTTTCTGGTGCAGACGTGCAGGGAACTGTCCACAGCTGCTTTTATCTGGTCCATCTCATAGGCGATCTACCTCGTGCTCGGGTGCCTTCAACTTTGCCCTGCACCACTAGGCGCTCGATGGTTTCGTCGCCACGCCGGGATACGTGTCCAAAGAATGTCAGGATTCGAGTTTGCACAATGGAGGACAGGCGCTGCTTGATGTCAAGTTCCTGCATTATGGAGACGTCATTACGGAATTTATTCCACGATACCCCAAGCATTCTCCTCCAGCACCACATTTCGAGAGCATCTATCTTCTTCCACTCGTTCTCACGCAGGGTCCACGTCTCCGCAGCGTAGAGGAATATGGGGAATATAAGTGCTCTGACAAGTCGGATTTTTGTGGCTTTCGTTATGTTTCGATTCCTCCATATTTTATTGAGCTTGTCCATGACAGACCTAGTAATCGCCATACGCCGTTTTATTTCCTCTACGCATCCGCCATTGTTTAAAGAAATGGGCGAAGCCGCTTGCGACGTCTATTCTCTGTAATAAACATATTTGCTCATATTTGTCCAAATAAAAAGAGTAAGTAAGCATTATAAGGAATATTAAAAATTACACTGTTCTCGGCTACCTTAATTTTGTAATACCGTTTTTATATAGTTTACGTGAATGTTGGTAATTGATTTCTATAATATATAAACCTTTTAAATTTAACTGCCAATATTTTTATTGCTACATGGCTCATGATATAGAAAGAAAGAAAATAATTTTATTTTCCCATTTAAATGAGACACAGGTACACAAAATAATTATGGTTTACAATAAAAGCAATAGGAATAACAAAATATACAGAAAAAAAGCAATACAGAAAAGCAAACGTCTATAGGGAGATAAAGTGTCTCATACTAAACAAGAAAATAGGGCCCAGTTCAGCATATGCCTGACAGGTGTCAGACGCTGGTTTTCAACTAGGCCCTAGTGACGTCTAAACTAAAACCAGAAAACAATACAAAAAATAAATTAAACAATCTTTACGTATTAAATAATATGAGTTATTAATATAGTAACGATAAATAAAAAACAAATAGGAGAAGTAATGCAATCGGATTATGTACTGAGCAAACTGCATAAAACTCTATTATTATTATTAGAACGGTGAACCAGTTTCGAATTTTTTTTCTATATATCCCTACTATCTTTAAAAACGTACACAACTCAAAGAATGCTGTCAATCTCAATAAATTTATTCAAAAAAGCAGTACCTTAGAATTATACTGGATATATCTATCTTGTGGCGCTGATATACTTGAGCATTCACCTGCAATGAGCATTCTCGCGAATGTTACAAGACAAATGAGTGTGTTTTAGCGAGCATTCTCTCGAAAATTTGGGCAAGCCTTAGAATACAGATAATAAATAGAATTCACGCTACAATGGCGGTTAAACCCAATATATTTACTTCACTTTGACTTATGATTTTAATCTAGGGAAGAATCTTCGTAGTTTGTCGCTAATTTTATCTGGAATAGTGATGGGCTTACTCAGAATAAATACTCGTATCAATAAAATATCGATAATGTTTACAATAGATCTTTAGATTTGGTTTACTCAGAATTAATTTCCATAGAATGTTGATAAACGCTCGATATCAATAAATACATTTGAACGTAGGAACAGACACTTGTGTGATTTATTCATCATATCAGCCAAACGACGTCCACTGCTGGACATAGGCCTCCCCCAAGGTTCCCCACACAGACCGGTCTTGAGCCGCCCGCATCCAACCGCCTCCCGCGATCTTGACGAGATCGTCGGTCCACCTTGCGGGGGGCCTACCTCTGCTGCATCGTCCGGTACGTGACCGCCACTCCAGAACCTTTTTCTTCGTTTCTAGTTCTTCGAGCTATGTGCCCTGCCAACTGCCACTTCAGCTTGGCAATCCGGGGAGCTATGTCGGCGACTTTGGTTCTACTGCGGATCTCATCATTTCCGATTCGATCTCGCAGGGAAACTCCAAGCATAGCTCTCTCCATCGCCCTCTGGGTGACCTTGAGCCTTCTGATAAGGCCCATAGTGAGCGACCACGTCTCTGATCCGTAAGTCATCACGGGCAACACACACTAGTCAAAGACTTTTGTCTTGAGACACTGCGGGATATCGGACATGAAGATATGTCGTAGCTTCCCGAACGCTGCCCAACCAAGTTGGATTCGACGATTGACCTCCTTCTCGAAGTTGGACCTACCTAATTGGACTACTTGTCCTAGGTAGATATACTTGTCGACAACTTCGAGCGTAGAGTTCCCAACCTGAATAAGAGCAGGTACAACACGGACGTTCGACATGATTTTCGTCTTGTCCATGTTCATCTTAAGACCTACTTATTGGGAGACTTTACAGAGGCCATCGAGCATTGTGCCTAGGTTTTCCATGGTCTCAGCCATGACTACGATATCGTCTGCGAATCGAAGGTGAGTGATGTACTCGCCGTTGATGTTGATGCCGAGTCCATTCCAGTCCAAAAGCTTAAAAACATCCTCCAGCGCAGTGGTAAACAGTTTCGGGGATATGACATCCCCCTGTGTCACCCCTCGCTGGAGTTGAATAGGTTTCGAACTCTGGTCCTGGAGGTGGACTGACATAGTGGTTTATAAAACCTGTTCAAATCAAAAGCTGCATTTTATTATTTAGAAACGTCATTTGTTTATGTATCTTACTTTTACTCTAGAAATAATTTATAAGTGAAACTGAAGTAAACATATTGGGTAAAACTGCTGTTGTAGTGCGATTTCTATATTTTTTCTTTATTCTTGAATTTAGAGTGTTCGCTGGAATGATCGTGAAAATGTCCGGTTGAACAAAACAGAAAACGGCGAATGCTCCCTGTGAATGCTCAGGTGTATCAGCGCCATTAGAATATACAGCAAAACCCCAGTATCTGTCACAGTATAATAACCTGGATATGGCTACTAATAAAAAAATTTCCAATGTGCCTTGTAGATAAATATTTGCGTTTATCAACTTTCGATTTATCAACACAGTTTACTATATTTTAAATGCTGAAATTCGATTAAAACGAGATTTTATGACACGAGGCTAAAAGAAATGGCTGTGAATTGATTGTCTTAAATTGAGATTTAGGAAGTTTATTATTATCATTATAGGTAAGCAGTCTCGGATTGATCTACTAGAGCTAGAAAAAGAACTCCAGTCTATTGTAATATAACATCATAGCTACACAAAAGCCTTTGGTAGTTTACGTCTTGGACAACAGCCATAGTCGACAACAATAATATGAATTTCGAAACAACAAACCAAACTGCACGTCCGTCGTTCGCATAATATCGAAGGCTTGCAAACACAAAATCAAATACTACATTTGAATTTTATAGAGAACATAAACCTGAATAGCTCCATCAAAAAATACTTTATCATTGTCTCAGCATCTAACTTAGAATATACTTGCTGCAGCGAATTTCTTCATAAAACAACAAACCAAGTTACATCTCACTAAAGAACTTTCTTTTACGTCGATGTATGCAAATAATGTCCTCTTTATACAAAAATTACAGTGAAATACATCGCTAACCTTTTATCGCAGAGATGTGACGGTGACGCGACAGCGCCGGGGCAATTTATTTTATAAGTAGCTACTGGGTTTGAACACAGTGGAATATATTGAGAAATTCTTTTAAGGTTTTCGTTTCTTTTGCAGCGTTTGATGTTGTGCCGATGTTGATTAAACTGAAGGACGCGTTTAAACTCAGACTTCAAATACATTAAACTGCAGAAAAATGAGCTTGAATGCTTTTGCATTGCAATGCTTAGTAACATTGTAAAAGCTTTATTTAGGTGTAGTGGCTGCGTACCTAAGGTCTGGCAAAATATCTAACTTGTACTTTGTTTCTGCAAAGACAAGCTTGATAATTTTAGCAGATACTGCATAGATTATTGTTTTTCAGATGACAGTGCTTAAGAATACCGCATTCTTACTTAAATTGGCATAAATAAACTAGCTAACAGTTTTTGTCTCTATTTTGTTTATATACTTAAAAAGTATAAGGGATAAGGTGATTGATACCTTTTCCGATAAGTTCCGATTAAAGTAATGGACAGATAACTACTTGCGTTCTAGTTTTAAATGTATCTATATCACTGACTTTTTGAAGTTAAGTGTGTATGTAATTATTAATTATCGCTTGCTGAACGATAAAGGAAAACATCGGCAGGATATCTGCAGATGTTTTCCTTTATGTCTGAGAGTTATTCATAATATTCTCGAAAGACATGTGAAGTCTGCTAACTCACAGTTGGTCTTGGTGGTGAACTATGGCCATATCCTGCTCTTAGTACGAAGAAGCCCGTGCCCAGCAGTGGAAAAGTTTATACAGCCCTGATGATGATGATGACTAATTGAGTTTATTTATTTTATCTCTACGAGAGACTTTAGACTCCCCCATTCCAATAAATAGTAATCATATAGCACAAAAACAATGAACTAATGACAATAAATTTTCATCGATCATATTAGCCAAAGTGCGAAGTTAATAAGATTTCGTGGGTATCGCAAAAAATCACCAAGGGCAGGTACAAACTCTCGTTTGTTATGAAAGTTACGACTATGACTCCCATACCAACTGCTTAAGTTACTTGCGGTGAATTATCGTCTCTACTGTATTTATAATTTCTTATGATAATACTCTTATAAATCTGAGTTTTCCGTTGGTGTTGGTATTCACGTTGATCTTTTTATATTATTATTGTAAATTAGACGACGCCCGTAACTAAGCTCATAAATTTTTTTTATTAAACTGCTTCTTTCCAGTCCCATAGGTCCCCGAGGAACATACATGCCAAATTTGAGCTTCTTGCGCCCATTTGTTTTTGCCGAGGCTTGACTGTATATTTATTTATAATTATGTTATACAGATAATCTCAAACTAACAGACGCTTGAAATTTAATACAAGGGAGACAGAACTAGACACATCAAATCGAACACAAACAATAACAGGTCTTGAATCTCTTAAGAGCTTACACAAAATGTATATACACACGTGTCTATATTACATTAATCATGGGTTCAAACAGAACTGTCACTTCTAATTTCTTTCTTCTATTGGTTGAAGGAACAATTATCCTCTGGGTTTAGGTTGCGGAAGGCTGCCACCTTCATATTCCGCTCACCAATGCCCGTGGCTTTGCCTGCTTGGGACTGAAAGAAAAAGAAAGAAAAATAGTTAGTAGTTATTACGTTAACAACCATCCATCTAATCACGCAACTATAAATAAATTGTCAGACATGTTTGGTCAGTTTTATATAAAAGTTACATGCCTATATATTATGTATCTAGGTAGGTATGTAGATAATTTTCTGTCATATAATGTTGACACAGATTTCTGTCATAAATAATTATTTATTACTGAATATATCCTAATGAAAATAAGGCTAAGTGGCATGCCACTTAGCCTGATTTTCATTGGACTACGGCAGGCTGACGATGATGATACCCTAATGACTGGAAACAAAAAAAAATAATGAGGCCCAAGAAGCAGCCAAAGAACACTCATATCTTAACATGTGAACACAAATTTTATACAAACTATTATATGAAATTATAGGCCAACGCTACCGCCACAAAATATCCTTTCTTAACTTAGCACACACATAATTATATCATCAGACTTATTTCTAATAACTTGTCATCCCGTGCTTGCACACACAGAGGGTGTCAAGTTTGTCCCATTAGTATTAAGCTTCACGCTCGTCCCAGTCGCAACTGCAATTTCCAATAACTTTCCCATACCTAGCCAATACTATGCAATTTGCTACTTCATCCAATAAAACTAGAGAGTCTGCAGCTGACAAAGTATCTGTCTGTAACAATAGTTATTTCCTGTAGTTGTAAGTGGAAGAGGGAATTGGGAGGAACTGTTTCTTTTTGTCTCAATTTAACCTAGTGAATAGTAAAAAAACTGACAGATGCGTAATTTATTCGATAAATATATACTAGTCTATGGTAGCAGGTCGTGATCTTGTAGTGGATAAACTTAGATCGTAATTATTAATAAAAATTCAAATTTTGGGTACTCATAAATAAAGGTCTTGCGTTAATTACTAACAGATAGACAACACGCAGCGGAATCTACTGGGCCCAAGAAGCTGCAATTTGGAAAGCACGTGCCTTGGAAGGCAGGGGTACACTACCAGAGATTATCTGACAATGCCACGGCATCGGATAGAAATGGTTAAAATAATAAATATTTGAACACGCCTGCGGGCATCTTCTAGTTCACTATAAAAACATGAACTATACAAAATCTCATTTATCTTTAATGGACAAATATATTTCATTTGCGTGATTGTCTAGAAAAGACCAGTGCAACCACTGCAACCAGATTTGGATAAAAGCAATAGCACAGTAACATAGGTTACACAATTGGAAATGAACTTAGCTCGTTAAATTATTGATTAATAAATCTTAAAAAAAATAAATTGCAATTAATAACACTTAGAGATTCACCATGTATGTCTGTCTGACCATATGTCACAGCCATTTTATTTATTTTTATCATCTAGTGTAGTGAAATATTGAATATGCTTCAATACTTTCACTCATTTAAAACCTTCGCAATCATATCAGATCAAACAATGCTTGTTGTTTTATACTAATTTTGTAACTTACTATTTTCCTATGTCAAGGTATGATACAATAGCGCAAGGATCCGCGCCTCGAGATCCCATGGGAGTATTCCAGCTGAAAGGCTTGCTGCCTCAAATGAGATTGTACGATAGCCTCTTATAAGTCTGATGGCCATTGCCCGTGGTTGTGGTCTATGTAACGTTGTGATGTTACGGATCGTAAGCCTATCTGCCCAAACCGGTGCCCCATAAAGAGCCATGGACCGTATGACTCCCGTGTAAAGTCTTCTGCAAGTGGCGTCTGCGCCACCTAAATTTAGCAACAATCGTGATAGTGAAGTAGCTGCTGTAAGCAGTTCGGAACTAACTGCCGAAAATGTGGCCAAAAGCTCCACCTACTGTCAAGGATGGGACCCAGAGATATTTCATTGTCGGCTGGATTGTAATGCGGATACCTTCAACAATAATATGGACGTTTAAAGGTGGTGGGCTTCTGGCTCTGTGAAAACAGAGCCTCAGATTTGTTTAGGGCCACTTTGAGGCCGAATCGTCGGATCCTTTAGATTACTTGCGCAACTCCTACAGTTGCTTACTGCTGCTTCCTCAAACGATCGTTTTTGTGCCATAACAAGGGTGTCGTTGGCGTAACAAATAACTTCGATGCCTGGAAGAAATGAGCCTCGCAGTACATAATCATAACCGATGTTCCACAGGAGCGGCCCCAATACCGAACCCTGTGGAACACCGCATGACATGTCCCGTCATGCCAATCTCTCACGGCCTGGATTGATTACAGATCGCTCCGTCAGATAGGCTTCAACAGTATGACGAAGGTAGCTGGACAACCTGTGATAGGGAAGTGCCTCTCTAATGCAACTCCAGGGTAAACTATTGAAGGCATTTGCAATAATATCTAGAGATGCCGCCAAGATCACCTTACCCTGGGCCACTGCTTCTTTGGCCAGAGTCCTCACGTGCATGATTTCATGTACTATAGAGCGCCCTTGGCGAAAACCATTCGGGCTGTCCGCCAAATTAGGGCCTATATTAGATAGGTGCTCAACGAGACGATTGGCAAATTGATTGATTGCCTAGAAGAGCACGTTGAGTTGTCAGTCCCAGCAATCATGAAGATCTTTGGCAGTCATCATAGGAACCTGTAACTAGTCTAAACTATCCCTTTTGGTTGTGAAGGCTGACCTCCACACTAAAGGGATATACAAACATTTATACACAGAGACTGCGTATCTGAATACGTAGTCGTAGTAGTAGTAGCACTTGAGGTGAATGGAAAAGTTTCTATGGGTTCAGTGGTCACAATGGGAGTGCCGCAAGGTTTAATTCTTGGTCCATTCCTTTTCCTTGTATATATTAATGATTTGCCATATATTATGCAAAATAATGAAGAGATAGTGTTATTTGCTGATGATACATCACTTATTTTTAAACTTAGACGACAACAATCAAATAATGACGATGTAAATAACGCTCTCTCTAAAGTGGTTCAATGGTTCACTGCTAACAATTTACTGTTAAATGAAAGAAAAACAAAATGTATACGATTTTCAAGACCGAATGTAAAACAAGTTAAACATAACATACCTTTGAATGCAGAAAAGTTGTATCTTATAGATAACACCGTATTCTTAGGCATAACCTTAGATTCTAAGCTACAGTTGGGCCCACATATAGGTCAGTTGTCGAATAGACTTAACTCTGCAGCGTACGCGGTTTATAAAATTCGTCAGTTAACTGATATAGATACGGTCCGATTAGTATATTTTAGTTATTTCCACAGTATAACGTCATATGGCATTTTATTATGGGGCAACGCAGCTGACATTCAAACTGTGTTTGTACTGCAGAAGCGGGCTATTCGTGCAATCTACAGTCTTGGTTCAAGGCATTCACTAAGGCAGAAATTTCAAGAAATCAAGATAATGACGCATCTCAATTCATTTATGAGAACTTGTTATATGTCAGGAAAAATATAAATATGTTTTCTAAATTCAGAGACATTCATAAATTAAACACACGTAATAAAAACAAACTTGTTCTACCTTTAACTAGACTACAAAAAATAAGTAACTCATACAAGTGTCATCATTCATGGAAAAACCCACGCTCGGGGCACTGGCACCAATTTGACCTGATACTAAGTAGAAAAAAAGACCTTAAAGAAACATTACATACACGGTCTTACCAAAGTGCAGAATGCGACACGGATCATTCCTTAGTTATTTCAAGAGTAGCACTTTCCCACAAGAAGATTTATTCTTCAAAGTCGCCTGGTAGAAAGAAATTGAACATCGCAATGACTAATAACTCCGAAATGGTCCTGTCGTTTCAGCAGTTACTGCTCAAAGAAATTGACTCATGGGATGAAAATATGTCTTTGGAGGAAGAGAGTGACGCCAAAGTTGTTTATTGCGCAATCTAATCTTCTAAAAATCTAAAATATCCATATGGACCCACCATATCCAAAAAGTCCTTACAGCTTGCGCAATAAACAACTTTGGCGTTTGTAAAACAAAATCTCACGACTGGTTTTCTTTAAACAGTCATGTCACTTACACCACTTCTCAATACAAAACGTCAAGCAGCCTTATGTTACCGGTTGAATCCGTGCTCTACTACACGCGAAGACCTCAGCAAAGCCAAAGCTGCATTACAGCGTAGCTCTCGCAGGCTTGCCAATGAGTACTGGAATCAGCTATGTCAAAACATTCAGACGTGCGCAGAGAAAGGCGACTTCAGTGTTCTCTATACTGGTATCAAACAGGCTCTGGGACCCATGGTCAAAAAAATACCTATACTTAAAGACACTAATGGAACCGTCATCACTGATAGCGATAATCAGCTCCACAGGTGGGTAGAACACTATTCAGGGCTCTACTCACAACCAATCCATATCATACCGGATGCCTTACTGGTTATCCCTAAACTTGACGTCTGGACCGAGCTGGACGACCCGCCTACAAACGCAGAGGCTGGCTGCAGTTGCTCAGTTGAAAGTAAAAAAGAGCCCAGGAGGTGATAACATCTACCCTGAAGTTGCTAAACTCAAGTGCGTTTCATCAATGTTGTATAATTTCTTTATAAAAGCCTGGAAATCTGGTGATGTACTTCAGGATATGCGCGATGCAAATATTGTCACCTTATACAAAGGGAAAGGTGACCGTGGTGACTGTAATAATTACCGCGGCATATCCCTTTTGTGTGTTGTGGGCAAATTGTTCGGTAGAGTAATCCTCAACAAATTACATCACCTAGCAAACCGCGTATATCCTGAGAGCCAGTGCGGATTTCGTCCAGACCGCTCCACAGTCGACATGATATTCTCACTTCGCCAGCTGCAGGAAAAATGCAGGGAGCAAAATACGCCGCTATACATTGCTTTTATAGATCTGACTAAAGCGTTTGATACAGTGAGCAGACAGGGCCTTTACACCTGCCTGAAACACATCGGCTGTCCACCTATACTACTATCTTTAATCAGATCGTTCCACGAGGATATGCAAGGCAGTATTTTCTTCGATGGTCACCTATCAGACCCTTTCTACATGCGTACTGGTGTCAGACAAGGATGTGTACTTGCAACAACCCTGTTTGGAATTTTCTTTTCACTACTTCTAAAAGCGGCATTCGGCTGCGATCACCAGGGAGTTCATTTGCACACACGAGCCAATGGCAAAATGTACAACTTTGCGCTTCTAAAATCAAAACGGCATCGTGAGGACCTGTATGTATAATCAAATAATATAATAATCTTTTATTTGCAGACGATGCAGCTCTTGTAGCCAATTCTGCTTACGAACTTCTGGTCTTCGTTGATCAGTTTTCTCGAGACTGCCAACTGTTCTCGATGACCATCAACGCCAAAAAACTGTAGTCTTATCGCAGGGTTGTACAGATCCACCATACATACTGCTGGGTGACACGCCTCTGGAGGTTGTCGAAGAATTCTGTTACTTGGGGTCGACTGTGTCGAACAATCTTTCACTCGATGTGAAGATCGATATTCATATTGGCAAGGCGGCGCTATCCTTAAACAGAAGCGTTTACGTTGGCTGGGGCATGTGCACCGTATGTAATACTCTCGTTTACCCCGACAAATTCTTTTAAGGGTAGTTTTAAAGATTGTGTCGAGCGAGATATGAACATCTTTGAAATGGACTACAAACTAGAACAAACTCGCTGAAGACAGAATGGAGTGAAGAAAACGTTTAAAAGACGAGCAGAAATGCCACGATAAAGCCTGGATCGAAACATAGGCAAATAAATGAGTTAGGAGACATAACCGCATTCAAAACTCTCCACCTGTCGCAATACACATCTGCCCTAGATGTGGACGTTCATGTCTGTCACGGATTGGCCTACACAGCCACGTGAAACATGCCATGCACAACAATTAACTACAACCATCATATAACACTCAGCAGATTATGTTTATATCGTCTGACAAGACGCATAGGCCTTTATATATATCTGTGCCTCTAGTGAAAAAGGGTATAAGTCTAAAAATGCAACTTTACAGGAGACGCAAAAAACGCCCCGCGCGCTCCAAATTACATGTTTAAGTACATGTGGCATTTAAACAGCCGTCAAATTAAATACATGTGATGTGATAACCGCTTGACCGCGCACAAGTGACTATTCTCCCTTTTTCGAAATGCCGTAGACCGCGCACAAGTGACTATTTTCCCTTTTTGGTTACAGCGCTATACTCGGTCTGAATTTACTGTTTCTTTCTATTACGTAATGTTTTAAATTGTTTTTCTCTGTTCTATTCAAATTATTGAACATTTCTTCATGCTAAAAACACGAAGCGAGTCTTAAAATCGTTAACCCGGAACGAAAAAATAATGTCAAATGCCACTCTTTGTTTCGCGCGCTCCGTGATTACGTGCTTATCGTATGTGTGTAATTAAATATTTTTATACTATGATACATGTTTTTTTATTTAATTCGGTGTAGATAGAATCCCTCTACAGTGAAAACTCATAAAATATGTATGTCATCGATTTACTTTTTAAAATAATCCTGTTTAAAAACACAAAGTGTTTTTTTCAACGATAGTCAATGTTCGCTGCTAAGTATAATAAATTAGAAAGTAAATATCAACAAAGAATTCATAGGACTTGAAAGAGTCATTTATAAGGTTGAAGAAAAACTTCACTTCAACTTTCTCATGTTACCGACTTATCAACAATAAATGCTTATGTTAGCGCGCCCATCTGGCGAGCGGCAGCGCGACATTTTGTTTAGAACGTGAGCGGTCAAGTGAATTCGGCAAATTGGCGCTAGTGGTCAAGCGGTTATGTAGGTATAAAATGTATGTCTTTTCTTATTCTGGTATTAATTTTTACATAAACTGAATAGTTTTTAAAATAGCGACTTATACTTACCACAAAACGAACTACACAAGGGTATAAAAGAAGTTAGACCCTTTTTCACATACATAAAAAGTTAATTCACATAAGTGAAAAAGGATACGCATTTGGAATTATTTGTATGATAGCTAAGAAATTAAAGCAGATAATTGGTATTGTAGTAACTCAAAAGAATTAATTGAATGTGTACTTTTCATCGACATGATAAAACTTTGAAAATACCAAAAAAAAAAACTTGTTTCCTTTTTCACATAGTTATAAGATGTGCCATAAGGCGCATGTAGACTTACACAAACCTTTTGTGTAAGTTATATCCATTTTTAAACAAAAATAAAACAAACAAACATGTAATTTTATGGTGTTTGATTTTTTATTAATATTAAAAAGTAATGTAAGAAGTGCATATAACACAGTTTTTTTTCAATCAGGTTTTTTTTTTTAAAATAAACAAAAGAACAAATCAAGTCCAACAGAACCTTGAAAGTGATCCACAAAACCTTGTTCGTGAAGTGCCCAATTAGTTATAGCACAGTTTTTATTTTAATCAGGAAAATAAACCAAAAATCAAAAATAAATTCTCACAAATGAAGTGCAATAGAAACCTTGGAAAGTGATTCAGAAAACTTTATTTTAATTTCACTTCTACCGTTAATAATATAGTGTTAAAATAAATATGTAGTAAGTAAAAAAGATTTTTTTTTAAATCAGGAAAACAATTCAAAATCAAAAAAAAATCTAACTAATCAAGTCGAACAGAATCCTTGAAAGTGATTCGGAAAACCTTATTCGATGTCGTCTTCTCTGTCGTTTAAGACGAGGATGTTGATCTTTTATATCATCGTTACTGAGAAGGTTGTTATAAAAATATCGAATCCTAGGGTTTATTAGCGGAAGAAGTGAAATCAAATCTCGCTTTTTCTCATTTGAAATAGCTATTGGCCCATCGTATGACCTAGGAATACATTCCGTTTCAAACACACTTGGGAGTGGTGATTTTCCTCTTTTCCTCTGCAAATTAACAATGTTCCATTCTTCCACATCATACAACTTATAATGAAATTGAGGAAACTCTCCTTTCTTATATTTAAAAGCAGCACATTCTGACAGGTAAAACTTTTTCTTATTTTCATAAATTTTCTTGAGCTGTAGAGGTCCTTTTAGAAAGCCAGCAAAATCAAAAAACAATTCAGCGTGCATTTCAATTACAGTGAATGGTTTTTTTATGCTGCATGTTCGGACAAGTTGGTACCAGTCCCGACGGTGGTGTATGTCCATTTGGGTACGTTTTTTGGCCTTTTCAATTATCGCGTGATCAACATCACAATCCATATTTGTGGCCGGGCACTAATAAATTATGTGTTATTCTTTCAATATTGGAATTGTTACGTACAGCAAGCAGGAACATACATACAACATAAATATTATCATTCTGCCCAGAACAGGAATCGGAATAAAAAATAAGATGCTTAATATTAGATGCAACAAGATTCATAATATAATAAAATAAACATGAAGCTATTTGATTAGCTCCTCTGCCACCAATTCCCTCATGCCACATAAAACAATATACTTTATTATAAGTACAGTCCCTTAATGTTAAATTGTAAGTCCACAATGCACGCTTATAAAATGAAGCCCCAGTTTTAAGGTATGGGGTCGGCAAACATTGCTGCAGATCGAATGATAGAACTGCGGTGTCCCCTTTTTCAATAGAACAAGCCCGGTCTTGTGATTTTTGATCATAAATAGTTTCAGCTCTTCTTTGATGCTCTTTCAAAAGTTTTTCGGTGTTTTCCTTTTCAAAACCTTCACAAAACTTAATTTTCGTATTTAAAGTATCACATTTCACACACGTATCAACATATGGTGTTTTGAAAGATAAGTTTTGGGCCCGGAAAACCCATCAGTAGATGGTTAGTGATACCGCATTTTCATTAGCCTCACAGTAAGATTTGTACATATCTTGCAGGGTCAGATGGGGCGGCAAAAATTTTTTGTTTGTCTTAGAACGACCATAATGGCTCTCATATACTGGAAATGATAATATATGTGTTTTCACATTTTCTAACCTCTCATTGTCTATGGTTAAAGCACTAGGCTTTTTTCCTCTTGAAGATTTGGCCATAATACCACCGCTTTCTTTAATTTTCCCAGTTACATTTTGTACAAACTTAGGGGATTCATCGAATGTTTTTAAAAAACAACCTTTACATATACGATGACACTCTAAATGAAGCTTTAGGAAGTAGTTATTAGTAAAATGTCTGTTTTTAACTGTAGCTGCAAGTTTTGTAGATGCTTTTCCCTTTACATCTATAAGGTTACTTATGAACAAAACTCGTCTGTCATAGTCTCCTAAGCTTCAGTAATAATTAAAAATCTTATTTCTTAATTCTTCAGGAATTCTTTCAGCACATTTCATTCTACAAGGTCCTAGTCTTTTAATTTTCCTTTGTTCTACTATTTTACCTTTTCCTGTCTCGTAACTTTTTCCTAAATTTCTCTTCTTTTTTCTAGTTTCTCTATCTACTCTTCTTTCTTTGATACTTTTCCTAGGCTTACGTTTCCGGCCTTGTTTAATACCTTCTTTATCCCAAAATGACTTATTATTGCTCGTATCTGAATCTGACTCCGGAATAATGACATTACTATTACGTCTTGTGCGCTTTTGTAAAACTGAACAATCTGAGCTACTTGTGTCAGATGTATTTGGAATGAAATCGTCACTACCGTCTTTTGAATAATCCAAATTGGGGTATGGTAGCGTATCAACTAACGTATAAACAATATCAAGACATATGAGAAACGTTTCATCAGAATCAGTGAATATATCGACATCATTGTCAGGCTCTGCGAAAAGGTTTTTGGAACATCCAGGTATTGGATAAAATTGTTTAGAGTTTACCGGCATTGATGATATATTTTTTAAACATTCAAGCCTTGGAGAATAACTGTTTGAACATCCTGGTCTTGGAGAATGATCTCTGGAATGTATAGCCTTTGGAGAATAGTTTTCGGAAGATACAGGCACAGCTATAGATTCGTCATTAAGCCAAGCTACTCCATCCATCATTGCCTTATCTTTGGAAACAAGATCCATCAAACGATAAATGCGGCCTCGACCAGCCATTCTAAAACAATAGATACTTATATTTATTAAAACATTACACCAAGTAACCGCGATATGAAAGTTAGGTAGGTAAGTCGACATAGAAGCATAAAATGTGCCAATTACGTAGGTATATATATATATATATATAATTATACTATAAAGCGTAGTTAAATATGTCTGTGAGGTTGACTCCCTATAACCATTGTTATTGTACTGTTTTTGTGTGAAGACTTTACTAACATACATACGAAAACAAATAAAAAATCAATGTCTCCTCTTCATAATAAGTTACGTAATGGAGTTTTAAAATAAAAACTCGGCGTAAAAGGGTACATTTAGACAAAAATCTAAATAACAATACGTACACTCTAAAATGATTTACTAAAATATGTGAAAAAGGGTACAACTTACCCACGCAATTATCGATTTTCTGCAGTGCGTCGACACAGGTTCCCCTCAATAAAGTGCGTGGACGACTGAAGGAGCGCGGGCGCTGCGCGCTCTCCACCCACCCGCACCGTACCCCGTATCGACCAGTTGTATCCTTTCTCACGAAAAATGGCAGCGACTTTTTGGTATAGTTTTAGTTATGTCAAGTTGCATTTGTTAATATAAATATTTCATACGTGAAAACTGATATCAAAAGACTTATTCCGGATTTTAATCTTTTATTTTGGTGAAAACGGGTTTATTTCAAGTGATATCGTTACTCACTAAACAATTTTTAAGGAACAAGTGTACTTGTGCCGGTATTCACCAAATGAATTGAAGCTCTGACAATATATTATGTCTATTTAGATAAAAATACACAAAATAAAAAAAGCATAGTTCTGTGTAAAGAAAGTAGAGTGCACTTATACCCCACTTTTGCAATATTTTTAGTGTTAGTTAACCTCTTTTACACATTGCTAACTTCCTTATATATATATATATATATATATATAGATATCCCCTTCGTCACAATGTTGATCAAGCGTGCCATATAAGTAGTTTTTGTTTGATCCGTTTTCACTTGTTGATCCGGCCATGATTTCTTGATCCATTGCGAGAGCCCAATTCACATGTGGTTCCTTTCGGATCAACTAATGCCCACGTCGTTGCTAATAATAATTAAGCCATTTTTATACAAATCCACACTTTAGGCATTTTAGATTTACTTGATCCGATTCAAATGGGCCAATCGCAGCGCAGTATTCTTCACGGAGGGCAGTCATTGGTTCTTGATCACTTTTAAGTATTATTATTCTGTATTTCTTATCAATTCTCATAACTTGCGGCATTTCTTACATTAACTTGGTTTCTATGTCCATTTTTTCAACAGTTTTTTTTACTTCGGAGTTTTTGGTTAAATATTTGTAGTAGGTATGTAAGTACATTACCTACCAGAGGGGCCCGTGACAAAGTGGCGATCACTCGAATCTTTCAAAAATTCGCGAGGTAAAACGCGTTCGTCACCGTCTGGTTTATAGATGGGTCATCATCATCATCCTGCGAGCGTTATCCCGGTTGCATC
The DNA here is from genome assembly GCA_944739405.2 of Euclidia mi. Classification (NCBI taxonomy): domain Eukaryota; kingdom Metazoa; phylum Arthropoda; class Insecta; order Lepidoptera; family Erebidae; genus Euclidia; species Euclidia mi. The sequence continues at coordinate 32,049,265 of OX123183.2, forward strand.
CAGGCCTTTGCCTTGGAGCCCGAGCTCCGCTTTCTAGTCTAACCAGATTTGACTGAATATTAGTTTTCTACAGAGAGACTGTTTTCTTACTATAACATGTATAACCATTTAATTAAGGGCACGGAGGGTGTAACTTTTTGTGGCCGGTCACCCATCTATAAACCAGACGGTGACGAACCCTCTTAACCTAGCGAATCGATAGATTCGAGCAGTCGCCACTTTGCCACGGGCCGCTCACTTTATACGCCACATGTGCGTAGGTACTTATTTGAATCCAAAACTTTATAATATAGACCTGCTGGTCAATATTATGTGGCTCCAGGATTATGTTACTTGAGTAGTTTTGTTTGAATATTTTAGCTTACTATTTAACGCATAATTGTATACCATAATCTGTATTTATTTGGCTCCTTTAAGACATACATATACCTACCCGTCAATCAATACTTAATGGTTTCACATTACAATTGTTTAATAATTAGAATTTATATTCATTACGTCCATGCATTGTCAAATCCGAAAGCATACTATATTAATCCGCTTTAAATATGAACTGATACTGATAATCTTATGCACGATAGCTTATATGAATATTATGTGGCTCCATTACGTATGTACGCCACGCCATATCTGCTACTTATATGAATTTGGGTCGTTTGGCTGATATGAAATATCATCATCATATCAGCCAAACGACGTCCACTGCTAGACATGGGGTGCCCGGTCACAAAAAACCACATCCCTCCATGCCTCGTAAAGCACGTAAAGCCATCGGTTTCGGTTATCATCTTTAACAGTCGTTAGGGCACTCAGTGCCCTCAAATATCGGGTCTAAACTATAAAATATGCCTATGCCTTCGGGTTGTGGAGGTCAGACGGCAGTCGCTCTGTGAAAAAGCTAATATTCTGTCAAGCCTAGGCATCTATTATGAAAATGTTTCTGAAATTTCTTTCGAAACACAATACCCACGATGGAGTTCCTTCGGACATCTTTTTTTATTAATGTGAATCATTTACAGAATAGAAAATAATAGTTTATTTGTTGGAATACTGTTTACAAAGTTGTTTACCGTTTTAAAGTCCATAGTATTTTGCCGTCACCGGCGTACAAATGTTCCTTTTACATTAAATATAATCTTAAATACTATAGTGCTATTACATAAGTCTTACTGTTCATCACACTGTATGACACATTTTAAATTAAAGGTCAACATATATAAAATTTGCACGTCAAAAGTTATAGATAGAGTACTAATATCATCATTTAAAAGTGATAGGAATTATTAAGCATTTGGTAGAAAATTGTGACTGGCAGGACTTGTAACTTTGGTAGAAAATTTGGCTGAATCTGTGGTAGAAAATGGTTTCTTTGAAAGAAATGGTAGTTGAATAGTATTTTTGTTGGAAATTTTTGTTGTGGCAGAAATGTTAGTAATGACACAAATTCTAGAAATGGTAGGTTTGGTCATTTTAAAAGCTAACCAAAACTACCATATTACCGGAATAACGTTCTGAGAATGATGATTGGTAGTAGGTGCTTTATTATTATTACAATGCCCGCTATCGTATATAAACTTCTTTGGTATCTAAATGTTGATCTGATAGTGTACGAAGGTGGTCACAATAAATTGATGATGCCTTTTGCAGTCCACTACAGGACTTAAGCCTCTCCACATGGTGGTTTTGGAAGTAGGACAGTAGTAGATAAAACAACGCGCTTATAATGTCTAGTTGGTATTATTAGTATAACATGGCTACGATTAGCTGCTTACTAACAGGCAGGCAGACTGTAGCTCGATTGCCACCTCTACTGTATAAAAGCGGTCAAGTGCGTGTCGGGCCACGTTTTTCGGTGTAGTGTACCCATGGGAGCTACCCGTATACATAAAATTTTTCAAAATAATTTATTGTACAGTTTTGTCCACGTGGTTACAATGCATAACCATGGCAAATTTCAGGTCTCTAGTGCTTATAGTTTTTTCCTTGTAGTTTACTACGGAACCATAAAATAGATTTATAGCTAGGTATTCATGACCAAATCCTTGTGTGATAAGCATAAACATAAGTGTTAGTTCTATGTCTGGATGTAATTTGTGTATAATTATAACATATATTATTTATCTGACAGCCTCATTGTTCTACGGATAATTCACTACTGCTGATCATGAGTTCCGGGCCGGGTTTGTTTCCTTGGTATTGCTGACCAATTTTTGCTAAGATTCTTAATAAATAGTTTCGACCGCGATGATCAGAAAAACAATTTCAAGACATGGGACCCGAATGTCATGAAAATCTAAAGAATTCAGCATTTGAGGCCAGCTCAGCTAATTGAGAGTGCCTGAGAGGATTCTGATAAAATTTTGAACAGTGCCTTTCATCCTGCTTCTTTTCCCTCCTTCTCTTCCTCCTGGTAGGCAGCGAGTTGGATGTGTTTCTTTGCTATTTCTTCTGTAATGCTGAGAAAACACAGGCATGTGTATGAGCCACAGATAGCTTACCATCAAGTATGCCGCTGGCTCGTCAGACGCCGATGAATGCAATAAATAAAATTAACTAAGTCGCAGACTAAGATCATAAAGTATGCCTGACGAGGTAAGTACGATTAGATATATAAGACGTAAGTGGATGCTCCTGTTACACAAGATTCATACTGGAAGGCTACTACAGCACTTAAATTGGTAACTGCATTAATTAAGTATTATGTATGTTCCTAATTACTATTTACAAGTAATTAATTACAATGCGAAACAGTTGCAGCTCCTTACAAAAACAAAGTATGTACCATAACACTGGCGATTAAAAAGAGTGGCCACGAGTTTTATTGCCCGTTCTTTCTCGTGGTTCTACCTATTGCTTTGCGAACGAGGCAGTAAATGTAAGTGTAGAAGCATTAAGTGACTTATTTTAAAATTGGACGTTCATAAGCGTCACCTTGTGACCTAGATGAATAAATGATTTTGACTTTGACTTTGACTATAATACATGTAGCTAGAATCAAATCAGTCGTAGATTGAGATCGTATCATATCTAATAATATGCCTGTCATGGTGAGTCAAGTCATACTTTCCAAGACTTGTATGACCTTTTACTGGAGCCAATTAAGTAAACAGAATGTGGCATATAATTTAGAGTATAATTGTAATAATAGTTTGAAATAGAAAATAGTTTACTATACTACTAATAATCATGCAATTAATGAACTTAATCCTGGAGCTTCATAGTATTCATCGGTAGGTTAGCTGGTAGTATTATGACTGGGTTTCAGTAAGTATACAGATATGACATGTAAAGTATTATGTGGAGCCCCACATCACATTGATTTGTTTTTATATAAGTTTACTGTATTCAAATAAGAACGTACGATGCAGCATGTAATCAGAGTTAAATAATACGTAAATCAACAACATAATGCCAGCAAATAACTCCATGGCTGCTATAAGTAATTTCACTCGTGGATCTAACAATGCATGGTTATAATAAATATAAATCCTCTGGATCAACTTAGGTATGGAAAAAAGATTAGGATTTCACATTGTCACTCAGAGGGCGAATCAGAAATGAGAAGATCCGCAGGAGAACCAAAGACATAGCTCTCCGGATAGTCAAGCTGAAGTGGCAGTAGTCAGGGCACATATCTCAAAGTTGAGGCCGTGGAGGAAGAAAGGTTCTGGCCACATACCACAAGGTGGATCGACGATCTCGTTAATAACGCGGGAAGCGGTTGGATGCGGGCGGCTCAAGATCAGTATGTTCGGAGAACCTTGGGGGAGGCCTATGTCTAGCAGGGGACGTCGTTTGGCTGACATGATGATGAATTGATGATATTTCATCATACCAGCCAAACGACCCAAATTCATATAAGCACGCAGATATGGCGCGGCGAGTATAGTAATGTAGCCACATAATATCCATAAGATTATCAGTATCAGTTCATAATATTTAAAGCGGATCAATATAGAATGCTTTCGGATTTGACAATGTATGGACGTAATGAATATAAATTCAATGGATCATCTTATGAATGGAGAACTAAAATTTAGATAATTGTAATGTGAAACCATTAAGTATTGATTGGCGGGCATATGTATGTCTTAAAGGAGCCAAATAAAGATACAGTTTATGGTTCCTACTAAAACGTAACATACTAAAAATACTGTAGTAAGTGATTATATATTTTATTGTATCTAACTAGCCCTGATCGCCTGAAACACAGGTTTATCCTAGTGCATGCATATAATTTTATATAAGGAACCTAAAACTAAGCTTTTGTACTCGAAATAAGGAAACTGTACTATTTTAATTAACAGAATAATTTGAATTTGGATTTGGTATACAATTATGCGTTAAATAGTAACCTAAAGTACTAAAAAAATACTCAACTAACATAATCCTGGAGCCAAATAATACTAACCAGCAGGTCTTATATAATATATAGTTTTGGATTCAAATAAGTACGCACATGTGGCGTATAAAGTGAGCGGCCCGTGGCAAAGTGGCGACCGCTCGAGTCTATCGATTCGCAAAGCTAAGCGGGTTCGTCACCGTCTGGTTTATAGATGGGTGACCGGCCACAAAAACTCACACCCTCCGTGCCTCGGAGAGCACGTTAATCCGTTGGTCCCAGCTGTCATCAAAAAGATCCTTGACAATCGTTACGAGGAATTAGTACCCGCGAACATCCCGACTCTGGTCTAAACCATAGAATATGGCTAGCCCTTCGGGTTGCAGAGGTCAGACGGCAGTCGCTCTGTGGAAAAGCTAATATTCTGTCAAATCTGGTTAAACTAGAAAGCGGAGCCCGGCTCCAAGGCGAAGACCTGGATACAACTGGCATAACGCTCGGAGGATGGTGATGATTTGGCATAATTATTATACAGTATAAATGGAGCCAAATAGTATACAAGAAATGGAAAATATCGGACTTAAATATTATTTTAATTATCAAGTAGAAATAGGATCATTATAGTGCTGGTAAGAATGTAGAAAATGGTTATATCACATATTATTATTATTACACGGAGCAAGTACTGAAGTACCTGGAACCACATATTTATAATTGTCACGTCTGGATTCAAATAAGGACGCACGCATGGCATATAATTCGGAGCCAAAAAGTTAACGTCGGTCTGAGATATATGGCCGTTACGGATCCAGTTTTGTTCGGAACTTCAGCCAAATTCATCACGAATACATCTGAATTTTATTGAATATGTTTGGCAACGTCTTGCCATGAATGGCAACCATGTGAAAAAAATCAAAAATATATTCCATAGAGCAAATGTTATTTGAGTGCAAAGGCGGATCAAGTAAGGAACGGCAATACCGCGTGATCAACCAAGTCCGCAAACAGTCGTTTATATATATATATATATATATATATATATATATATGTGTGTGTCAAAGCATACGTTTTTACAACAAAATTCCAGGCAATATTCAGGAACTTAGTATTAATAAATTCAAAGTATTTACTAAACAGAGCTTGTGTTCAAAAGCTTATTACACAGTTAAAGATTATTTAGCAGGCCAAAATACCTGGAATTGAGTTTAAAAATTATGAATTTTGACATTTTGAAATTAGTTACATAATATTTTTATTTACATTTGTAGCACTTATATTTTTACATTTTGACATTTTTTGATTTGTAATTTTATTTATTTTCTTTTGACATTGTTTGATTTGACATTGTTATTTTATTTATTTTCTTTTGACATTTAAAATTACTTAAGTAATATATTATTATTATTTTAAGATATTCTTAAATTATCATTCAGTAATATTTTCTGACATTTTAAATATAATGTCATTTTATTGTTTAAATTTTTATTATTTTTACATATAGTTTACAACATGTATTTTACCATGTATTAGCATGTAAAGTTGTGAGTACGATGTGGGCATTATTAAACATTTAAACAAATAGTTGTGGTAACCTGTCTGATGGCTTAGGCTGACATGCTTATGCATACACCTTCTGATGGCGTGGAGGCATAGTGATACAGATCCTGCTGGGTCCTCGCTCAATCAAGGTTGAGCCGTACGATTGCTGTTGAATGCGGGCCCTCAGTGGGCCGAGTCAGTCAAAAGCGTAAGACGATATTCTGCTCTGACCTTGCAAACTAAACCCTTTTTTTGTCTGGACTTTAAAAGATCAAGAAAAGACTAAAGAAATGGAAGTGACAAAAAAAACAATGACTCTGAGTTTGTTTTGGGCTTTTCTTCTCAAGAAGTCATTTAGCTAGGAAAAGCCGGCATCATCTAGAATAGGGTTCTGACTTGTATAAGTGTTGTAAACAACCAAAATGCAGAAATAAATATGTCTTTATGTCTTTAGTCTCTATGTAAATATTAATATTTAGCCAAATCTAGTAAGACTACTAAATGGACCACAGGTTGAAACTGGGATGACGCTAGGATGGTGATATTCCATAGAATTTTCATTAGTAATGGATTTTGCCCGAAATCAAAGTATTGGGTAGGATTTTGATAATGAAAGGATAATAGTATTATTATTTTTATATTAGAATTTTGTGGGTTGGAATGCCTACCATATCTTTTTTGTACATCGATGTGAACACTATTATCTTTAAAAGTGTTAATGGGTTTTTCCGAATCCTCAGTAGCAGCACGGAGTCTGGTGATGTGCCCGGTAACGGCAATAGGCTCGCTCCCTATTACGTGGGACCTAAAAATTCATGGCGAAATGTGGGTGTAATATTACACCTCTGCCTACCCCTTCGGGGATACAGGATTGAGTCTATAAATAAAAAAAATGTTTTAACGGATAAAAGTACTTAAACTGCAATTCGCCTCCCTTGTGACTTAGAACCTTGAATTTCAACGGCTCGTAAATTGCCCATATTGCCCTTTGTCTATTATGAAAATATCAACTGATAACTTCATACATTCCTCAAAAAAATCAAATAATCTTCATCATTTTGCTTAGTATTTATACAAAACGCCTTTGGTACTACTTATAATAGGTAAGCATAAGCGTCAGATAAGATTAATTTTGTTTGCTGGCTAACGTTACAATATAATAAAAATAAACGTATAAATAAACGTCATAATTTTATAATATTATTGTTATTGTATTTTTACTGTGTATAAGTTTGTTTTTAGTGTATATATTAAGTTTTTACCAATTATGTCGAACAACGGTGGCAAAAGTAGTGAGGAAATAGGTGCCAGTCAACCTGGCACATCGACTACTCTGGTGCGCTGCCCCAGTTGTTCCCAGGCACGTTTCTTTAAAGATGAGCGGGGCCTAAAAGTACATTTTGGTAAAATACACAAAACCAGAATGTACTTTCTGGCCCAAATACATCAACACACAACACCATACAAAATATGCATGTTCCAAATGAAATTCCTTTTTGGCAATATTTGAGTAAATAAAAAAAATCAATTCCGATCATCAAACGAATTCCCCGGGGTGCAAGACCTTCAGTGGCCCAAAATTTGGCACACTGCGTAGGTCTTGTGGTCCGGGAAAATCCTTTGACGGCTTGGGAACAACTTCTCACTTTTCCTTATAGAATACTTCACGCACAAGGAGACCGGCTAACTAAAAAAACTCTTACAGCAAAAATTAAGAAAAATTGCACCTTTTTGGCATCCAAATTAAATTACAATTCATCTAAAATATACCGTAATAATTCTATTTACCACCACGTAGAAACAAAACTAAGGGAGGGTGATATTAGGGGAGCGTCCAGGCTCTTATTTAGTAGCGATGTGGTGGCGCCTTGCTCTGCCAAAACACTCGCGAGTCTACAAACATCCAGCGCCAGGGGATAACCTCTCTTTCCCTGATCCACCTAACATGGATTATGATTTTCTCAGCATTACAGCCAAGGACGTGGTTGGTGCCGTTTGCTCCTTCCAAAGTGGCTCCGCTGGTGGTCTTGACGGCTTGACATCTTAATCAACCTCATGCTCTCCGGCAATGTGAACGATGCCATCGTCTATATTTTATGTGGCGCTAATCTATGTGCCTTACAGAAGCGAGACGGTGGCATTCGTCCCATTGCCGTTGGGAGTACATACAAGCGTATGGCAGCCAAGATATGCTGCCGACATTATAAATCTACTTTGGCAAGTAAATTTCAGCCCCTGCAGCTTGGCTTCCGTTCTAAGGGGGGCTGCGAGGCTGCCATACATGTCCTGTCTACGTACTTTGGCTGTAATGGAGGTGAGGTTATCCTGAAGGTTGATTTGAAAAATGCCTTTAACTCGGTGAACAGGGACACCTTGTTGACACAAGTTAAATTAGAAACACCCAAAATTTATAACTTTATTTGGCAGTGTTACAGACACCCTTCTAAATTAATATATAAAGAAAATCTTTTAGAATCCGCCGTTGGCTGTCAACAAGGTGACCTTGGACCACTAATTTTCAGTTAAGCCATTCATCCAATCATCAACCAGTTAAAATTAAAATTTAATGTCTGGTTCCTGGACGATGGAACCCTAGGAGGGGATGTTGAGTCAGTTTATGAAGACCTAGCACTTCTGAAATCAAAATTCTTGTCAATTGGTTTAGAACTTAACCCAAGCAAATGTGAAATTTTTATTAACAATAGTTTAGACAAATCTGCCATACTGTCAAAATTCCAAAATTTGGCGCCGAATATTAACCACATCGAAAATAGTTCTCTTCGCCTCCTTGGGTCCCCAAATCTAGACGAAGGTTTCGATTCATTTTTACATGAAAAAATTCGAAATTTTAGTGAAATTTCAGATAGACTACTCAAAATTAATATTCACTCGGCCTTTACTATTATTACATATTGTCTTTTTGTGCCTAAATTTACACATGTTATTCGATCTTCACCATTTTGGAAAATCCATCCTTACTCTTTCAAATTGACAATATTATAAAAAATACCTTAAACAAAATTGTAAATGTGGCCTTGAACGACCGAGTGTGGCTACAGGCGTCCTTACCTTGGTCGATTCTGAGGTGCCGTGTGTGATCGATGCCGTGAATGCTTGGAGAATGGCTTGTCCAAACACTGAGTTACCCCGAGACTTATCCTCTCAGAGGCAGTGGGACGGGCCGCTTTGCAGCGCAGTACAAGAAAATCTCCTAAGTACATCGTCCAATGCTGCAGAGCGTGCCCGTTTGCTGGCTGTGGGAGAATGGGAATCGGGTCTCTGGCTTCAAGCACTGCCATCGTCCAATATAGGTACCATGTTGGACGATACGACTTTCCGCATCGCTGCTTGCCTCCGTTTAGGTGCGTCATGTGTTTCTCCGCATCGCTGTCCCTGTGGGGAGGCTGTCGACAGCCTTGGTCACCACGGCTTATCATGCAGCAGGAGCGCAGGTCGTATATCACGACACGGCAATCTCAATGACATACTTCGCCGGGCTCTTGTCACCGCTGGCGTTCCAGCCCAACTTGAGCCTCAGGGGCTGGCAAGTGACGATGGCAAAAGACCAGACGGTATGTCTTTACTCCCATGGAAGTTGGGTAGGCCTTTGGTTTGGGACGCAACGTGTGTCGATACCCTCGCGCCATCTCATCTTCCTGGTACAGCAGGTTTTGTGGGCGCTGCTGCTGCTACAGCGGAGACCTTCAAACGGCGCAAATACGCAAACCTAGTAGGGGATTACGTATTTGAGCCGTTTGGGGTCGAAACGTTGGGGCCATGGGGTCCAAGTGCAAGATCTCTCTTTAGAGATCTCGCAAAGAGACTGGTCGATGCCTCGTGTGACAAGAAGGCTGGGGTGTACTTAGCCCAAAAGTTAAGCATTGCCATACAACGTGGCTATGCTGCCAGCGTTCTGGGCACGCTCCCAGTCGACGGCGATGTGGAGGACTTTTATGACGCCCTCTAAATTATTTTCCTTTTCCGTTTTATTTGTTTTGTATATATTTCGAAGGATAGTATTTTAAAATTTAAGTTAAATTTAGTTAAATACCTAAATAATTTTATGTACATTGTTATGAAATAAGAAATCTAATAATAAAATATATTCATAACCTATGATTGAGATTTGCTATATTTAGCAATAATTTCTAAAACTAATTTCAGATAAAGTAAGTATTAAACTATTGCAGTTATTCTTTATTCAGATTGCAGTATTTACGCTACTCTTTGTTAGTATACTCGTATTTGTCCTTTTTGTCGTCGATTCGAAACATGTATTTTGTAGTAAATATGTAGTATATATTCATATTTTATTGTCACCACTTTGAATTCAGAAAATAACATAATTACATTTTGCCCCCTATTACATTCGGACCGAAACATAACTGGCGAAGTGTGGGTGTGCAATACACCTCTGCCTACCCCTTCGGGGATCAAAGGCGTGAAAATATGTATGTATGTGTATAATTACATTTTACTTTACTGTTCTGTAAAGGGTTTATTTTCCTTGTGAAATTAAAAGTCTCTTGACGTGTGTATTCTTAACAAATCTGCATATATATCTTCATCCAAAGAAATAAACTATGTTTGATCTATACTATATTAGAGTACAGCTACGGCCGCATATTTACATTTGATTTAGTCATCTCTGCCCAAACTCGTGGTTTTCGGGCAATCCCTTCCTAGTGCACCCCTACAGTCCGCTAGGAACATATGTACATGCCAAATTTCAGCTTCTTGCGCCTCATAGTTTTGGCTGCAGCTTATTTGTCATTCAGTTAGTAACGCAATCTTATCTAATACTAATATATTAAGGTGAAGAGTTTGTTAGCTTGCGCTAATCTTAGGAACTACTGGCCGATTTAAAAATCTTTCAATGTTAGATAGCCCATTTATCGAGGAAGGCCATAATATAAAATCAGGCTATGAGTCACGGTAGCCGAGCAGTAGCCTTAAATAACGCGGGTCTAACCGCTGTTGCATCTAGTTTTATATAAACGGATTACTACAGATTTTACACTTGGTTTACTCACAAATTCTAAGAAATAGTTCTTTGAACTAATAATTATTATAATTAGCCAACCACAAACAAGTCCCAGTGAAAGTTAAAAGCGAAACAAAGGTTTGTTTATAATAAAAGCTCATCACGGATACCTAGAAATTTTGCTGTCAACGACAAACTACGTTTAACCTTGGCATTATATTTTACATTTCTGTGAAAAGTATTTGTGTAAAGCGGCAATTATATGAATTGAATGGAAAATTGTCCAGTTGTAATTAATTTATTAATTATTTTGCTACTGGACACGGTATGTCACCTTTTTATAAAGTTTATAGCAAAACACATTTATAATAATCATCATATCAGTCGATAGACGGCCACTGCTACATACAGGCCTACCCCAAGGCTCCAAATAGACGGAATTTCTAATAACCCCGGTAAATTTTATTCGCCTTCGGATTTCCTGAAACATATGCTTATTCAAGTATTTTTCTTATACGTATACAATTATTTTAGTATAATTAGTTTGTTGTTTGTGATTTTCAGGTTCATGCCGTCTTTATTCTTCAGCATGGTAACCAAACAAGCTCTAAACACTATTTTAATCAATGGTCAGCTAATTACTTAATTAATTATGTGGCTCATGGCGTGATGTTATAAAAAAGCCTGGTTCGGCGTTGCACCGAAATATGTACTAGGCGATTTGGTGATATAGAAAAATTATTAATATAGTGGACTGTAACAAGAATGGCTGGTAAATCGCCTAGAAGAGTGGGTGAACTTATGAATAGAGGATATTTATAGGAGACACGCCTTACCTTACAAAATGGCGGCCGCTGGCGTCTTCGATGAGTCGGGCCACAAGCTGATCACTCCACTTGGATCCAGCTCGAAGCTGCACAGATAATTCCACTACACCCGCGGGCGGTTCAGTTTTCGTTTATAGTATAAAATAGCGGTAAAATATTGCGGTGCTGCATGTGTTCGTCGCGGCGCGGAGCTGCGCCAGGACGCAGCCGGTCAGCGGGACGGTTGATTTTCGACTCTCTCGCAGCGTCATCAAATTCCGCGAGCAATTAGAGCGAGGAGTGCCTTTGGGAATGGAAGGGATTAAAGATCGCTCGTTTTGACACTTCGGTATGCAAAGGAATTTATTAGCTAGGTGTTGACATAATTAACTAGCAGTGGAAATGATAGATGGCGCTACCATATGCCCATAGGCCCTAAAGGGTTGCCTTTAAAAAAATAAAATTGAACTTAGCTATGTTGGATGTACTGCATAACCCATCAATAGGCTAAGACAGCGATATGATATTAAAATTAATCTAGATTAACTTTAGCGAAACAATTATAACGAAAACTACAAACTAAATACTTAAACTAAGAGGTGGATCTAACTTCAGGCTAGATCTCACTGAGTTGGAAGCGGACAGAGACGTACAACAGGGCGCACGTAGCTCCCCTTCGCGGTTTTCACGGTAACAACGCGGGTTGTACCGTCTTTGGAAGTATGCAGTTTCTCCACGATGGCTAACGGCCATGAAAGCGGCGGAGCATTATCATGCACTATGACGACCAATGTACCCCCCTATATAGGGGATGCAGGACTATTCCATTTGGATCTAACCTGAAGCTGGTGGAGATATTCCGCACGCCAACGCCGCCAGAATGACTGCACGAGTTAATCCAGCAGAGTATGTCTCTGGAGCAAGCTTGAAGAGTCTGCTTCAGGAGCCGGAAATGACGATAATGGCACTGTGTTCAGAAAATGTGCAGGGCTTAACGCGGATGGTTCTGCAGGGTCACTACTCAATGCCGTGAGTGGACGCGAGTTGATCAGCGCCTCGACTTGTGCAAGGACAGTTAAAAGCTCTTCGTGAGAGAGGATCCGTTGACCTATAACTTTAAAGAGATGCGTTTTAATTACTTTGACCATGCTTTCCCAACATCCACCGAAATGTGGTGATGCTGGTGGAATAAACTTCCAGTCAATATGATTTATGGAAAGTTCTTCCTGAAGACGAGTACGATATTCTTCCCTGAAAAACTTATGAAGGTCGCGTAAATAAGAGCTTGCGCCCACGAAACAAGTGCCGTTATCCGTGTACAAACACTGTATAGGGCCGCGTCGTGAAAGAAATCGACACCGTGCTTAAATACGTCGCAACTTCGATGTGCGTAGCGCGCGTCGTTAAGCATGTAAAAATACATAGCCAAGCTTTACGGCTTTTAACACCTCGACCACGCACTGGCGTATACTGCAGTGGTCCTGCGTAATCACGACCAGTATGTGTAAACGCTTTATCAACCTGATTGATGCGCTGGCTAGGAAGATCTGCCATGGGAGGTAAAATCGGACGCGGACGAAATTTGAAACAGACGTTACATTTATGTATTCTGTGACGAATTATTCGTCGAGCAGCTAAATCCAATATTTATGCCTAAGTAAGGACATAAGCAACTCTGGACCAGCATGGAGATGTTTCTTGTGATAAAAATCAACAAGAAGGTCGAAAACATGATCATGACGCGGTAGAATGCAAGGATGCTTGTAGTTATAAGGTTCATCCGAATTTGACAGACGACCATCAACGCGTTTGACGCCGCACTCATCGAGAAACGGCTTGAGCCTAAGAATAGCGGAAGAACAAGGTACATTATTTTTCAAATTTTGAATGTCGTTACTAAAATGAACAGCCTGTACAGCTCATAGTAACTTATATTCTGCAAATTCTAGGTCAGTACTCGAAACAAAAGTCCCATTAGGTAGGTGCCTAAGAAACCTACAGACATAAACGATGGCGCGGAGTAACTTAGACCACGATGACATGCGTAGTGCGAGTGCATAGATCGGAGATTCAGCAACCTCAACAATCATGGAATGAGAAACAGACTTTCTTTCAGGTACATCCTCGTCCCCTGCACTGTGGTCAAAGGGTTGCATGGGCCACTCTGACGGATCATGGGAAATCCAAGAAGGTCCACGATGCCACAATGTATGATGCAGCAGATTAAGTGGAGTAACACCACGAGACAGGCAATCAGCGGGGTTCTCAATACCCGCGACGTGATTGAAACAAGCAGCGGGAACAAGTTCAATTAATTTACTAACGGTTGGCGACAAAATTCTGCCAGTGGTGAGGAGAAGAATAAATCCAAGCGAGCACTATTTTGGAGTCAGAAAACGCGTATATTTTATTGATAGGGTAGTGGGGCAAAACTGTGTCTTGAACCTTGCGAGCAACTGAGACAGCAGAAGGGCCGCGCACAACTACAGTCTCGCAACCGAAATGGTTTTAATAGGCGAAACCTTGGACTTGGCACAAACTAACTGCACCGAGTAGTTAGAACTAATGCGGACTTGCAGATATACGACTCCGCCGTAAGCACGCTCGCTGGCGTCAGCGAAACCTATTATGTTGATGGTACATCCATCTACCAACCCAAGATGACGCGGAATAGTAATTTGATTGAGCGCGGTAAGCTCAATAAGTTCAATATTGATAAGCTGAATAAGCTCTTCACAAAGTGAAATTGCTAGCGGAACGGATATGACACTACAGGCAATGTCATCCATATACAAAGCAGAAGTAGCAATAGCTGCTGCGGCGGGAAAGTGATCGCCTTCATCAGCGATCAACTGGCAAACAACTCGTAAGGCGTGATATGGGCTAGACTTGAGTCCAAAACAAACACGATTGAACTGATACACGGATAAAGGTTCTTTTTTGTCAAAACGATAAAAAATGCGTTGAAATCTACGGTCAGATTCGCGAACGCTGATACTGAGAAACATTTGGCGGCAATCAGCTGACAGATCGATTTGGAAAAGACGAAACTTTATTATGATGTCAAATAAATCACCCTGTAGATTAGGGCTGGCATGCAAAATGTCATTAATGGACTGACCCGATTTAGTCCTACAACTAGCATCTAAAACCACACGAAGTTTAGTAGAGGTTTTATCTTCGCGAACTACGCCGTGATGCGGGATATAATATGAGGGAAGAGAATTGCCCTCGTTGTTTACAACTACACTCAAAAAATCTTTATTTAGGTAGTCACGAATGACGTCATTATAAGCGCCGCGTAACTTAAGTGATGCATCAAGTTTACGTTCTAAACAATGAAAACGTCTAAGCGCAGCAGCGTACAAATCGCCTAGTACATATTTCGGTGTAACGCCGAACCAAAGCCTATTTTCTTAAATGAGCTATCCAACACAAAAATAAATATTCGAAGCAAGCCAGTAGTTCCTTTTTTTTTTTTTGGAAACTCTCCTTATGAGTCATCTCAACTCCGCCAACCCAGCCATTAGAACGGCTGGGCTTGGGACTGGCGGAGGAGGTATGTGGAGGCTCTCCCCTAAAGTCGTTCGGGGCATACCCACTAAAACCCACCGCGGTGTCCCTACGGGTCCCGTATGTTGGCGGGGTCACGCGATTCGCGATTTGCATACTTTCTCGCGACCCCGCCCAGGATTGGCCCGCCGTTGGTGTTGGCGGGCCCCGTCTTGTCATAATCTCGCAATCATCCATCAAACTTCTTGCATCCATCAAACCTCTCGCATCCATCACCTCACAAAGCTACTTGGGAGGCGGCGAGGACACGCGCCGTCTCCCGCCTTTTGGCGGAAAGCCAGTAGTTCCTTTTTTTTTTTTTTTTTTTTTTGGTATCGGGTTGGAAAATCCTCATGGAGTCCCTCCGCCCTGGGGGATGGGCGAAGGGGACTGTCAGACTCTTACTGACTAAAAACCAACCCGTGTGCCTCATGCACCCGTGTGTCGGAGGGTCGGGTTTCGCCCAAGCATACGTCACAACCCCCCGACGGGTACCGGCCCGCCAGATGATCCGGCGGGCCCCGAACAAAAGCCCCTTGGCGGCGGATAAGGGTGTTGGGCTTCGCCGCCAAAACACCAAGCGGTCGCAGAGGATAGGGAGGACGGCAACGCAACACCGCATCTCCTCTTCCTCTGCGGCCCCACCGCGACGCATCGAATGGTGCGCCCCCATTTGGTCGCGGGAGATAGGGTGCGCGGCAACGCAACACCGACACGCCTCTCCTCCCGCGACCACGCCCGACTGCGAGGGACAGACAAAACTGTCCCCCGCACCCGCACCGTTGGACGCATCCTGCGCAGGCCCATTGCCAAGCCCACGCGGAGCGTCCCCTCCTGGATCCCTCTTAGCTTCACCGCGGGTGACCAATCCACGGTTACTGAGCCCCCCCACCACGACAAGGTGGAGATCCCACGGGGGGGAAGCCAGTAGTTCCTGAGATTAGCTTGTTTAACCAAAGAAACAAACGATCTCTTATAATAATAACTAGAGGACGCCAGCAGCTACGCCTGCAATTTTTTTTTTTTAATTTACCCGTTTTGGCCGATCCCGTGGGAATTTCGGGAAATCCCTTCTTAGTGCACCCCTACGGTCCCCAAGGAACATACATGCCAAATTTCAGCTTCCTGCACCCAATAGTTTTGGCTGTAGCGTGTCTGTCAGTCAGTCAGTAACGCAAGGATTTTATATATTAAGATAATAATCATTAATTTCAGGTAACAATAACCCATCTTATATCAGTGTAGATTTTACCTATCATACGCTAAGCAGACGACAGATTTTTGATCGTCTTTTGTTTTTTTTCTTAACTCACGTAATATGTTGACGTCTTTCGCCGCCTCTATATGCGTTTTCCGTTTTGCAATAAACCCAAAACTACTGAATAGATTTTCATGACTTATGATAATTCATGAAGAAGGGCCCTTCAAATAATTTTCTATTTCATTTTTAACCAGTCACATTTTACTACCGTATTAATCAAGATATCTCCAGGTACCCGATATATCCTGTCTAGTCCCCGAAAGAAATTTAGTACAAAATAAAAGCGTCCTAGGTTAGTAGCGACACTTCTAAATTGGACCAGTGTTCCGTTATTGGTCTTAATACCTTCACCCGCTAGCTTTTGTCTGTCGCTTTATTTCATTTATCAGCGTCCTCTCGGAAAATAATTAAATACTTATCGGTTTTAGAGAAATTGAAATAGCCGTTTATATTGCTGTGACACAAACGTTTATAATATTGTTATTGTTTTGATAGAATATCTGGTGATAAGTCTCAGATTGTCTTTTAATTAATTCCTGGCGACGGTTTGATTTAAATAGATAGTTACGATAGCCTATTGGAGATACTAACAAACTGCTATGCAGAAGGTATCGGGTTTGAATCCACTGCGCGCACTACTGACATGTCGTAGTTAAATGCGTATTAAATTCTTAATTTTTTATTTGCCCCGAGCTTCAGAGAGCACATGAAGTCGTAGGTCCCGGCTGTCATGAAGATCTTCGACAGACCTTATGAGCATTCAGTACTCAGTAGGAGGATGATGATAGTTTCATTTAAAAATATAGTATATTAGCAAGTCTATTATAGTTTAACATTTATATCTTGACTTGCCGTTCGTAATACATAGGCAAAGCCTAGCAACGTTTGCGCAGGATGTGACTTGGATGGGTCGTGACATTTTGGTCGTGGCAAAGCTTCAGTCTCATACTCAAAAATCGTAAGTGTTTGAAATAGAAATGTTGTTTACGATAAGTTAAATCAATTATATCTGTTTAGTAGCGTGTTACTTTGTCCATTATAAATTTTGACTAAGGTCACACTATAAACTGCAATTCATTTACTCTTTCTCATTGTCGGTTCCGCCAAAACATTCTTTGACTTTGTTCTGGAAAATTCCCGTTTGTGAACGCGTTTTGACCTTGTATATTTGTAAAACTACCAAATATCCTTGCAACTGTCGCTATTGGAGTTTGCCTGACAAAGTTTGTGAGCGATTGATAAAAACTAAAATGAATACGGTTTTGTCCTCTCGTGAAATATCACCCATTGGAAAGCACATAGTTGCTTCGCGAATCGTATTAGAATTGATGTGAACTTGTGTCGTAAATTCTGGTATTTGCCGCCCCTTGAACATTACCGGCAAGAATTGTAATATATAAACTTGTAACATTTTGCACATTTGTAAAGTTGTGCAAATCCGTCCACGTGTATGGTGCCCGAGGACTTCGTTGGAAGAAAACTCTGGTAGCTAACTATAACGATTTCCTTATTATTTTGGCCAAAATTATGACTGTAATATTATAGGTCTGTGAAGGATAAAGGTGTGGTGTTTCTCCAACTTGAGGGAGGAGCCTCTAACCAAGCTGGGTGGTCGTGCTTGGTGGCCTGCAGGCCAACGGACATACTTTTGAACTTGTATATATGGCGCTTGGCTCGCGAAAGTTGATATCGCGGTTCAGGATTGTTTTGGATTTTTTCCCGCCTTGTTAGTAGTTGCAGTCGTAGTTGTGTCGTAGTAGTTCCATCGTCATTGGGTAGATGGCGCTGTGATATGTGTTATGTAGCTGGCCGCTACAGGTCTACTCCGGAACATCACAAGAAGAGTAAATTTGCACATGTATTAGTTTAATTTCATCGCTGTGAAAACACAGTATATATGTTAGACCTTTGCCTTGGCTAGACCAGACTGGATGAATTAATCGCTTCCACTGCCTTCTGCAAACAAACTTTCACAGCTTTCTAGCCAGATTCTAAACATAATTTGTGGTAAGCAGAACGCTGTTGTATCTAGCCGCTGTTGCACTGAGTGTACCTTACAAGATAAATATTGTATAAATTTGTATCTGAGCTAGTCTCACATTTGTAAACAGTGTTGTAGTGTTTCTCAGGTCAGTTTTGCTTAAAATACATAACAGTTATTTGTATTAGTTGACCTACTTAATTTGAAACACATTGTCATACATAACCTCAAATCAGTAATTGTTTGATTTGTATTGTTGAAATCTAACTTGAATCAGTTGTTGTAGCATTAATAAGTCAGCTTTGATTGGATACATAACAGTTATATGTATCAATTGATTTAGTTAATTGCATATATTATTGAGTTTGAAACATTATAATAACCAAAGGGGAATGCCAGGTCGCCATAGTAATTTAGGCCCACAGTACACATTTATACAGATTCATGATAATGATAGCAGACAATGGCAATAATTAATTAGTAAAAGAAGTGATTTAGAAAAAGTTGGCATTTTAAAGTTATTCAATAATTTTATCTCTCGTCAATACATGTTATATAAAATATCCTGTATGTAAAATCCTGTATTAGTTTATCTATTGTTTTATTTTATTTATTACTAAAATCTATTAGAAATGAAATAAAACACATTACATTGCAGATTTATAGCTTTATTTATCAATTACATTATCATATAATTACCACTAAAACATCATCTAATTTGCCGAGGATATTTCCTATTATTATTTACCTGGTGCAATCCAATCCACCGTTGTATTAGATTTCGAACTTCAGCTATTTCCAAAGGATGTCTGCGCATTCTGGACACATTCAAACCGCAGTTCACACAGTGCAGATCTCCACTCACAGCAGTAGATGATGACTACTGTGAAACACTATGTCCAGGGTGTACGCCGGGGTCATCGGTCGAAGCATCTATTACTTATCAAATCCAAGTTCTCGCCAGTATTATCATCAGCAGAGGAATCGGAATCCATGTTCAAGCTGTGGTCGTCAGGTATAGAGCTATCACCAGAGTCAGAATTCATGGGTAACAGTTGTCGATTTTAAACCGCAACAATGTACACAAACAGTCACAAGGCAGTTGTAAAACAAGCAATGATTTTGACATTTAAGATTTCCGGCTTCTTTCAAGGCAGTAATGGTGTTGCCATAATAAACGCAAAATATCGATAAATCGATAATAGTTACTTTAACTTAATCAATGCTAGCATACAAAAATAATCATTTTTTTTTTTTTTTTTTTTTAATTTATTTGGGACTACAAACAATTACACTGATAGCTTACAAGTTAACTTAAATATAAGGCTTTTCTTACAGTGCAACCAGCTTCGTTGTCCGCAAAATAATATAAATTAAATTACCTACTTATTACAAAATTTTACAATAGATATATTTTAAAACAGTATATTGTATATCTCCACAGGCATTATAATTATCATTATCAGGACTAAGGAGACAAGAGCAATTTAGTGATTTGATTTTTGAACCTTATAGGAGAGCATGCGAATATATCTAATTCATTATTTTGAGCAGAAATATTGTATGAGTGCATTATTCTACGTAAGGGGCTTCGCTCACCTGCATTTGTTTTACAATTCTTTGGAGCAAACAAACAGTGCTTACGAGTGCTTCTTACTAAAGTCGAACGATAGGGTATACGAATATATATTTGATTAACAAGTGCATTACAATTAAACTTATTATGGACGATATTATATAAAAGCATCATATCCAACAGCGCTCTTCTCTGCTTTAATGTTGGCAAGGAGAATTTTTGCAAAAGATGGTCATATGAGGACTTAGAGTGGTAACACCGGTAATTCATGGATCGTAAAAACTTACGTTGCACTGACTCAATCTGTTCAACGTATTTAAAATAATAAGGATGCCAAATATATGTGGCATACTCCAGCTGTGATCGAACTAACGACTTGTACAATAGAAGGTATGAAGAATGACGCTTAAAAGGTTTACAAGTCCGCATCACAAATCCGTAAAGCTGATAGGCTTTATTAACAATATGATTAATGTGAATGTCAAAATGGAGCTTGCTGTCCAAGTATACGCCCAGGTCTTTTATAACAGAAACTTTTTCCAGTTCGCTGTCTTGTAAAACATAGGCATGTTTGAAAGTATTAATTTTTTTAGTAAAGGTTATAACTTTACATTTTTGGGTACTTAATTTAAGTTTATTAGCTACACAGTAAGAAGACAAACGATTTAAATCATCCTGCAGCTTACTACAATCACTTAAACAAGTGATTTCACGATAGACCTTAAGGTCATCGGCATATAAAAGAAAATGTGAGTGTTTGAAACACTGTTTTATATCATTTATAAATAGGACAAAAAGTAAGGGTCCTAGGATTGAGCCCTGAGCCACTCCAGACGTTACGTTTATGGTATTGTCAGATGTAAAACCATTAAGTATAACTCGCTGAGATCGGTTTTTTATATAGGATGTGAACCATCGTAGTAAGTTGCCACGGATACCATTAAACGCAAGCTTACGCAAAAGTATGTCATGATCCACCCTATCGAAAGCCTTGGAAAAATCGGTATAAATCGAGTCTACCTGTACCCGATTGTCCATTTTCTCAAATAAAAAATTTACATATAATACTAGGTTGGACATTGTTGAACGCTTCTTTACAAATCCGTGCTGTTCTTCAATTATTACGTTGTGAAAGTAGGGATAAATGTAGTTATGTACTAATCGTTCAAGAACTTTCGATAGGGTGGACAGGAGTGAGATTGGACGGTAATTGGAGACGTCATTTTTATTGCCATTTTTATATACAGGCGTAACATTTGCCAACTTCCATATTTCGGGCACTATACCCTCGCGCAAACTATTATTGTATAAGATATATAGCGGAGTTGCAATTGTATCAGAAGTACATTTGAGAAAAAATGGTGGGAGGCCATCAGGCCCAGGACCCTTAGTTATGTCTAAAATTTTGAGTTCTTTAATAATAACATCTTTGGATATATTGAAATCTGACAAAATAAAATTACAACTATCGTTGAAAGAAGAAGACTCAGGATCCACATCAGATCCACATGGTTCATATACTGATCCAAAAAAACGAGAAAAGAAATCTATTATTTGTTCCGGTTGGTCAGATTCTTCATTATTATATGACATAGAAGATGGAATGCCAGATTTTTTATTTAAGTTTTTTGTAAATGACCAAAATTTTTTAACATCACTCTTTATGCCATCTTCTACAGATTCGATGTAACTATCGAAACATTGTTTACTAAGTGACTTAAACCTAGCACGAAACATAGAAAATTCCTCATAGTACGTTTTAGAATTATATTTCTTCCACTTAGTCCATGCTCTTTCCTTGTCTTTAAAAACATGTATAAGGGGAGGAGTGAACCAGATAGGGAAATCATTAGATTTCATTTGACGTAACGGTATACACTTTTTAATTATCTCATAAATCTTTTCGTAAAATAAATTCACTGCAAGTTGTACGGGCAGGTCATGTAATATGTTATACCAGTCAATGTTATGAATATATTCATTAATCAGTGTGTAGTTTCCTTCTAAAAAGCAATATTTAGGTGCCGAAGTGGATTTTAAAGGCTTAGTTGGAACAGTAATCGAAATAAAAACGTAAAAAGGCGGGTGGAGCAAGTCTATAGGAACCAAAGTGTTGGGGGGTATTTGAAGAACACAGTTTTTATCGTTAGTAATAAATAAATCTAAAACACGATTCATATTATTATGTAGTGTATTACATTGCATACTTCGAGTAGATTTAAAAAAGGAATCAAACCAGTTAATCAGTATGCTATCAATATTAGGGTTAGAAACAGACATAGAAGACGTCTGCCAATTTATAAGGGGTAGATTAAAATCACCAACAATGTAAAAAATATCTGGACCGTCTATACAACATAACTCAAGCTCAAGAGCACTTAAAAAAGTTAAATATGACTCACAGTTCTGATTGGGTGGTATATATGTACCACATAAATAAATGGGCTTGCCCATTACATTTAATTTCAAAAAAACATAGTCGATACAAGGCAATGAAGTGACGTCAGTTAAAAATACATCTAGGCTATAGTTAAGGAAACAACGTTCGATTACAATACCTTTGCGTACAGCCACCATCACTCCACCACCGTCACGTTTACCGGTCGCAGCCCTGTCTCGATCACAGCGATACACCACATATCTACAGTCTATAATTTCACTATCCGAAATTTCAGGTATTAACCACGTTTCCGACAGTACAATTACATCATAACTTTCGGCTAAGATGTTCATAAATAACGTGTTGAGTTTTGTTCTAAGTCCCCGGCAGTTTTGATAATAAATTGCAATTTTACTCGACATTAGAACAGCACAAAACTGTTTGCAATATTACTACGCAGATATAACGACCAACATTAAAGTGAGAAGAAACGCGCAAAACTACACTGTTATCATTACCGACACTTTTACACAAACAGTAAGAAGTTATTTTATTAATTATTAAATTAATATTCATATTCAACGTAAGCAGTTTAAGTATAAAAAACAATAATTGTAACACGAAGGTGGAAACTAAAATACTATGGCTCGCTAAATGGAAATAATGGAATACAGGTAAACACACAGAGTAGTCTGTAACACAGAGACTACACCAAGCAAAAACAATAATTATCATAATGTCATCACGTAGCCGTAATACAAAACTCAGTGTAGAAATAACATTGGAACGAAATATTATATTAAATAATGGTCTACTTATTTTTAATTTTGGACAAATCCTGCTCCGAACGAATGGCAGTAACAGGTGAAGTTTCGTTGGCTCTGACGAGTATGGATCCATGTTTGACCCAAACAAAACGCCAACTGTTCTGTTTTGCTTTCTCCCGCGCTTCTCGAAATAAAAGCTTGTTTTTCAGGGTAAGGTGCTCGTTGACGTAAATTCTATGAGGAGGACCTGTGATGCCCAGTTCTTCCGAGGTAACTCCCTTTTTCATACGCACAGCTGAGATAAAATCGTCACGAATCAGGCGGCTAGAAAATCTCACAATTATATTTTTCGGTCGTGCATTATTACTTGCAGCAGGTACCCGATGAATGGATATAACATCTTGCTTATTTATTGGATGTTTAATAATATTTGCAATATTCTCCAGGACACTAGTAAGACTTTCACCGCGTTTCTCAGGTAAATTATGTATTTCGGCGTTACACATGCGCGCATGTTGCTCCATATCATCAATTTTTCTTTCCAAAGTCTCAATTTTTGATGAATAGTTTTCACAAGAATTTGACCGATTTTCAAGAACCGTGACACGCGTCGTCATAAGCTCGGTTTTATGCTTTAGTTCTTCAAAGTGGATATTCATGAAATTCATAGAAGACTTGATGTCATCGAGTTCCTTTGTAAATTTGGCAATCATATCTTCTTGTTTCGCAAACATACTTTCCAGTCTGTCAACAATATATACTTGGAAAGATTGAAAATCTTCACGAAGACATACGACATCAGAATTGGATGTACCTCTCCGAAATGTAATCTGGGGGGGAGGCGATTCTTGTTCTATGAGCGAATTGTCAACGCTCATTTCCCCAAACTTAGTAGCCACTTCACTGCCATCACGTTGGTTATAGGTACTATTTAGCTTCTCCATTTTGAAGTCTCTGATGCGCGTATTACTCTGTGTAAATGATGCACAAGGTACAAGTAGGTAGTTCGTAAACTTGCACTGCGGCGCTCGGCTCGATGACGTAGTATTGGATGTGAGTATTGCAAGTACTTAACTTGGACGCGACCACAACGACCCGCAGAGCGAGAAGGAATGATTATTATTAGAGAATCATAATTATTATTAGAGGTACTTTTTGTATTATTACATATATTTTTACAAAATGAATAGTGAACGATTGAAATAATATATGATAGAAAAAAATAAATTATTTTGCCGGTTAATTTTCTGTCAACATATTTTTTGTCAAAACTAGGGTAAATATTAATATATTTTTTAGTATAATCTAATAACTGTGCAGTTCTGGGCCTAGATCTGGCATGCCCCTTTGACCTTGCATAGATAAACCTTTGTTTTGTTGTAATATACTGATAATATTGTTAAGTAACACATACTACTACGATTGTGTTGTGTATCATAAATAACCCAGTGAGCATATCTGTTGCAAATAATTAATTAATTAATTTGAAGTTTTAACTTTTAAGTTGTTGTAAGTTATAACTTTTTATAACTGTTGTCTTTGAGTCAATATATTGAAACTATTAATTTTGTTGGGCAGTTAATACCTGTCGCTTGCTTGCAACAGCAGTAAACAGGCTAATACTTTTTTGGTTTCAAAGAATTAACAAATATTAAGTTTTAATTGATAATATTATTTAACGCTTGTCCGAGCTCTTTTGAGAACTTAATTATGTCAGCTATCAAGGACTTGCGTGCATCTGCTGGTGTTATTGCATCAGATTTGCGTTGGTTTGCCTCAGCCAGTGCTTTGGTGAACCGGTCTGATCGCCAGCAGGCCTTATTACAAAGATTTGAGCGGATCGATGATCGCCTGGCAAGTGTGGAACAGCAATTTCGTACTTTCAGCGCTTGCTGTCTCGAAGTGTCAGTTGTTGACTTCACCGCTGACCAGCGAAATAAAGTCAGTGAGGACTATGCCCAAATTTTGGATCTCTATGATGCTGTCTCCAACTGTGCAAGACAGTTAATTGCCAAGAGGGACGGGCAACCTACCTTGAAGCAGGAGCTTCCTAGGCCAGCACTGGGACTGGTGAGTAGGCTTCCCAGTTTGGACCTCCCGCATTTTGATGGCTGCCTAGGAAGCTACCTGGGCTTCGTTAACTTATTTGACAGCCTGGTCGATGACAGGGCTAACCTTCGGCCGGCACAAAAATTGGCCTACTTGATGTCGGTTCTAGATGAGGAGGCCAAAGGCCTCATCCAGCATCTGCCTGTGTCTGACGAGGCCTACCAGACGGCACGGGATTTAATTACCCGTAGTTACCACAACAAGCGAGGCCTCGCAGATACCCACATCGAGCAGATTTTGAGTTTGCCCACGCTCACCCGGGTCTTTGGGTTGCGCACCCAACTTTTGAACCCGCCCTTGATGGCAATCAACGCCCTTAAGTGCTTGGCTCTGCCCGTGGACCAATGGTCCTACCTATTGGTGCACATTGTGCTCAAAAAACTGCCTGCCGACCTGAGGTCGCGATTTGAACAGCGCTTTGGTGCGGATAGTGTGTCGCATCTGCCCCCTTTTGCAGACTTGGAGAAGTTCCTGGAGGATGAATGCCAGGTTTTGGACAACTCCGGTGGTGACACGCTGGCTAAGTCGCAGACGCTCAAGGTCAAGGAGCAGGCTCGCGTTCACACCCGAGATAATGTTGATCGGCGCCCTCCTCGCTTTGCAGTCACGCAGAGCCCAGCGGAGTGCTCTTACTGTAAGGCCACGGGGCACAGATCGGCCAGTTGTAGGGCATTCTTGGACCTTCATGTCGCCTCTCGTAGACGCATCGCGAATGCCTGCCGCCTTTGCTTCTCGTGTAGGGGATCCCACTACCAGCGAGACTGCCCAAACTCTCGCCCCTGTCCTCATTGTGGAGGACAGCATTTCGACATTCTCTGCATGAATGCCAGAGACGTAGGCCGCTCGTCCAACCAGCCGACGCCACGCACGGGTGGGGGTTTTGAATGTGGCAACCGAGGCTCACCGGCGCGCAGCCGAGATTCGCCTCGCTCACGTCATCGCCACTCACCCTGCTTGAAGAACCGTAGCGTGCATACGCCTCCTCTCTCTCGCGCACCAGAATGTGCGACTGCTCAACGTCACCAGCATCATGACTGCTGCTCCAGGTATTCCCCTCCTTTGGCGAAGCGTCCCCGCCTTGACTCGCGCCCTCCTCGTTTTGGGCGGGTGCGTCATTATGACCCCCCACAGATGGAGCGCGGATCGAGTCACCGCACCTTTGAGGACTTCAAGCCGCACCCTCGTTTTGATTTGCCTGGTCCTGGCCAACGGTCACCGCCCAGGCAGCAATAGGTCATTGACCTGCCCTATAACGCCAACCTCTCCCATTGAGACCGTTATCCTACCAACGGTTGCTGTTAGGGTCTGGGGACCCACGGGGACCTCTGTTGTTGTCCGTGCTATATTGGACACAAGTTCACAAGATTGCATTGTTTCCACTTATTTGGTAGGGCAGGTTAAATTAAATATGGGTTCTTTTCCAAATTGTATACGGGGAATAGGTGGCGTAGCATCTACTGTTGAAGGGCAAGTTAAGGTTTTGTTTGCCTCCGTTGAATCTTCACACCCGAGGATTAAAACGTCGGCTATTGTGCTGAAGAATATTTTGGGTATGCATCCACAGAAACAGCTACCTGCTGTTGTGGTGAATTTGACATCGGGATTGGAACTGGCAGACCCCAAATTTGACACACCGGGACCAATCGATTTGTTGATTGGCTGTGATGTCCTCGGTGGAATTTTGATTGGTGGGAAACGGGTTTTGGTGCCAAATGGTTTGACTGCCATCCCGACCATATTTGGATTTGCTTTGATGGGACCTGTACCTAAGGAACCCCCTCCACCTGAACTTGATAATTTGTTGGCTGTAGGCTCCGCTCTCTCTGATGCGGTTTAGAGATTTTGGAAGGTAGAAGAGCCCCCTCAAGCTGCTCGTTTGAATCCAGAACATGAGGAGTGCGAGCTGTTCTTCCAGAATAACACTGGTCGACTCCGTTCTGGTCGGATCATTACGAAGCTACCTTTTCTGTCTGTTCGGCCTCCACTTGGTGAGACACGACCTTTAGCCGAAAAGAGATTGTAAGCTATGGATCGTCGCATGGGTCGTGATCTTGAGCTTAGACAGAAGTGTATTGAGTTCATGAGATAATATGAACAATTGGGACACATGTCTGTGTCAAATTTGGATTGGCCTTCGGTGGAGTACTACTTTCTCCCGCATCATGCGGTATTGAAGCCATCAACTGGCAAGCTGCGCACGGCGTATCCTTGAACCAGTGCTTGCATTCTGGTCCCAAGTTGGTCAAGGACCTTTGTGACGTCATCACCAGCTTCCGACGACATCAAGTTGTCTTTGTTGCCGATATAAAAATGATGTTCAGGCAGACGATTATCCACCCTGATGATCGTCGCTTCCAGCTGATCCTTTGGAGAGAAAATCCTCGCGATCCCATGGTCGTTTACGAGCACAATACCAATACGTACGGGTTAAGGTCAAGCCCCTACTTGGCAATACGTTCTCTTTGGGAGCTCGCAGACCGCGAAGGCTTACGTTTCCCTCGAGCCTCCGCCATCCTGAAGGACGATATTTACGTGGATGACATTTGCTCTGGCGCCTCCACAGCGGACGAGGCGATCCTCCTGTGGGACGAATTGATAGGTATCTTGGCCTCCGCTGGTTATGAGTTGCGTAAATGGATTTCCAACTCACCAGCGCTTTTGAAGGGCTTACCCGAGGATCATCAGCAAGATCTACATTTGTTTGAGATTGTTGACAACCCCGCAATGATGGTTGTTCTCGGCGTTCAGTACAGACCAGTTCAAGACATCTTTACGTACAACGTAGACTTGAAATTGCCTTGTTCTTGGACTAAACGTCTCGTGTTGTCTACTGTCGCAAGAACCTTTGATCCAAGCGGTTGGATTTGTCCTGTCATATTTTGGGCAAAATGCTTCTTGCAGAAGCTTTGGACAGCAGGATTGACCTGGGACGAACCTCTACATGGTACTCTTGTCGTGGAATGGACCTCCTTTGTATCCTCACTTCCTGCCGTCAACGAGATCTCCTTGCCTCGTCCCATCCTTCCTCCCGGGTAGTACAAGGCAACCCTTCACGCGTTTTGTGATGCTTCGGAACGTGGTCACGCGGCCGTGGTGTACTTGCGTACAGTCAGTGCCTCAGGTCAGGTGAGGGTGTCCCTGATCATGGCGAAGAGCAAGGTGGCACCCCTTCGGACATCTCTGACCATCCCAAAATTGGAGCTCTCGGGAGCAGCCCTACTTGTGCGCTTATTGAATCACGTGTCGAACACTTTGAGTAAAACAATTTGTTTTAATGGGACCTACGCAAATCCAAACATCCGATGTCACGCTTGTTTGGAGACACGTGCCAGGTGAGCTCAACCCCGCTGATTGTGCTTCACGCGGATGCTTGACGCCTAGTTTTATAGGTCATTCGCTGTGGTGGGGTCCGGAATGTTTGAGTCCACCAGAGGTTGATTGGCCTCGAACGCCAGTCTTGAATACTTCCAATTTGCCGGGTCTACGAACACTCGCTCTTGAGAAGGTGGAATGCGCCTTTGACCCCGATTTTTTGTTGAATCGTTACAGCTCCCTCGACAAGTTCTAAGGTGTTACTGCTTGGATAAAGCGTTTTGTTTTTAACTATAGGCACCCACAACAGAAATGACTGACACCGTTTCTCTCACCACAGGAACGACAGGAGTCCTTCACCTTTTGGATTCGTTCTGTGCAATTGTCGCACTTTGAGAAGGAGATTGCTATCCTTAAGTCAGGGAAATCGAAATTATCGGGAGCTGTATCTAAATTGAACCCCTTTTTGGACGATGCGGGTCTTTTGCGCGTTGGAGGTCGTCTCAAAAACGCCAACCTTCCTTACGGGGCACGTCACCCCCTGTTGTTACCTAAGGACGGTCATTTGGTACGTTTGTTGGTAACTGAACGTCACCTTAAAAACTCGCATGCTGGTTGTAATGCGCTGTTGGCCATTTTGCAACGCGAGTTTTGGATTTTGTCTGCCCGAAGAATTATTCGGAGTGTAGTCTTTCGCTGTGTCCCTTGCTATAAGCTCAAGGCTTCTACCATGCAGCTCTTGATGGGCGACTTACCGGCAGATCGCGTAACTTAGAGCAGGACGTTTGACGGTGTAGGCACGGACTTCGCTGGTCCCTTTTTGGTGAAAACATCGACACTTCGAAACAGCAAGACTGTTAAGGCCTACTTGTGTGTTTTCGTTTGCCTCTCCACAAAGGCTGTACATTCAGAACAGGTCTCCTCGCTCACGACCGAGGCGTTTGTAGCCACATTTGACAGATTTTTATCCCGCAGTGGGCTGCCTTCCTTGATCCGTTCTGATTGCGGCCCTAATTTCAAGGGCACTTATAATTATTTGAATGACGTTGTTAATTTCCTTGAAACCAGCAAGGCTGATATAGGCAATAGGCTTGCCCGACGTGGGATAAATTGGTTGTTTTCCCCACCAAATTGTCCACACTGGGGTGTTATATTTGAGGCCACTGTAAAATCGGCCAAAACACACTTGCGCAGGACAATCGACATTTGAGGAACTCGCAACTGTGTTTTGTAAGATTGAGGCCGTTTTGAACTCAAGGCCATTGTGCCTGATCTCCTCAGATCGGAATGGTTTGGAAGCCCTTACGCCGGGCCATTTTTTGATTGGTCGCCCACTTGTCGCCTTGCCTGAATACCCTTATATTGATACGAGACCTAATCGTCTCTCGCGTTTTGAATTGGTACGCCAGATTACTCAGAGCTTTTGGAAACGCTGGAATTTGGAATATTTGTACATACTCCAGCAACGCGTTAAGTGGACCGACAAGACCGATCCACCCAAGATTAGAGACCTCGTTTTGATCAAGGAGGCTAACCTTCCGCCACTCAGATGGCGCAGGGGGCGCATTCTTCGCTTAGTAACTGGGGCCGATGGAGTTCCCCGATTTGCTGAGGTCTTGGTGGACGGTTCGATTCTGAGGAGAGCGGTTGTAACATTGTCACGTCTACCAACTGATTAGCAGACCGGTAGGCCTGTCCGGGGTGGGTGGATGTTTGAAATAGAAATGTTATTTATGATAAGTTAAATCAATTATATCAGTTTAGTAGCGTGTTACTTTGTCCATTGTAAATTTTGACTATGGTCACCCTATGAACTGTCAATTCATTCACTCTTTATCATTGTCGGTTCCGCCAAAACATTCTATCACTTCGTTCTGGAAAATTCCCGTTTGTGAACGCGTTTTGACCTTGTATTTTTGTAAAACTACCAAATAACCTTGCAACTGTCGCTATTGGAGTTTGCCCGACAAAGTTTGTTTGCGATTGATAAAAACTAAAATTAATACGGTTTTGTCCTCTCGTGAAATATCGCCCCTTGGAAAGCACATGGTTGCTTCGCGAATCGTATTGGAATTGAAGTGAATTTATGTCGTAAATTCTGGTATTTGCCGCCCCTTGAACATTACCGGCAAGAATTGTAATAAACTTGTAACATTTTGAACATTTGTAAAGTTGTGCAAATCCGTCCACGTGTTTGGTGCCCGAGGACTTCGTTGGAAAAAACTCTGGTAGCTAACTTTAACGATTTCCTTATTATTTTGGCCAAAATTATGAGTGTAATCTTATAGGTCTACTCCGGAACATCACAAGAAAATCTCAGGTAAATTTGCACATGTATTAGTTTAATTTTATCGCTGTGAAAACACAGTATATATGTTAGACCTTTGCCTTGGCTAGACCAGACTAGATGAATTAATCGCTTCCACTGCCTTCTGCAAACTACCTTTCCCAGCTTTCTAGCCAGATTCTAAACAGTAAGGCTATGTCGAAAGCGTTCAGGCGGAATAAAAAATCCGTCACCAGAGTTGCCCACAGGAAAAAGAAAAAAGGAAATTAAATAGTTTCACTGCCACACAACCGTATATATCCAATGATATTGTTCGTGAATAACCAGTATCGACTTGTATTATCAATACAACGTGGAGTTTATGACGTGCACTCGAGCGTATGATATCGGTAATTAGTTTGAACAAAGTGTATATGTGAATATCTATAGAATTATAAAGCTGAGCTGAACTATCGGTGACGGCATGCAGTGCAGTGTCTGTGTGCCCAGTGACGATGAAACAATTTTCTTTAATTTGTCTTTCTATTTGATGCCTTGCTGAAATTCTTTCGTCGTTCAAAATTATTTCCCATCATCAAAACGATTTTAATATAAACTTGACTTCGAAAGGTCAGACGTATGGTTGTAATGTTATTTTCATGAATATAAAAATAGGCGGTCAGTTTTTGCTCGAATTAAAGAAGAGTTTTTATCCTTACAATGTCTACATAGTTGTCAGATTATATTCTAACCATCGCTAGATTTTAATAATTCTTATTCTTTTTATATAAGAATAATAAAAATCCATGAAAATGTCCGCACTAAGAATAAATCGCGTCACGGGGGACTTAACAAACATTGTATTGACGGACACAATAATAACTCTCTCGTGTGTGAATCGGACCGACTAAACTCGGTGCAGTTCTAAACGATGGGCTACCGCTTAAATAATTATGCTATACGTGTAGTCAATTATTTTATGTTAATCACACAGAATATGAAATAATTGTTTACTAATTTCATAGATATTTAAACGTTTACATTTTAAACTATCACCACAATATTGAATTTAATCTGTATCACAGAATTTATTTGCATACGTAATAGAGATCAAACAAATACAATAACTATTTAATATAATATTTTGTGTAAGCTGAGCCCATTCCACTCAATATATTGGTAGGTAGCAAAGCGGATACTAGCCAATTGCAACATCGGTGTAAATATTTCAGCCTTCCAATTTCCTTGTTAGTGACTTATCGAACATTTTTCATGTGAGCGTCTATTACGTAAAATGATAACCGAGACTGATGGGCTAACATGCTTGGAGCTATGAAAGGATTTTGTGTAAGCCAGTCAACTTAGCTTCTAACATCGACTGAAGGCTATTAGCTTCAGCGCCGATGATATACCTATGAATAATATTTGGGTATGTCTGCTTTCGACTTTGCGCGTTTGTTTATTATTCATTTCATACAAGTACTTATTGCGATATATTTTATTTTGGATGAAAGTGCATAGGGTTCCCCACCAAGAACTTAGCCCAAGCCAACCTCACCTGCAAGTGGTGCATCTGCCGATCAACGGACGAGGCTCTGGCAAACAAAATATCCCGATAAGCGGCAATAAGCTCGCCCACTATTACGTGGGATCAAAACACTGGCGAAAAGTGGGCGTTTAATATGCCTCTACCTACCCCTTCGGGGAAACAGGCGTGAGTCAATGTATGTATGTATGTATGGATGAAAGTAAGGTATTGATGAAATTAGCTTTAAAATAGAAAATTGACTTTAGCTAGATGCAAATGAGCTGTAAGTTCTTGTAGTAAGTTATTATGATGTGAGTAAGACGAACGCGTATGTATATACTCGAAAAATGACACCGTCACAGTAACTGTGGAGTACCTTTGACCGTATAAATACATTTCAAAACGCAACACAAGAAACGTTCTACAAACCACCAAAGTCCAATCCACAAAATTTACGTAGATTCATTTTTTAAGAAGTTATTAATAGCAAACAATTCGCACGTTTTTCTTTGAAATTTCAGAAGCAAGTAATGATTTATGAATACAAAACTTTCTTGAATTATTTTAAGTTTTCATTGATCTTTTATGAAAGTTTACCGTATTATTCATTCATTGAGTACTTCAACAAAGGGTCGCCGGTTTCAAGGTCTGTTTGGAAGACTTTAGAATACGAACAATATTTAAGGCTCGTTTTATATTTAAACTTAAAATATCTTTTCGGAGATATTTCATATTGTTTTACAATATAAAGTTCTGGTTATGTGATCAGTCATCTTTTCTTTGCTCTGGAAACCTACATTAGAGGGCATATCCTCCGTTTCTTGGGACAGATAAAAAGAAGGCATGTGACACTCTTCTACAGGCTTGGAACTTACCAACAAAAACCAACGCGGGCCACGTCTATCTTAGTTCCTGTTCTTGACCGCGTCCCCGCCGAGATCCCCATAATTGGTTAACCTTACTTAATTATCAAAAATTTGGTAACATTTTTAAAGCAGTGATATATTATTCTGTTTTTTATTAAAAATGTTACTACTGCACAACGAGTTGTCGATATAAACATAATGTACAGATGAAAGAAAATATCATATGAAGCCTTCAATATTCAACTCTTTTACTTCACCTTAACGAACTATTACAGTCGCACCTAACCTTAGGTACTCGAAGGCAATGACGCACAAATTTGACATTAGCTGTCAATATCATGCATACAAGATGGCGGTTGCGCTTCGTTTCACGTTTTTCACATAAAACCTAAATATTGCTTTTAGTCGAATTACCGACCGATTTCATTACTAAGTATAATCAGCAAGATAATTGAAAAGGTTGTAAACATCCGGCTAACTAGCTTCTTGGAAAAAAGCAACTAATAGCCGATAATCATAATGGATTTCGTTTGGGTCGCAACTCAGAGGATGCTGTGGCCAATCTTTCGCAGACAGTCACAAAGACTCTAGACAGAGGTGAGAGATGTATAGCTGTCTCCTTAGATCTCAAAAAAGCTTTTGACACCGTCTCCATCCCACTACTTTTGCATAGATTGGAAGGCCTAGGAATACGAGGTAACGCACTTGACTGGTTCCGAGACTACCTTTCTAATAGAAGTCAAGTAGTGAAAGTTTCCAACGTAATTAGCTCCAGCCTACCTGTCACGTATGGCATTCCTCAGGGAAGTACGCTAGGCCCCACACTGTTTCTAGCTTATGTCAATAGTTTGTGCAAACTTAAAATGGATAATAGCAGTATCTTAGCTTTCGCCGACGACACTACACTAATTTTTTGGGGCAAATCGTGGTAGCAGGTTAAGAAATCAGCTGAAACTGGCCTGACAACAATTATAAAATGGCTTGATCATAGTCCTTTAACTATCAATGTCCCAAAAACAAAATACGTTTGTTTTAGAATCTCTGATGCCAAGAAACCACCTATTGATTTTAACATTAAAGTCCACGGCCGCGAATGTACAAAAGAAAACGATTTGTGCACATCTTGCGAATGTCCTAATCTCATGCAAACAGAAACCCACAAATATCTAGGCGTTATTATAGATAAAACCCTAAACTGGAAACCGCACATTTCAGCACTAAGTAAACGTGTGCGTAGGCTTCTCCATATTTTTAAAAATCTTAGGGAGTCTGCTGACGCCAACCTCATTACTAAGATCTATCTAGCTCTTGCGCAATCCATCATAACATACTGTATACCCGTGTGGGGTGGCGCTGCTGCAACACACCTCCTAGAGCTGGAAAGAGCGCAAAGGGCTGTTATCAAAGTGATGCTTCGCGAACCCAGGAGACACCCAACGGACGTATTGTATGAAGAAGTCAACTTACTGACCGTCTGACAATTGTTCATACTGAACTCAGTTCTCCGCCATCACAAAACATTTATACCCTCGCAGTTACCCCAACATAAAAGAAGAGTACGCGCAATTGTGCCTACATTTAACTCTATTTTCGCGCAACGCCAATTGTCGTATACTGGACCATTTCTTTATAGACACTTCCATGCGTTAAATGACATTTTCAAAATGAATAGATCAACCTTGAAAACTACATTGCAAAACAAGTTAAGAGCTCTTGGTTACCAGGCAACCGAAAATATTCTAAAAAATAATATTTAAGAGACGTGCACACACACACGACGCACACACACACACACACACACACATGCACACACACACACGCACACACACACGCACACACACACACACACGTATACATCATCCCCATACAACATAAAACTTAACTTCACAACAAACAAACACACACTATTACCATAAATCTTTCTCTACTATAATTAAGTATTATTTTTATTATAGCGTTAAATATGGTGCGAAATCATTTTTTATTAAATTTTTATTATTATTATTATTGATTCCACTAGTTTGATAAACTGAGGTTGACGGAGTCCTGCTTCGCAGGGCTCCTATTTTCGGGTTAAGGGTCAAAAGAGAACCTAACACAACCTATTTAGTTACTTTCACATAAAACCTAAAATTACGTTCCGTTTTGCATATTTGAATAAAAAATTGTTGGAAATTGTTTAAAAATATTTAGACGCAACTCCGGCAGCCAAAATTACTTTTAGGGGATTAAAACTAACTCCCTTAAGCCTCCTACACCACCAATACCCTCAAATTCGGACGACGCGTTTCGAAACCCGACCCAGATGCGGTGTTGCGTTGCCGTCCTTCCTATCTTCTGCGGCCGCTGGGTGTTTTGGCGGCGGAGCCCAACACCTTCATCCGCCGCCAAGGGGGTTTCTTTTGGGGCTCGCCTGACCATCTGGCGGGCCAATACCCGTCGGGGGGTAGCGAGGAATGCTTCGGTGAAACCCTACCCTCCGACACATGGGTACATGAGGAACATAAAAAAATAGAGAATAAATGTTTATATTTGTTTGTATTTTGTACTTGTAATATGTTTTTTGTGATAGTATAATGTTTTATCTTTATTTATATAATAATATGTATATTCTTATTAAGAAATTAAATGTCTCGAGAATTGATAACCATCGGAGTAGTCGTGTTCTAGAGGGGAGCCCGCGCCTTAGAAAACGTAGTGTGGGACGCCCTCCGGCTAGGTGGAGTGACGACATAGGCAAAGTGGCTGGCAGCGGCTGGACACGAAAAGCCGAAAATCGGGCTCAGTAGCGGTCACTTTTCTAGGATAAAATAAGGACATAGTCCACCACATTAGCAAAGTCTAGTTTATTAGTCTTCACATTATCTGCAGAAAATAATATGCTGAATTCGCAGACAAGTTTCCTTACGATGATTTCTTTCACCGTTCGGTGAGCGAAATCTATATATACAGGGTGGAATTTTGTAATGCCACCTGAAGGGGAAGTACTCTTAATACTTTAGATAGGAAATTTTACTCAAAGAAAACATTCATTTATTTTTGAAAAGAAAGAAAACG
Source organism: Euclidia mi (assembly GCA_944739405.2). Lineage (NCBI taxonomy): Eukaryota > Metazoa > Arthropoda > Insecta > Lepidoptera > Erebidae > Euclidia > Euclidia mi. The sequence goes on from OX123183.2 coordinate 32,085,591, forward strand.
GCATTCAAAGATTTTTAAAAATTCGCTTGCCGCACACGGTTATCGAACCGACTAAAATCTGTAAAAGTTGCACCCTGTACTTTTATTGCATCGATTGTTAGGGTCAATAAGGATGACATTTCGTTAACAAACTTCATAAGTTAAATGAAAGGAAAACAATGAAATCTTAAATTATTAATTCAATGGTTCAAGTTAAAGCACTTTTACTCAAAGATCCATCTTTGTACTTATGTTATTAATTAATTATTATCATTGACGTCATTTATCCATTGAAATGACGAATTACTATTTAAATAAGACGATTGCAATTCGCACGAGTTTGTAATGCAGACTCCTTTCTTAGATGCGACATAACTGCGTGTGTGACGTAGTTTAAATATGGAATGTTATATTTGAAAATAGATTTTCATCTGTTATTCACATTTGATTGTTTTTACAAATCATTTCATATTTGTTTCACGGTAAAAATGGCTTATCAAGAACAATTTGATTTAATGGAAGCTTATTTTTTAAATAACAAAGATGTGAATCGTGCTCTGCGGTGGTATGGAGAGAGATATCGAGACCGTCAGGCACCAACTCAGTTTGTACTGAAAAGAATGGTAGAAAATTTAAAGAACACTGGTAGTTTCAAAAAGCGACGGCAAACTCTTCAGCAGAACAACTTCGATTTTGATCTAAATATTTTAACATACTTCGAACCATTCCCGAAGGCTTCAAGCAGAGATGCTGCCGAAATAATCGGAACAACCCACACTCGCGTACTTAAAGTGCTGAAAACATATAAGTTTAAATGTTATCGTGATGGTCGGTTGGTACAAAATTGCATCCTGGGGACTGTGAGAGACGACTACAATTTTGTCAAAACATGCTGAGAGAAATTGACCGTGACCCTAATTTTTTGAGTAATATTGTATGGTCTGACGAAACAAACTTCAGCAATAACGGCATGTACAATCGCCGCAATAATCACTATTGGTCTCGAGTGAATCCTCTTCGTGTTCATGAAACTAACAGTCATGTAAGATTTTCTTTCAACGTTTGGTGCGGAATTATGAGAAATATGGTTGTGTTGTTGTAGCGACCCGAATCCGCTACCATACAACGTCGCGAAAGTCATCATATTGGGCCTTGTAAAATCACGCCACAATTATGACTAGACCACCGGCGACGATTAGGCCGCGCCCCCGAGAAAAGGGTCAGCTACCTGCTAGCTACCTGCTATTGTCGACCGGCGCCCGCGCAACATGGCCGCCGCAGATCTTTTGTTTACTTGTGTACGCCCCTCGATCAAAAGTGTCAAGCGCGAAACTTTATTGTAAAAGTGCCAGGCGTGATCGTTAATTATTATTAATTATGTTTACCTATAAATACTCGTGTCATAAGTAAATAAATTCATTACGCATTCGTCTTCTGCCTTTGCTTTCTTTTCCTCACACGCTTCACCTTCTACCGCAACAAATAAACACGCGTATTGTAAGTGACAACTATCACTTCACTGGTGACCCCGACGTGATACAAGATGGAAGATCAAGGAAAAGACCTCGTATTAGGAGAAACCTTCCGCGTTGGAGTTAGGGTACCTCCCTTTAACCCAAATGACCCGGAACTGTGGTTCGCCCAAACGGAAGGCCAGTTTGTTCTAGCAAACATGAGCGCCGACATCACGAAGTACTATTATGTGCTGTCGCAGTTGGACGCACAACATGCAACTGAGGTGCGCGATCTGATCGTTAACCCACCAAAAGCAAATAAGTACGAGACCCTGAAGGCAGAAATAATACGGCGTCTGTCAGCTTCAAAGGAACGCAAAATCAAACAATTGCTGATGCACGAGGAGATGGGTGACAGAAGGCCGTCTCAGTTCCTGCGACATCTGCAACACCTGGCTGGAGTAAATGTCCCTGAAGACTTCATACGGACTATCTGGATGAGCAGGTTACCCACCCACTTACAAACCTGCACGGCTGCACAGCATGAGAAGATGACGCTCGAAGACCTGGCTGAACTCGCAGACCGTGTCCACGATGTCGTTCCAGTGACTACGGCAATAACTAGTCAAATAACTCGTACATCGGAACCCGTTGCACCACCAAACCCGATCGAGACGCTTACACAAACCGTAGCTGAACTGACTCGAAAAGTAGAAGCTATGAGTATGAATCAACAGAGGGATAGCCGTCCCTACTCCAGAACAAGAAGCCCAAGATATCGTTCTCGGTCACGCTCCCGCCAAAGTGATCACTCACACTGTTGGTACCACTTCCGCTTCGGTGAACGAGCACGCAAATGTACCCCGCCCTGTACATATAAAAAGGCGGAAAACTGCACAGGCAGCCATTAGTGGCGGTGAACGACTGTCTTACAGTAACGAGCCGCCTGTTCATAACGGACCGCAAAACGAAGATACAGTATCTCGTCGATACGGGTTCAGATCTTTGTGTCTTGGCACCCACCAGCTGGCAGGCAGTATGGTCTACTCAACTGTCGATTTGATAAAGGCCTACAACCAGATACCAGTCTTTGAAGATGATATCCCCAAAACTGCTATCACCACACCTTTTGGGCTGTACGAATTCCCGTTCATGACGTTCGGACTTCGTAATGCAGCTCAAACTTTCCAACGCTTCATGGACGAGGTTCTCCGGGGACTGGACTTCTGCTTTGGATACTTGGATGATATTTTGATTTACAGTTCAGACAGTAGACAGCATCAGCAGCATCTGAAAGTACTGTTCGAAAGGCTAGCAACTTATGGCGTGTTGATAAACACAAATAAGTGCGTTTTTGGGCAGTCTGAGGTCAACTTCCTTGGGTTTAAGGTTTCAGCAGCAGGAATCAAGCCTTTGCAAACCAAGATTCAGGCCATTCTAGAGTTTTCTTTCCCAAAACGGTCAAGGAACTACGACGATTTCTCGGCATGCTGAACTTTTATCGTCGACTTTTACCAAATGCAGTCGCAATTCAAGCTCCTCTCAACAAAATTCTCGCCGGCCCCAAGCAGAAAGGCTCGGATAAGATTGAGATGACACCCAAACTCCTGGAGACCTTCAATCGCTGCAAGAATAGTCTCTCCGAAACCGCACTTCTAGTTCACCCCGACCCGCAAGCGGAGTTGGCAATCCACACTGATGCCTCAGAGTCAGCGATTGGAGCGGTCTTATAACAACTCCAGGATAGCGAGTGGAAACCATTGGCCTTCTTCTCGAAAAAACTTAGTCCAAGCCAGCAAAAGTACAGCCCGTATGACCGCGAACTGTTAGCCATCTACGAAGCCATAAAATATTTCCGTTTTATGGTCGAAGCACGGACTTTCGCGGTCATGACAGACCATAAGCCTCTGACATTCGCCTTCGTTGGTAACCGGCAGAATTGTTCACCACGTCAATTCCGGTACCTCGACTTCATTAGCTAGTTTACGACGGACATCAGACACGTCGCTGGAGCCGAGAATGTTGTCGCAGACGCTCTCTCACGCGTGAGTGAGATAAATATGACGCTGAATTACCAGTCATTGGCTAAGGAACAAGTTACCGACGATGAGCTGCAGGAACTACTAGCAAACGGCTCCACTTTAAAGATCGAGAAGATACGAATACCAGAGTCGAACTGTGATGTGTATTGCGACACTTCTACTGCAAGTCCGCGGCCTTACATTACCCCATCATTCCGAAAACAAGTTTTCGATACCCTGCACAACCTTAGCCATCCAGGTGCAAAAGCAACAGTGAAACTGGTGACACAAAGGTTTGTTTGGCCAGGTGTTAGACGAGACTGTAGACAATGGGCAAAGGAATGTCAACAGTGTCAGCGCTCGAAGATCTCCAGACACACAACGGCGCCGTTAGCTACATTCCAATTGCCATCAGCACGTTTCCGGCACATCCACCTGAACTTAATAGGACCATTGCCCGTATATTCTGCCAACAGATACTGCCTCACGATAGTCGACCGCTTCACTCGTTGGCCTGAGGTGTATCCACTCCAGGATATGACTGCCGAAACCTGCGCTGCCGCCCTTGTCAATGGTTGGATTTCGCGGTTTGGCTGTCCAGAACACATTACCACCGACCGCGGCAGACAGTTCCTATCACACACATTTAAGGAACTCGCCGCACTGATTGGCGCGAACCATCACACAACCACCTCGTACCACCCAGCAGCTAATGGCCTTGTTGAGCGATTGCACCGACAACTAAAGTCGGCTATCACTTGCCATGCATCATCCAACTGGGTTGAAGTTCTACCTTGGGTTCTCCTTGGCATACGAAGTGCATGGAAGGAAGACCTACAATCGTCTACAGCGGAAATTGTGTACGGTGAACCACACCGTTTACCTGGACAATTCCTCTCTCCTGCCTCCCAAGCTGACACAGATATCACAACTCTGGCTGCTAGACTACGTGCTCACGTCAGTAAACTCACGCCGCTACCTACGTCATGGCACAGCAGTTCCAGTAGAACAGTTTACATGCCTAAGGACCTGCCAACAGCAACACATGTCTTCGTTCGTCAGGGTCCGGCAAGAAGACCACTTGAAGCACCGTACTCAGGTCCCTACAAGGTTTTACACCGAGATCAGAAGACCTTTGACGTGGACATCCGGGGTAAAACGCAACGCATCTCACTGGATCGCCTAAAGCCAGCCTACATCGCCAGAGAAACACCGCAGACAACTCCGCAAAAGACGGCCGAAGACCAAGACCAAATTAGAAGGACAAGGAGTGGCCGTAAAGTGAGATTCCCGGATTACTATCGCCCGTAACGACGGGCTCAAGGGGGGCCAGTTGTAGCGACCCGAATCCGCTACCATACATCGTCGCGAAAGTCATCATATTGGGCCTTGTAAAATCACGCCACAATTATGACTAGACCACCGGTGACGATTGGGCCGCGCCCCCGAGAAAAGGGTCAGCTACCTGCTAGCTACCTGCTATTGTCGACCGGCGCCCGCGCAACATGGCCGCCGCAGATCTTTTGTTTACTTGTGTACGCCCCTCGATCAAAAGTGTCAAGCGCGAAACTTTATTGTAAAAGTGCCAGGCGTGATCGTTAATTATTATTAATTATGTTTACCTATAAATACTCGTATCATAAGTAAATAAGTGGCACGGGATATTTTTAATAAAATTTATGTGGGTATCATTTTCGGGGTTTTCATGCATTCTGATCACGAAAATGATATCTTTTTGGGAATCCAATATGGCGGACGGGACATTTTTAATAAAATTAATATGGGTATCATTTTTGGGGTTTTCATGGATTCTGGTCATGAAAATGGCATCTATTTGGGAATCGAAGATGGCGGACGGGACATTTTTAATCAAATTAATATGGGTATAATTTTCGGGGTTATCATGCATTCTGATAACGAAAATGACATTTATTTGGGGATCCAAGATGGCGGATAGGACATATTTAGTAAATTGATATCTTTAACATCATAATTTAATTGGTCCAATTATCATTTGGCATCGTTTTACTGTGTCAACTTTTTTTGATGTTATACTTCTTTGGACGTGTTATGAAAATATTATGAGAGTGACATTTTACGATGCGCAGATGCGTGTGAATTATAAATGTGCTGATAAATTATATGCAGTAGAGATTTAAACTGAATATTTTGATTACTATTATTTACTATTCGTAAATATTAGTGAAGAATTGTGCTTATATACTTTTTTAAGTGCTCCAATATAATTGAGGTTAACTAGCCGCATGGATTATTTATTGATATAAATTAAAATAATATTATTTAGTATAATTAAATAATATTAATAATATGCCCGGTAGATGGCAATAGGCTCGCCCCCTATTACATTGGGACCTAAACATAACTGGCGAAAAGTGGGTGTAATACACCTCTGCCTACCCCTTCGGGGAAAAAAAGGCGTGAAGTTATGTTATGTTATAATTAATACTAAGTATTATTAAATTATTAATGTTAAATTTTTATTATTGGTTAATTACTATCTAAGTACACAATAAAGAAATAAAATTTATAAAAAAATGTGATAACAATTAAAAACCAACATCAAATTATAATATAAATTTTATATATTTATTATTTAGTATGAAATTGAAAAAATATTAATAAAAATAAATGATCAAATAGAATGAATTTTTTTATGAAAATAATAACTAAATATTTTTAATAATGCCAAAGAAGTGTAACTTCTCACGCGCGTACATAAGTATAGATAGTTCAACTCAGTTCTGCGCGCGGCCCTATGTGTGGGTAAACCTTGTCCATATACAGTGACTTTGTGTGCGTGACAAGAGGTACAATCAAATAAATAAAAATACAGTTATTTACGGGTTATATACGGGTTTAAAAAAAACAGTTATTTCGTAATTTAATGTTTATTTATTGAACATTATTCTGAATCGCTACTTGAAAAATCAAATGATGAATTTTTGGATTCGCTGCTCTCGCCAAGGTTAATTATGATTTCTGACTCCATGTCAAAATGTCTATAGTATTCTTCTTCTTTCTTTTATACATGTCGACAAGTATTACCCCACATCCCTTCATCAATTTGACTTAAACGTTCATGAGTTTCATATGAGTTTCATTATTTCCGTCACATTTTGGTCGACATTATTTGAAGCAATATAATTTTTTTTAATTCCCCACACATTTTCTATGGGGTTTAGTTCAGGATGATATGGTGGCAATCGAAGAACCTTTCTGCCATATGGCTGAAGTATGTCGTCAATCTTGTAACAGATATATTTTTCTTTAGTTTTTTTTTAATCAAATCATACAGTTCAATTTTTTTCATATCATGATTAAAAGCTATATTTTTTTCTGTCAGCCATCTCTGCATTTCTATTTATTTGGAATTAGAATTTGGGGCTCTGTCATTTTGAACGTTATGGTATGAGGTATTATCAAGCACAACCACAGAGTTAGGTAGAAGATTCGGTACTAGACGTTCTTTTAGCCACTTTTCGTAGTTTTCTGCGTTCATGTTAGAGTGGTTATCACCAGAAACACTATTTGCTTTGTATGTGAATAGTGCGTTAGGCACGGAAACCTTGTTCTGAACCAGCATGCACAATGAATTATATATATTCTTTGTCCTTTCGACAGGTTTCTCTTTAAAGGTGGTCCATCTTTATTATCCCATCCTTTGTTTTACACATGATTAGTTAAGTTAAGATGTAGCTCTCATCTGTATATACGATACACCGATTTTCTTGACGGTATCTGAGTAAATTTTTTAGGTAGGAAAATCGTAGTTTTTAGATATCATGCCGCTCTATAATAACACGTCTGTTATCCATAGTTTTTCGCCATTTTTATCCCAACTTTAACAAAGCTGTACGCAGAATCGAAATATTTCCATCATAGTTAAGTTTATCTTGAAATATTCTTTTCAACTTTAGCAAGGTAGGTAGCTCGCGATATTCTAAATGGTAATTTTGAATAGTGGAACGTATAACATCAACGTTAAAGTTGTCTAATTCTAACTTCTTTAAACGTTTTTTTTTTTGTCTTTATGCGGAGATTTAAATTTAGAGTCAGATTCTTTTCCTTCAGCCAATATATTAGTAACTGTTCTCTCTGATACCCCCACTGCCATTGCTGTTCTTTTCCGTAAGCTCTTTAAATTTTCACTTAATTTCGATATTAAAATTGGACTTGCACTGCAAATTGGATCACTTACTATTTCCAATATATCTCTCGCATCTATTTTCAGAAATTCGTATAGGTACCTTAGCAATGGTTTCTCGAGTCTAAAATAATAATACGTAAACGTCAACAAGGATAATTTTTTTTCGTATATAGAATCATAGTAAATATTAATTACATCTAAATTTAAAATTAAAAAATATTTACCTGACTCCTTAAACATTTTCTCCGTGAAGAACTAGACATTTTCTTAAACGACTGTACCCGTAAGAAAAAGCGATAAGAACTCGTCTTGCTCGGACGACGAGTGCCGCGTCACTGCCACACGAATGAAAGTTGTATATTTACAAGCCCACGCACACATAGGGCTGCGCGCACAACTGAGTTGAACTACAGATAGTTCATACACGCATTTTAATTAATATATTTTTTCCACATTTTATTTATTTCTCTTTCGTTATGATATGGCATTGAAAACAAGCAACTCTTAATTTTACCCTTTTAACACCAACCCCTATTTTTAATAGCCGTCTTAGTAAGTTAATCGTATTAGTCATACGCGCCAGACGCATACTGCAGTCAAAAAATTGTTTCACAGCGTGATGGAAACAATTCAGCTATTTCACAGTGCTAGTGATACAATACTCCTCCGAAACCGTTGTACCGATTTGTATGAAATTTTATAAATATTTGGTAGATCTAAAAATCGGTCGTAATCTATTTTTCAAACCCCTAAGTCAAGGATGGTCAAACCCAAACATTCTTTTTTGTTTTTTCGGCATCATTTTTTATTTCCATTTCTTTATGATGTGGCATTAATAATAAAAACAACCCTTAATTTTCCCCCTTTTAATACTAACCCCTATTTTAATAGCCGTATTTGTAATTGAATCATATTACTAGATCAGTTGTCCACGACGGGTGCAAACTAGATAAAAAAAAAACGTTTCACAGTGTTAGTTATAATACTTATTTGAAACGGCTGGGCCGATTTGCATGAAATTTTATATGTATATTCTTAAGTCTGGGTATTGATCGTAATCAATTTTTTCAAACCCCTAAGTCATAATGGTGGTCCAACCTAAATATACACCACTATTTTTTTAATTAGTACACAACTTTAAGGACATATTAGCGAAGACATTATTATCATATATGTGACGTAAGAATTTCATAATATCTATAAATAGCAAAGTTATAATCATTTGTTTTTTGTAGAAAATCTCACCTAAATCATAGACATATTTTACAATCCATTCACTATTTCATTGATAGTACCTCCTTTCCGTCCTACTCTTACGTATTCTTTCCGTCGCACTTATAATGTAGGTAGCCTTAGACAATAAAATGAAGCAAAATAATAAGTGTAGGTAGTTACTTTTTAATTTTCAAAATTCTACCCTCTCCTTCATACTTCATCCGGGCTTAGGACCGGCAAAATTTACTGTTTCACAAGTAATTAAATACGCAGGTATGTAATTAGAAAGCAAACACATATCAAAATAAAAGAAGGTATTCTGTTATAAAAGAAAAGAGTAATTTTGGCGTATTTATGAACCTAGAATCATCTGCTATTTACACGACTGTTACAAATATTATTTTATCATCATCATGTCAGCCTAGAGACGTCCACTGCTGGAAGTAGGCATCCCTCAAGGTTCTCCACACAGACCGATTTTGAGCCGCCCGCATCAAATTATTATTAACTTAAGTAGTTATTATTCGCTAAACTTACAAGTATTCCCATTGTCCTTCGAAATGTTCACCACCATTGTCATTACACAGACCGGCACGTTTTATTAAATTGTTTTTAACGAGAGAAGTACGCTTCTGTCTTTTCACTTCGTCAAAAGCGTCCAATATGCGCTGTTTTAATTGTTCGACACTAACTGCCTCACTTTTGTACACTCACAAAATGATGAGCTGCACTCGCGATTCCTCCACTCAAAAAGTACGCACGAAGCATAGCTACATACTCCCGTGATGTGAGCTGATAAGCCATCGAGTCGGGCAAACGTAGACAAACAATTAACTGTTGCAGCAAAAAAATGGATGCGCTCAGTTCCATTGGCAATTTGGCACTGTCGCATCGGGACGCTGCGCGGGCGCGGAGGGACAGGGGGAATTTATCAATGGAGTAGTTTACTACTCATAGTATGCGGGTCAGTCATAGTCTTAGTTATGCATTTACTAATTATTACGTATTTTTGTGGACAGTTTTGGGACTTAGTGTTTTTATTTTTTAACTACATAAATATGATCAGTTAAAGATACTTAGTGCCCCGTTAAATTTTTTTGTACTAATTAAAAAATAGTGGTGTATACTTACGTTTTTATTTTTTTTGGTCAATTTCTTAAGCCCGGATGGATGGAAGAAAAAAAACGGAATGAGAAAATAGACCTTAAAAAGGCGATACGGAGTTCGCCGGATCAGCTAGTTATATTATATAATATGCAAACTTGTAACTCAACATCCTTAGCGTAGCATTCTGTTGGCATCTTAGCTTGGCTTTAGCTGCATATAATTATTTTAATGAATAATTGGATCTTTAATACGATCTGTAAAATACATTTCAAAAATTCATATTTAGCAAAAATATCTATCAAGAATTCAACTTCACCATTAATTCATCAATCTGGCTTCTCCAAATCGAAATACATTTAAGATGAAAGACCTTTCACTAATGGGAACCTCTCTGATTGCTCAATTTTATCCAGTTTGGCTTTAAAAGAATATCCAATGAAGCATCTGGCTACGTTAAAAAGAGCTTCAGAGTTAATATTATCCTAGGATTACGCGAGGGTTACTATAAACAAAGAGATTGTGGTTTCATGAACCTCTTGCATGTTTGATGGAGGACATGTTGGAATTAAATATATGCTCTGTAATTAGATATCTCTGTAGTTGTTTTGTGGAGTTGAAGTTGGACTTGTAGGTTTTGGTTTGTAAAGTACAAATAATACAAGTATATATAATTATAAAATTCATTCTAAATTTGGTCATGTTTTTATATAACTGAAGTCTTATGTAGTTAAAAATTAATATAATTGTTAAAGATATATTAAATTTATTTTGGCCATTTCAACGCATAATAGCCTTTGAGTAAAACAAGCATTATTTTAAAAAAAGCTCTGTGTTTCATTTTCATAAAAACAATAAAACGTTGTTTTGGTACTCCGCTAAAGCGCAGTATCGAAACGCCAATATGTTGGCCGTTATGCACGTATATAAACAAAAATCCACGGAGTGACAGCTCAGAACGTTACGAGTTTGAAACCGATAGCATCGCGCGCGCGCATCTCATATCAAAACTGTGTCTATTCCGCGCGGAATCATCATCCCAAGAAGACCGACATCATCATCACGAGAGGTGGAAGCTCAACGGCTGGTGCCGTATATATATATGTGCATTGTATCCTTACTGTTGCCTGCCTAGTACCCGAACAACGAGATTGAATCACCCCTTTTATCGTCAGACCACGACCTGGTCTCCCCAGTGTAGCAATTATATCGCTGCAGAAGCGGCGAGTTGCTACATCTTTTTGGTGCTGAAACCCGGGAGCTTCCATTTCATTCTTACCGCCATCATAATTTTATTTGGTGTTTCCTAGTTATCAAAAATAGCTTAGGTTAATCGCAAGCAATCTCCTGTTTTAACAAACATATCGTAAATTATCGCATTCTTAGTTATTCCATTCCATCAGAAAAACCTGTTTTCTCAATATTTCATTAAACATAGATCACATTTACGAACTTCATATCACCATCGAACAAGGTTTTGCCTGTAGGTATGCAGATTTAACTACAAAAATATCGTACTGCAGATACTTACTAGCTACTTAAATTAGTACCTTTTGTGAGATAAAGGTGTGCAATCACTATTACCTAAAATTATCGGTGCACAATTTTACAATTCACAATAGAGAATTGACCTTCAATAAATTTCATTATTAGTTCGGTTAACATTCATTAGCGTCTTATTAAGTAATTTATTAACCTCTTGTATGCCGGAATGCCAGACACAATTAAAAAGCTATTGTGTCTCGCGTAGATCTGCGTTCCGGCATACAAGGGGTTAAGTCGTACTTACGAGTATTCTTACTTACTTACTGTAGGTAGATCGAAATATCTTAACCGCTTATATCAACTAGACGTTTTGATTACCTACCTACGAGTGAATATTCTAGAATTCTCTAGATGATTAGGTACCTGGTTATTTTATTGTCTTTGCGAACAGAAAGCTAAGTAAGTACCTATCAACTATCGCGATAAACTATTCAAGTTTCATCTCTTTATTCAATTCTTATAGTATAATAATATTATACAACTACAAAAAGATCGGACGCGTATACTTACCGTGTTACACATAGCTAGGTGGGCCGTGGGTGTTTTACCTATTCACTTATTGGTTCGTAGCGATAATACATACCTAGATACTTACGCGCGTGTTTTAACGTATTTAAGGCGCTGTCCTAAGCGACTGTTTTGGTAAATGAGGGGGTGAAGCAGGGGAGGTGAAGGGCGCGTAGCTCCGTCTTGTGCGGGGCGCTCCCCTTCATTCTCGTTGCGTGCGGCCGTATTCGGGCAACATCCGTATTCCAATATTTCAAAATCGCAAGCAAAACGTTTTAGCATATTGAATTGAGATACTGATATTAAAATTTAAATTACATAAATCAATCTGTTTGTACAATATAGGCATAGCACAATTTTTGTTCTCAGTGGAGCCATGAGCAAAACTGGTTTACATTAGACGTTATAGGTATAGTTGATGAAAGTATGTAAATACCTATGTGCCGTAAGATGATAAAAATAATTAAGTCTGTTCCATAAATGGAGAGGCCCTAATTATTTTTGTTTTGTTTTTGTATAAAAATGGTGAAGCGGTTCATAGAATACCTACATCTAATTCCATTCCTGCCAGTTTTCAAATCTGTTTTGCAATAAATTGGCTGTGACATACACAGGACAGACAGAAAGACAGACATGGCGAATCTATAAGGGTTCCGTTTTTACAATTTTTGGCTACGGTACCCAAAAAACCACAATACTGCCCTACTAAGCGCAAAAGTCGTATCTCAAGTAAAGCGAATTACGAGATAATTGACGTTTAGTAAAAGTTGATTTATTTTATTTCTTTATGGATGTTTTATTGTTATTATAGGTATAATTATTATGGTAAAGGTTTCGAAATACGTCGCCATTTTTAGGGGTTGTGAGTGATTAAGGGGGGAAGAGGCGAGGTCTTGGAACCCACCCTCACCATTTTTACTTGCCGAAAATACTTGGTTTCCTCTGTAAAAAAAATATCTCTAAACATCGGCGTGTATGGCGCTGCCAACTTTCACATTCTTCACACTAGTTTAATAAACTAAGGTAAACGGAGCCCTGCTTCGCAGGGCTCCTATTTTCGGATGAAGGGTCAAAAGAGAACCTAACATAACCTATTTAGTTACTTATTACAGTCGCACCTAACCCTAGGCACTCGAAAGCAATGACGCATAAATTTGACATTAGCTGTATTGACAGCTAATGTTAAAATTGTGTGATCAATAATGATTATTCTAAGATGGCGGGTTTGCGTTTCGTTTCACGTTTTTCACATAGAACCTAAAAATGACATTTCTAAAACTGTACTAAAGTATAAAAACTACGTTCCGTTTTGCATAATTGCCGAAGTATTTAGAAATTTTTGGAAATTGTTTAAAAATATTTAGACGCAACTCCGGCAGCCAAAATTATTTTTAGGGGATTAAAACTAACTCCGTTAAGCCCCCTACACCACCAACACCCTCAAATTCAGGCGACTCGTTTCGAAACCCAACCCATTATTATTTTTCAAAATAGAGGAAATATCAAAAATATATGTGGATATACCTTATTCATGAGATACTGCTATGTCGCTTAGAAAATTATAGAACTAAAATTTGAGTTACTGCTTTTTCGTTAGCTCTCCTCATACATGTTTGTATGAAAAAATATAAAAAAAAATTAGCTTAAAATATGTGTTGTTTCAAATAAATAAATATTAAAAGATATTTATTTATCATTTACTAACGAAATACAGAGTTTAAAGCTCATCAAAAGTTAGCTGTCAGCTACAAGCCCGGCAGGTTTTCTTTATTCTCATCGAAAGTTAAAGGCAGTGTATGAGGTGATGAGGCTTCAATACTTATTATTTGCTGTTGTTCACGAGGCTCATTTTCATTTACTTCCCTTTTACGGCTTAGTATTGTAGAAACTTCAAGCACTATGAAACATTTTCCTCTCCGTGATCTCGCAATGCCATCCCTTGAGCTTCACGAGAATCAACAATTTCAGGCAACTGCCAATTCATATAAAACGCCACAAGCTTTTCTTTCATTTACGTCTCCCAGAAAACATCATCTCTTTCTATAATTTCTATTTTTAGTGGTATACTTTCGCCACTCCACACAGCAAAAAACATTTTTGTTTGCGTGTAACGTGGCGTTGCCCCTGAATTTGGTTATAACAATTACAATATTTGTTTAGACTAGTCAGTTCACTTTTTTATAATGTTTCTATATTTGTATTTTGTTTGCTCTTATACTATTCTCCAGGCCATTCTTATAGGCAACTATAGAACATTAAAGAACAATGGTCACTTTGGCCTTTAGCACGTCTGATAATGAGTCCTATACCAAAAAAAAAAAGTAAATTTTTTTATTATTTTGATCAAAGCAAATACATATTTTTAGGACTTGGGAGAAAGAAATGATGTATTTACAGTTTATTTTGTAAACTGTACCCCTAAGCAAAAATAAAATGTTATGAACGCAGTCATAACCTTATTGTCAAAATATGCGTTTCATTATACGATATGATAAATAAAAATTATTTATGTTATTAATATAATAATTATAATTTTTTAAATGAAAAATCTAAGATTTGACGTGAATGACAATGACGTGAAATGGAACGAATATGCCATTTCTGTATGTGTCACTGTTATACCCGGTACAACGTCATTCGTTCCTCGCTTGCTGTGAATTGAGTGTTTAAGTTTGTTAGAAGAACATGTTTTTCTACACACATATATTAGGTACCAGAATTGTTTAATTTACATATTTTTACGAATAAACTAAATAAAAACACAATTTAGTTCATAACCTCAACATACTTTATAAAGAATAAAAAGGTATTCCCAAGTTTTTAAAATTCATATCTATACTAAAGTTAAATAAAGTAACATAAAAATATTGATAAATAACTCCACAGCCATAGACGTGAAAAAAAAAATTCTGGTCCACCTTTGTATGGGAACCGACCATTGTTCTTTCCACAATCGTGTTTGGACCTATTGATCCATCTGGCGTGGCACCAATAAACGGATAATCCACAAGGCTCGATTGTTACATTTTCTTGCTTCGCCAGTTGTTGCAAAGCCAGTTGTTCATTATAGACTCCATGCGCCACTGCTTTTACATTGCAAATATTTTATTTGTACAAAATATTTTTTACTAAGTTGGCTTTACTGCTGTTATCTCTTCTTTTTACCACTATACCAAAATTTGAATCTGTCAACATATTCTTACGCAATTCGAACCAGTCACTGCTATCCCTCTTGTATTTTTGCTTATCACTAGGGAGTTGAGTCAAATTTGTTAAAAATAATGTTTGGCATTTCTTGGCTAGCTCTTGAACAAATCGTGTTAGGAATTACTGCAGTCAAATGTGTATAAGACGTTGCAGAACTGTTATCTTTAACTTCACTGTAATTACAATAAAGATAATTAGTTAGGTACTTTATTATTAAAAATACTATAACTTGTGTTATAGCAAACAGAGAAGTCACCTTCTTGCATATAAATTATTGATTTTAGAAATTAAAAATATATTAGATGTACTGAGACATACCTAATAGTTTATGAATAATCAGAGTTTTACCCGGTGTACCTAAATAGGTTTATGTTCACAACACAATAATACAACATTCGTTACCGCTTGTATGCGGACTGCGGAGCGCCATATTAGCGCTGCACGCTGTTTATTGTTCGCCGTGGCGGCATCTTAGCGCTCCAGGCGCTCTGACAAGCTAATGAATTTGCAATATAGGTACATAAAATGATTCGATTTTATGTTATTACTCTTTCAAATATTGAAAACTGTGGCAGCTATGTATTGTGAGAATAATAAAATTTATATAATTATATTATGCATAATCGATAGTCAATAACATAGTCAGTCATAAAAGACTCTTTTGAAAATAATTTATGTTACATATTTCATAATCACTTGGCCATGGATGAATTTCTATTTTATTACGAGGCTTGTACAAATCCTTCGTAGAACTTTATTTCTCTAATTGTCCATATTTAATTCTTCTAATTATATATTTATAAGCACAGAAACAATAACAAATTAAACGCAACAAGAATATAAACTTAGGTCCTAATTATATGTGCCCATGGTCACATGAAAAGCCTATTTGATTCAAAGTATTCAGTCTATAACATAAAACAAGAAATTACGAACTCAAATCGGCGTATTACAATAACAAACAGGTTTACGTAAAATATCGTGCAGCGGAGACGCAAGCGACATGACCTATCTCTCACAGGGCTCATAGCCGAATGATGAGGTCTGGGCGGAGCATAAACTAGCAACTGACACTCAGTACACCGCTTATGCTAATAAGGTTTAAATTGCCGAAGCGTTTAATATTGATGGAATCTACCGAGCGTCAAAATCATAGACATTTGGCAGATTTTATTTAATTTTACAAAACATACACGTATAATATAAAAATAAATAGGGTAATTCTTTAGTTCATTAGGTTTCCTACAATATTATTAAATAAAATATGACAGCTTACGATCAAAATATTGCAAACAGTGAGACGAAAGATTATTTTTTGCCTCGTTTTTTGTGATTTTTTTACCGTGGTTCTATTTTACATACATTAAAAATTCTTTCAAAAGTCTTTTGTTCAGACTTTTGACTTTAAGCTCAATTTTTTGCTAGTTTGTAATATGTACCGTTATGGCTAGTTGCGCGACGAAAAATTAGGTGTTTCACGGCTTCTGAGGTATAATAGCGCCTTAAGGCGCTCCGAAGTTAGTGTACGCTTGGGTAGGTACCTACTTACATTGTTTACGTGACACATTGTCAATTACTTACGGATATAATATCTACACATAGGTAGGTCATTAGTACCCGTTAGTTACACATCATTACTATCTAGTTATTTATTATCCGTAAGTTTTAACATCGTATTATACACACTAACGGTAAACATTTACGTAACTTTGTGTTTGTAAATAAATCTTTTAATAAAATTCCGCTTCTCGGAAGATCTACTCGTAAAGCGCCTTTGAAAAAGTCTAGATCCAAATCTAGCGATATCGAATATTCAACTCAGTACTTACCGTCGTTACGTAGAAAACGAACCATTTCTTATAACCGTTTAAATAAGGCGTTAGAGGTGGGTATTTCGGCCGAAAACGATTGTACCCAACTAGATTTGTTCTTTTCACATTTCCAAGAAATAAAGCAACATGCTGCTAATTTTGAGGATGCACATTTTATGATTCTGGAGATTCTCGATGATCCTGAAAATGAAGACATTACTATTCAAGAATGGTTCGACGAAATGTACTACAGGCTGTTATCAATTTATAGAAGTTTGTGTAAAGGTGAATCGACCCAGTCTTGCGGTACTTCTTCGTCGAATGTTCGTTTACCGAAAATAGTGCTTCCTAACTTTAGCGGTGACATAAAAAAATGGCCTGAATACTATGATACGTTTAACGCATTAATCGTTATCATTAACCGACACGGAGAAGTTTCATTATCTCGTACCTTCACTGAGCGGTGATGCGTTGCTAGTTATCAAACCGTTCCCTATGACACACGAACACTATCGCGACGCGTACGAAGCACTTACCTGACGCTATAACATATAAGCTATACATGTTGGCGGGATATTTTAAAAGTTGACTTTAAGGTAAACGACGCACTACGTGTGCGTCGTTCAGAAAATCACTTGATTTATTCGAAGAGAACTTAGGCATTTTTTAAATTAAAGACAATTAACGTGCCCGTTAGCCATTGGGCTTTCATTTTAGTGTATCATATTTTATCGAAGATTGACCAAAAAATTCGTCGTGATTTTGAGGAAAAACATTCCGATGTGGAACTACCTACCTATAAACAACTGCAAGATTTCTTACAATCTAAGCGTGCGGCTTTGTTGCGAGATACTCATTTCGTCGAATCGAACAACCTTCAACCGGGGTCTGAACCTGCTCACTCACAGCCTAAAACGCGTAATTCTAAGTCATACACACTCGTTGCCTCAACGCTCGTTGCTGATCAACAACATAATGAAGGTGGTACAATTAAAGTCCCATACATTAAAAGGTGTACGTTTTGTTCTGCTTCCCATTCAATCGCCGCATGTCCCGAGTTTCTTAAAAAATCATGTGATGAACGTTTGCATATAGCTACCGAGAATAAGTGGTGTTTCAACTGTCTGAATCCATCTCATCAATTAAAGGATTGTAAATCACTATTTTCGTGCCGAACATGCAAAATGAAACACCACACCTTACTCCATCGCAATAAGTCTAGTGAGTCAAGTCAACCCACATCGTCTTTGGTGTCAAGGACATTGACACATGCCACTGTCTTACTGGCCACGGCAATAGTTCAAGTCAGGGATGCTTCGGGTTCAATGCAGTCGTTCCGAGCTCTTTTCGATACTGGAAGTCAAGGCAATTTTATCACAAAAACGGCAGTAAAACGTTTGACCTTAACACTTACTCCGGCTAACTACAACGTCAGCGGAATTGGAGAGTCTGCAACGCCGATTCTTGTCGATGTCACTTCTTTGGTGGGCACAAAGGAAAGAAATTTATTAAAATTAAATTTGCACGTTATTTCAACAATATGTGGCGATCAACCCATTGCAAAACTTGACACGTCTGGGCGGACACACATTGAATCAATCCCCTTAGCAGACCCTGGGTTTGATATCCCAGGACCAATTGATATATTGCTCGGTGCGGATGTGTTCGCTGACTCGCTCCTCAATCAACACGTCAAGGGCAATGCAATCGAGGGTAGGTTGTCTCGTGACCCAGAGTTACATAAGCATTACGCGGAATTTATGTCAGATTACATTGAACCCGGTAATATGTCTTTGGTTCCCGTAAATGAACTCGGTAAAGGAAAATACTATATCCCCCATCACTGTGTCTTACGTCCTGACTCGGCCACCCGTCTCCGCGTAGTTTTCGATGCCTCAGCTAAAGATGCCCACTCTTGGTCTTTAAACGACACTCAACTAATCGGTCCAACGTTGCAGCCGAACATTTTGGAAATCCGGTTGCGTTTTAGAGTTCACAATATAGTTTTTATGGCTGACGCTCAACAAGCAGAACCCAAACTAATGGCTTTGTCTAGTCTTAGGAAATGGGTATCTAACAATGCGCAACTTTTGTCTGAACTTCCTAGTGAAGATTGCCTTCGAGTTACTGATATAATCAGCAAGATCAAAACCTATCTGATCTGCTCCGAGGCCCGTGTAGCACCGCTCAAACGAACTTCATTGCCTCGATTGGAGCTATGCGCAGCAGTTCTTCTATCAGACCTTTACAAATTCGTTCGTGATACGTACCTCGATCGTATTAGAATCAATTACGTCTATTTGTGATAAGACTCGACAGTGGTTATTTCACGGTTGCGAGCCCATTCGTCTCGCTGGGTAACATTCGTCACAAATCGGGTCGGTCAAATCCAAGATCTTACCTCAACTGCGTGCTGGCGCCATGTACCTTCTGGAGATAATCCTGCGGACATTTGCTCTCGTGGACAATTCCTTGTGGTGGGCGGGCCCTGATTGGCTCTTTAGGGATTATTATTCCTGGCCGTCTAGCTTTGACACTGTATCTTGCGACGATGAGGTGCTCGTCAAATCCGAGGAACGTAAATCTGTAGTATTAGCAACAGTCACCTGGATAAAACCATAACTGATGAATCCTCTATTATAGAAATATTATTAAATCGCTTCTCGTCATTAACAAAGTTAGTTAATGTTCTCACGTATGTATATCGCTTTAATAATAATACCAGACGTCCAACCCAGATAAATCGGCAGGGGTTTCTTAATAGCGTTGAACGTCATAACGCATTGATACAGATAGTAAAACACGTGCAACATCGTGCTTTTCCGGAAGAAATCTCTCACTTGCAATCTAAACGGACGCTATCAAAACCTTTTCGTAAACTAAATCCGTTCCTTGACGACAAAGGAGTGCTCAGGGTGGGCGGTAGGATTTCTCGATCAGGCCTCGAATACGAACATAAGCACCCTGCCTTTTTACCCTCTGACCATCCCTTTACCTACTTAGTTATTGACTTTATCCATAGCAGTTATTTACACCCGGGTATAAATACCACACATTTTTTACTCCTACAAAGATTCTGGATTATTGCTGCAAAACGCGTTATGCGTCGGCGCTTGTCCAAGTGTATTCAATGTGTAGTGCACTGTGTGTATGTGTAGGGGTAATTTAGGTGGAGACAAGTGTGACAAACACTCGGATGTTATAAGCCAACTGGATATTTATTTCATTTCATAAACTCGATACATAGGTACATAGGTACACCTTACGCACACGATTACAATTTGCATTCGCACCATTCTCACACATATACAATACCCCACAATATTCCCCCCCTTTTTTTTTAAATATATAAAATATTTTTATAAGGTCACTCAATGTTACATATAATCTTTAAATAGAAAATGCAATTAATATTCACCTGAAAACATTACTTTACTAGTTACCAATCATGTTAAGACAGCTTTGAACGAGTACATAGCAACAGATTACAATTAATATTTAGATTATACTAGAATGCATTGATGCATAATATATATATCTACAACAATCAATCGAGTCAACACATATAATTTACTGGTTTTATTACACAAGTAGATCAGACTACGCTGTTACACAAATTTCTTACAGCTAATGGTTACAATAAAACTATTGTTGAGCACTTACACTTGTTTACTTTATCACTTGACTCTTATTTTTACGTTTATTCACTTTATTTTAAGAACACCTCACTTAACCTATGTTTACACATCGTTAAATCCCGGTTGCGCCTGTTGTGGCGGCACCTGAATTGCTGCTGTACTATGCCAGACTGTCATTTCCCTTTGAAACATTTTTCTGGCACCTTGCTTACATTTTTTGTATATTATATATGCTAAGTAGACGCTAACCAATATCATAATGGCCATGGCTATCGTACCATATTTTTCCAACGATTGCTCACTTTGCGAAGTGCTAGCACTATTTGCTCCGTTTTGGGCAATAATTACTTCTTCCGTTTTCTTTTCTACACTGTATGACTTGCCCATTTTTACAAGTTATAGGTAAAATAATTACAATAGTTATCTTTGACGTTACAAATGATATTATGAAATGATGTTTAATAAAAGTGTTACAACATGTTATTCATATTCAACTTACATAGTTGCGACACCTACCTAATACATTTTTTTTGCTATGCTGCATAAATTATATACTACTTACATTATTAGGATTTGCCTGTTGGAATTTTTATTATTTTATAACAATTCGATTTGTGTTTTATAAATCTAAAAATCTTACTGGTCTTTTGACTACTCTTCCCGATCTCGTAACTTTCTCATTATTCTGTAAATTATCTTGTACTGAAATATTTTGTTCTAACAAAATATATGCTGGTTTTAATCTATCTATAGAAACTGACATGACTCTATTTTCTAACTGAACTTTGAAAAATTTTTCTGATCTTTCTAGCACTTTGTAAGGACCTTCATAAGGACATACTAATGATTTTTTTATTTTATCCGTTCTAATAAATACATGTGAACAATCTCTAAGGTCTTTATGTGCAAAAAATGTTTTAGATTCGTTATTTCTTGTACCTACAGGTCTGTATTGCTTCATGACGTCACTGATACGCTGTAATACATTGTAAGAATCATAGTTACCATTGTTTACGTCTGATAAGAACTCTCCTGGCAAACGTAAGGCTCGGCCATAAACCATTTGAGCAGCGCTTACGCCTGTATTTTGCTTGATGGCTGCGCGAAGTCCTAACATAACACTTGGTAGTTCGCGTGCCCAATTGTTATTACCGTCCAATCTAGCCATGAGTGAAGCCTTTAAACATCTATGGTACCGTTCGACCGCTCCGTTACTTTGCAGATGGTATGGGGTCGTCCTAATCTTTTCAATACCTAAATAAGCCATTAATTTTTCAAATAATTTACTTTCAAATTGTCTGCCCTGGTCACTGGTAAGTTTAACAGGGCAGCCAAACCTGCATATCCACTCTGTATATAATTTCTCTGCAACAGTGTCGGCTGAGATTTCCTTTATCGGATATGCCTCAGACCAGCCGCTCCCTCTGTCTACTATCGTTAAGCAATACCTATACTCATCCATTGTGATTGGGAGAGGTCCTACTATATCAATATGTATGTGCTCAAACCTATCCACTGGGGGATATGTACCATAATTAGAAGTGGTGTGCCTATTTACTTTAGATCGCTGACAACTGAGACAGGTTTTTGACCAAAGTCCAATGTCTCGATTCATGTTCAGCCAAAAGAACTTTTCCTTAATCATCTGGCGAGATGCACGTACGCCAGGATGACTAAGGTTATGGATCGCCTGAAATACATTTTTTCTAAAACTCTATGTTAAATATGGTCTCGCGTTTTCCTTTGAAATTTCACAATATATGTAACGATTAGAATTCGTAACTAAATTTTTTTTGAATTTGTATCTAGAATTATTCAAAAAATCTTTGAGCTCAGAATCCTGATCTTGCTCTAAAGCTAATTTTTCATAGTCTACTATGTTCGACATACATTGTATAGACTCTATGCGCGATAACACATCTGCTACAATGTTATCCATTCCACTTATATGGCGGATATCAGTCGTGAATTCGCTTATAAAGAGTAATTGTCTTATACGCCTAGGACTTTCCTTCTTGTTATTTTTACATATTTTTGAAAATGCGAATGTTAAAGGCTTGTGGTCTGTAAAGATTATAAGTTCTCGACCTTCGAACAAGCTTCTAAAATATTCTACAGCTAAAAATATAGAAAGTAACTCGCGGTCATAGGTGCTATATTTTTTTTGTGTGTCAGTTAGCTTTCTCGAGAAATAGCCTAACGGTTGCCATGAGTCGTTTATGTATTGTTGCAACACAACACCTACGCAATTATCCGAAGCGTCGGCAAATAGCGCATGTGGCGCGTTGGCCACCGGATACGCCAACGTGACTGCGTTCGTTAATCCGTTCTTACATTCCGAGAATGCTTGCTCAGCGTCTGGCGTCCACTGTATAGGTGTTTTATCATTCTTTTTGGCCTTGTGAATATATTTATTTAATATTTCTAGGTACTCTATTGCTCTCGGTAAATGATTACGATAAAAATTGACCATGCCTAAAAATTGTCTTAACTGACTAACTTTCTGAGGTTTTGGGTAATCAAGAATTGCCTGTACCTTGCTTTCTACCGGGTTGATACCCGATGTAGTGACTTGGTAGCCTAAAAATTCTATGGAAGTAACTTTAAAAGTGCATTTCTCTAAGTTTATAGTGATGCCATATTCGCTTAAACGTTCAAATACCTGTTCTAAGTGTTCCTTATGCTGCATATGATTTTCTGAACTTATTAATATATCGTCAGCGTAACAATATAAGAAATCTAAACCTGATAAGACTGTATTCATCATGAAACGTTGAAAAGTTTGAGCAGCGTTTCTCAAACCAAAAGTTAAACGTTCGAATTCATATAGTCCGAACGGTGTTGTAATCGCTGTTTTACAAACATCGTCGGGATTAATTAAAATATTATGGTATGCCTTTTTTATATCAATTTTGGAAAAAATAATTTTGTTAGCTAATAAATATGTAAAGTCCTGTACACGCGGTATCGGATACCTATCCGGTGTTGTGATCGCATTTAATGCTCTATAATCACCACAGGGGCGCACTTGACCGTCTTTCTTTGGTACTAAATGCAATGGACTTGCCCAAGGGCGAATTCAATGGCCTGCATATACCTATATCTAACATTGATTTAAATTCCTCTTTGGCAATTCTATATCTTTCGGGAGCTAAAGGTCTAGGCTTACAGCATACTGGAGGGTCTGTGGTGTCAATAAAATGGTAAACCGCATGTTTCGGTGCCTCCTTGAATGACATCGGTTTGAGAATGTCCGGATATCTACTTAATATATCATAGGCGGGATGATCTTTGTGTAACGTAGAAATCGCTGGTTCAAAATGGTTTGCGATCGTTCCACGTACTGCCAGGTTGGTAACCTTATCTAGTAAACAACGGCCATTTATATCTACAATTAAATTATAATGATTTAAAAAATCTACGCCTAGAATAGGCTGCTTTACATCACACACAACAAAATTCCATTTAAACGGTCTCCTTAATTTTAGATCTAATTGAAGTGACTTAGTACCATACGTTCTAATCACTGAACCATTGGCGGCAAAAAGTTTAAAATCGGAATTTAAGTCTAATTCTCTCTTATTTCTAAAATAAAATTAGGTAACACAGAAATACATGCGCCTGAATCTATTAAAAACTTATAATTATATTTCCTATCACTTACTATTAAGCGGTGATCCTTGACTGCACAACCGCCCGCTACCGGCTGTAGCTCTGCTAGTTTTCCGACCTCGAGGGCTGCTGTTTTGTCTTCCAGTTGCAGGGCGCGACGCAACATCTTGCTTTGTGCCTGTACCTCCAGTGATACGAGCACAGCCAGTCTGGGCTCTCCGGTGTCCTGCGCGGCCTGGATCGCGAACGGCTGCGTGAGAAGTTCCTGTATCCGCTGTCCCTTCTGTGCCTGAACCTTGGTCTTACCCTGTCCATCTCATTTATCTTTAGGTTGATCTTCGCTATCTCCGCCATGATCGCTGCTATGTCTCAGGTTTGGACGAATGTTGCTGGACTGCTGCGCGCTACCTCGTTGACCTGCGGTGACTGGTGAGTCTCCGTGACCTTGTCTGCTATCACTGCCATTTCTTCCAGGTCC
This sequence comes from Euclidia mi, assembly GCA_944739405.2. Taxonomy (NCBI): domain Eukaryota; kingdom Metazoa; phylum Arthropoda; class Insecta; order Lepidoptera; family Erebidae; genus Euclidia; species Euclidia mi. The sequence goes on from OX123183.2 coordinate 32,110,330, forward strand.
CTAGTCTACGTGACGGTGAGTACTGCTCTGACTGACGATGGTAAGTGACCTTGCCATAATATTTTCAAAGTGTCGTCTTCTATCTTTTCTCGCGCCAGTTCTTTCATGCGACGTAGCAACTGGCTGGGTTTCTGGTCTCCCAGCTCCATTTCCGACACTAACTTTTGTACCTGTCTTGTCTCCGACTCTTCATAGATTTGTAGAAGGCGTTTTTTCAATGTGCCGAATTTGTCGCTCTCCGGGGGATTGGCTACGATGTCTGCTACCTGCTGTATGACTTCTTTGCTGAGCTTTGCCACCACCATGAAGTATTTGTTAGCGTCGGATGTTTTCTGTGGGGCCAAAATTGCTTCCACTTGTACAAACCACAGTCGCGGGTTTTCGGGCCAAAAGTTGGGTATTTTATTCGCAACTGACTGACTAGAGATGATGGCATGTTGTTCTTCCTTCACGACGCTTGACGGAGTTGGCGGTGTTGGCGTCGAAGCTGTCGGCGTCGGTGCGGGGTACATTGTAAGTCGTATTATTTTCGTCGGGGTCACCACTGTAGTGCACTGTGTGTATGTAAATGTGTAATTTAGGTGGAGACAAGTGAAACACTTGGATGTTATAAGCCAATTGGATATTTATTTCATTTCATAAACTCGATACATAGGTACATAGGTACACCTTACGCACACGATTACAATTTGCATTCGCAGCATTCTCACGCATATACAATACCCCACAAATGCTTCCGAACTAATCCTCAGCCTTTACAGCCCTTCATGAGCGATCTTCCCTCCTATTGCGTCAATCAAGTTAAACCATTTTCAGTAGTCGGGGTCGATCTCGGTGGGCCGTTCCGTATTAAACTAGGTACCCATAGAGGTGCTAAAATGGACAAGGCGTATTTGTGCTTATTCGTTTGTCTAGCGAACAAAGCTATTCATTTGGAAGTGGTGTTGACGTTAACAATTGAGGGATTTATTGCTGCGTTACGACGTTTTGTAGGAAGGCGCGGTCGATGTAACGTAATTCACGCGGACTGTGGCACTAATTTTGTTGGTGCTAAGAACCAACTCTTGACTTTAATGGAACGGGCTTCGAACGCAGAAAAAATCGAATTCAAACTCAATCCTTCCGGCGCACCGCATTTTGGTGGCGTCGGGGAAATTCAAATAAAATCAGCCAAATCACACTTGTATTGAGTTGTGGGTGATTAGGTTTTGACTTTTGAAGAATTAACGACTCTGGTCGTTCAAATCGAAGCCATCTTAAATTCGAGCCCACTTTGTCCTATCAGCTCCGATCCAAATGATCTCACTTGTTTAACGCCAGGTCTCTTTTTCACCTTAGAGCCTTTAACATCTGTTCCCAATGAAGAATTTTCTAACCTTAATCTTAACCGGCTTCATCGGTGGCAGCTCATACAATCTTTCCAACAGAGTTTTTGGTCCAGATGGAAAACCGAATAGCTAAATTACCTAACGCAACGCGCCAAATGGACGAAACACTCTAAACCGTTACAAGTAGGTTCTATGGTGATTATTAAGGAAAATAATCGTGCACCCTTGCATTGGACACTTGCTAGAGTTGTAGACCTCCAGGTTGGTGCGGATGGAATAGCTCGAAGTGTATTGGTTCAAAATGCTAACAAACAAATTATTAACCAACCTTTAGTAAAACTGTGTCCACTCCCTATAGAGGACTCAGCCTAGTTATTTAAACAATACCTATTAATCAAACCTTTAGTCTCAAGCAATTATACTAGTTTACTAAATCTTGATCGTTTAACTTAACGTACATAAATATTGTTTTAGTTTTCCCTTTTTCTTTAACCAGAAAATACTATAGGCATTTTGGTGGGCGGGATGTTTCATTTTCATAAAAACAATAAAACATTGTTTTGGTACTCCGCTAGCGCAGTATCGAAACGCCAATATGTTGGCCGTTATGCACGTATATAAACGAAAATCCACGGAGTGACAGCTCAGAACGTTACGAGTTTGAAACCGATCGCATCGCGCGCGTTCATCTCATATCAAAACTGTGCCTATTCCGCGCGATATCATCATCCTAAGAAGACCGACATCATCATCACGAGAGGTGGAAGCTCAACGCCTGGTGCGGGTCGCAGTCCGAGGTATGTACGCGCATTGTATCCTTACTGTTGCCTGCCTAGTACCCGAACAACGAGATTGAATCACCCCTTTTATCGTCAGACCACGAGCTGGTCTCCCCAGTGTAGTAATTATATCGCTACAGAAGTGGAGAGTTGCTACACTCTGTTTGTATGTTTTTTACGTTGTTTTCAGTATAATTATTGAAGAAGATACTAGGCAATATTGCAAGATTGATTTTTAATGTTTAATATTAAAGAGAAGTTCGCAATTCATTGTTCAAATTCGGAGATAATAAATAATAATAATAATAACGTTTATTGTACATAAAACAAATATACATGAACAAATAAGTTGTACAAACAATTAATCAATACGAAATGGACAACTGACCCCTAAACTAAGTAAAAATATACTTGTATCTCAGGGGCCATATCCCTCCAAAAATACAGATGATTGACAACTAGATAATACAGAAAAAAACAAATTGTCAGTTATTGTTTAGTACGCAAATTAAGAAGTAATAGCTAAAATATTTTCAGTGTCCTTGTATAACAAGGTTTGCAACCACTCAGTGAGTTTTTAAATTGGATTTCGTTAATGTGTAAATATTGATCAAGTGATGAATTTTATGGTAGAGTCGTGCGCTTAGTGCTATGTACTGGCAGCTAGCTAATGAAGTGCGACATTTTACGGGATCACAGACAGAGTGACCTGGGGGGCAATCGTGCTAAACGTCAACGTATTTACTAAAACCAAACTTCAACCGTAAACGTCACGTTATGCACTTTTCGTATCGTGCTAATTATTTGAACGTAAACGATTTGGTTTTTGTAGGGCAGATACGTTCAGTGACAGCTAGGTGACAGCGTGCGAGCAAACTCTCGTTGTTGCATGGTATCGCGCTATTATTTGACAACGTTTTAAACCAAAACCGTTACGTTCGCGGACGTCTCATACGTTGTCAAACCAAAAGTTCCTATCGACGAACTTTTCAATTATATGATATTTTAAATTTGAGAAAATTATTAAGATAATTTTGTATTATTTATCAATTTAGTGGCATATGCTTATAAAACGTTTGATTGCAACTTAAATGAGGGAACAACATTCTTTCATAAGGCAATTTTTATGGATATCGCTTTGGTATAGCTTATTGTTGCGGTAGATTTCATTATTGTAAGATTGGCGTCAACCTTGCTTGGCCCTATATTTATGACAATGTCTAGGAAGGCATCTCATCAAAAAGGCTAAATCTCGACGCGATACCTTCCTAGACATTCGCTTTTGAAAGGCTGAAACAATATTATGGAGATGTACGTATACCATACACATAATACTGTCACAGTTATAGGTTCTTAGGGTGGCTTAAGCCAAAATACTGCCTACTCGGTCAGTGCGCGCTCAGACACCTGTATACGGCAAGTAGACGACTGATAAACGTTCATTTATAATTATTTTTCCTATGTACTTAGATAGGTATTGTAATTATTTAATTTAACCAAGACATAGACAAAAGCGTAGCTCATTATACAAAGATTTGTCGTGTTAGGAATCCAACCCACTACCTCGGGTAACAGACCTAAGTCTTAGATTAGAGCTGGGTGGCAGCGAGTTGAATGTGCATGCGTGGGAAGCGCAATGCGGTGCCGACACAGAATTGTAAATTTCATGTAATCTGTGGGTGCCGAATAGTTCTTTCTCCACCGCCCGTAGTTCAGGCCATGTTGACGGAAGACATCCAGTGGGACGCTGATGTGGTCTCCTTCTGTGAATCCGATCGTGCTCGGGAATCGGTCATGCTCCAGAAGGAGGCCGCCGAGCGGGATCGCGAGAGAGCCGATTCCGCTCGCAGACGCAGGCGGCGCCGCGTGTCGTGGCGGTGGCAATGGCCGCTAGCCTGACTCTTCCTTGGGGCCGTGGGCAACCAGAGATGGCAATCTGACTGCCCGACCATGAACGAGCCCGAGAAGATAGCGGTATCGGATAGTCGAGGGACCACTGTACTCGCACAGTACGTGGGAGCGAAGGGAAGGCACTACCAACCTAGCCCTTTCAGAGACTGAGCCCTACTACGGGACAAGCGTAACGGGACCCAGGAGCAGTACACCCGCGTTCCCTGTGTCCCATTCTTTTGAGCGCTGAGGCGGCTATCGTGGTACGTGGTTCTAGTCGGTAAACCCGGGTTTTGTCCCGGGGAGTCCGACATACCCTCTCTGCCCGCCCCGCGGAGAGGCACTCGCAAAATAGTTTTCCGACGTAAAAAAAAAGGGTGCTGAATAGTTCAACGAGTCGGTCAGAGCCTAGACATGGCCTAGACTCTGGCCAGCCTATTTTGACTAGTTGGTTCAGGGCTCTTAAATTTGGCTTGCTTTGGCCGATCAGCGAAGGGAAGGCCACAGGAGCTATTCGCTTGGTGTAGTTTTCAAAGGCATAATCACGGGAAAACCTGCCCCGGGTCTTTGTTGCCACGAGACCCGCCATGACAAAACATCACTGTTGCCCACTTTGCATATATAGTAAAAGTAATAGGCCTTGGAGCCTGTTAAGAGAATATCTATTTAATAAGGTCGGTACACTAGTATGACAGTGGTTAGGGTAGGTGCCGCCTTTCGTCCTTAGTGACCATTTAGACCGGGTGAATTTCTAAGTGAATTGTAAGAAAATATCCGTGAAGAAGAGAAACATAAGAATAAATTAATTCTCTGTGACAACCCACACCTGGCGGTGTGATCCCAAACTAGGCACAACCTAGTGGCATGGTAGTCAGACAATTGATTAATATATATAAATATTGTTTTGATACACATACGAGTATTATAGTTATGGTAATTTGCTCATCGCATAAAGAGTTCTCCTGGGTGGTAATCGAACCCATGACTTTCGTCTTAGCAATCAGGTTTAGGTTCTTACCACTAGACCAATAGGCCGTTCTACAAGGGAGACTTACCACTAACTCAGCAGGATGTGATACAATTGTGTGAGCTTACATAAGCGTAGCGCGTTTCTAATCGGGTACCGAGTCCAACATCTGATGATGCAGTGTTACCCAGACTGCCGCTGGAGCACTTCAATAGATATTTAAAGGAATAGAGTAGGTATGTATATTAAAAGGCAAGCTCCAATTTCACATTTCGATTTTATTTATTCAGTGTATTGAGATGATGAAATCTGATACAAAATATTATTTTAAGTGGAGTTGAAACAATCAACATATGTTAGGCCATTTGATTGTTACAATTACAACGTGAACTTAACAGTAATAATAATGTATTTGGATTGGTTTTCATTATTTTTAAACTATATACATACATACATAGTCTCACGCCTATAACCTTGAAGAGGTAGGCAGAGGTGTATTTCTACACCCACTTTTCGCCAGATATACTTTAGTCCCACGTAATAAGGGGCGAGCCTTTTCCGTACCGGGCACATTTTCAGACTCCGTGCTGCTACTGAGAATTTCGTGACAGAAAACCCCAATAATACTGCCCGACCCAGGAGTCGAACCCGGGACCTCCCAATCCCACGCGCACACTTATGTCGCAAGACCAGCGAGGCAGTCGTATAGGGTTTGATGTCGAGTTTTCCGTCTCTACGCAAAGATGGTATTTGCATCGTGTTATCCCTTAGTCGCCTCTTACGACACCGACGGTAAGAGAACTAATTAATAGTATATTGTTGTTTAATGTCCAAGAAGTGACGATGGTCTCGATTTGGCTCGTAGCAAATTCCTCATTTTTGTTAACTTGCAATTTTGTACTGTCCATTTGGTTTATTATTCTGCTTACTCCTTGGCTACTGTGAACAAAACTAAAACATAAATTATTTAGTAAATATTTACTCAAATATAAGTCCTACCAAAATAACTAAACCCACTGACATTTAACTTAAGATTAATATTGTTCTTATACGTGCGCTATATCTTGTGTTTGAGTATATACTTATAATATTTTGTTGAGGATTTATGCATATTATAAAACAGGTTCAGAATGAGAGTAAATACTGTAGGATCTTACGTGATGATAATTGAAATGCGTACCTGAAAAGTTAGAAAGTCAGCCAAATTCAAATTCTCCAGCTTTTCGTCTATCTCTTCTTATGTAGAAAGCATGACTATTATGCCGAACGCTGACAATTCGGGCTTTGTTTAACATCTTTCTCTGGTCTTAATATTATTCCAAATCTGAAAAATAGGTGTATTTTATTGTAAAGATCATATAAAATTCGTATTGGGCTCGACAAATAGCAGCAGAAGCTGCAATTGCAGTAATGTTGTGGTGCATCATCATTTGAATTCACCTTCGTTACTCTAGTGAAATAAAAACCTCTTCTACATGACCAAGTGTGATCATGAATTGTTTTTTGCATAAATCACTTATTACAGTAAACAATATTTCGGTACTTACCGTATAATTTGAATAAAATTATTTCATGATTTCATATAAATAATATTTGTTGACATTTAATGACATTCACATAATGACATTTGTATTTTTAAATAGTGCTTGCACATGGCGCGGTGTCGCTGCAGCCTCTTTAGTATAAGAATAGTACGTACTATTTTCAAAAGCCGGTGTCAAGCACTAAACGTTTGACGTAAGCCCAACGTAAGGGTTGCATCTACGGTTCGAACGCTCAATACAATTAGCACGATACCATGTTGGCATCAGCCAAACTAAAACCAAACGTTCACCAAATACGTCACGTTGTCAACGTATGAACGTTTGAAAATAGCACGATTAGCTCCCTGGACGTCTAAGCAGGCTTTTCGCGTCGAGAGGTAGGCTGGAGTGACGTCGCAAAACTGTGCGCAAAATGAAGAGTTGTACTGTGAGGATTGGGATTCTGTGTATTGCTGATCAGTTGGATAGTCTTTGCGGTTAGAGTGCCTTACCTTAAGTATCGCCCGTTGAGACCTTTCTACTTGGAGTAGAAGGTTTTTATAAGTTCCTCCCGATACTGGTATACAGTAGGTAATAATTGAGGCACATAAACTTTGGTAAGCTAGATTTAGCGTAATTAGATCAGGCGAATAACGTAACTATCGATTTTAAACTTTCGCGATTTGTATACATCATACAAAATAATGTAGCGGGTCTTAATGGCGTTAAATTAACTTATTCAAGGTATAAATACCTATTTGTTTCCGACGATTCGCTCGTCTTGCACCGAGCCTGGTCGCGGAGAGACTCTCCTCGACCACTAGTATTTATACCTTGGTATTTATACCTTGAATAAGTTAAGTTAACGCGATTAAGATCCGCTAAATTATTTTGTAGGAATAACGTAACTCTTTAAAAATGTACGTCAACTTCCTTATCCTAGAGCATAATGCTTCTTTGTGGGGGCGCCAGGTAAGTTTTTCATCGATGTGCACTCCTAAGTATTTAATGCTCGAAACCAAATATAATGACAAACAGAGGCACTCGGTATCGTAATCCGAGCAGGAGTGTACTTTAACGACGCCAGATTCTATGAGTAAAGAGACGGAATTGGGCAGAGAGAAACGAATCAATTTAGTCTTATCAACGTTGAGGGTTAATAAGTTCGCTGAGAGCCAGTCCATTACCAGGCTGAACGAGCGTTCTGTTCTTATTTTGGCCTTATTCCAGTCATTATCATAAACTCTTAGTGCTGTGTCGTCTGCATAGGTATATATTTCGCAGTTGGGAATGGAAAGATTACACATTTCATTTATATATATAGTAATAAGGTGGGACCTAATATACTGCCTTGCGGTACGCCAAACGTGATAGTCTCATCTGCACTGACAAGTGAATCAATTTTTACACATTGGCTTCTGTCAGAAAGGTAGTCAGTGAACATTTTCAGGGCTAAACCACGTACTCCAATAGTCTCCATCTTATTAAGTAGCATTGGAATAGATATAGAGTCAAATGCTTTGCATAGATTTAGGAAGACACCATAGCATTTAAGCTTTCTATCTAGTTTAGCAGCAACACTGTTAGTCAGATTAAGAATAGCGTCTTCAGTAGAAATGCTATGTTGAAAGCCGTACTGGTTATTAGCAATAATATTGTGTCTTAATAAAAATGACATCAAATAATTTTTCATATTTTTTCAAGGATTTTAAAAAGCGAGCTTAATACGGAGATCGGCCTATAGTTTGAAACGTTGCTTCGGTCTCCATTTTTATATATTGCATGCACTAAAGCTTTCTTAAGTGCTTTGGGAAACGTACCCGTTTCTATAGCACAGTTGCAGATATGTGTAATGGGAGCAATGAGCATTGAGCAAGATTGCTTAAGAATTTTTGCTGGAATATTGTCATGTCCGGTGGCGCAATCGGCACGCAGAGTACAAATGGTTGTATGTACCTGGGATTCATCGACGGACATGATAACAAGTGAATTCGTCAAAGAAGAGTGAGGCTTTGTGTAAGAGACAGGTTTGTGCGACGATTGAATTTTAGTGGCTAGGTCTTTGCCCACGTTTACAAAGAATTTATTTATTTGGTCAAAAGAGGTTTTGGCATCGGCAGTGGCCTGAATAAGCTTGTTAGAACATTGACGCTGAGGGCCGGAGTTAGTGCTAGCTCTGACGGCTTTCCAAGTGGCTTTGGTATTATTCTTAGCCTTTAAAAGCTCATTTCTGTCATATGCTCGCTTTAATTTTTTTTAAAAGATCATTGTGGTAGTAAATGCAGGCGTCGGGACGTGACGACCCCACCGCCCACTGAGGGAGTTACTCTGACGAGTCCGACCTGTCATAGTATCTCCCCCAGTGCAAGCAGTCAACCGAAAGATGGCGGTCAAACCATCCGAACATGGCGGAAGTAAATCCCAAGTTGCTAGATGGGCAGCAGCGTCCAGCACTAAAAACTTCCGCCACTGCGATCGCCAATACGCCTGCCAAGCGTGGCGATTATGGCAAATCCCCCATAGATGAACCACATCAATAAAAACCGGCCCCTAGTCCCCGGCGGCCCCGCTAGTCCTGGTTATGGTAGCGGCCATGGTAACGGCGGGGCAAGGGGTGCGAAGAATCTCCGGAAGAGATCGGGCTACCACCACCAACGGCAATTGGCCCTGGCAACACTGAACACGCGCACACTACAGACCGACGAGAAGATTGTCGAGCTGGAAGAAGAATTGAGCAAGTTGCGATGGGATATCATAGGCCTATCTGAAGTCCGAAGACAGGGGGAGGACTCGATAGTTCTCAATTCCGGCAACTTGCTCTTCTACCGGGAGGGCGACCAACAGTCCTAAGGTGGTGTCGGGTTCATCGTCCACAAATCTCTCGTGACCAACGTGGTAAATATCGGGAGTGTGTCGAGCAGAGTAGCGTACCTTATACTCAGAATATCCAAGCGGTATTCGCTGAAGGTCATACAGGTATACGCACCGACCTCGACGCACCCCGATGAGGAGGTGGAAGCCATGTACGAGGACATATCTCGGGCTATACATGGCTTCAAAACCCATTACACCGTGGTCATGGGAGATTTTAACGCGAAACTGGGCAAACGTGACGGTGATGAGCTGAGAGTGGGGCAATTTGGTTATGGGCATCGGAATTCCCGGGGTCACTTGCTGGCTAGCTTTATGGAGAAGGAAGGCCTCTATATGATGAATTCCTTCTTCAAGAAGCGAGAATGCCGCAAGTGGACCTGGGTAAGTCCAGACGGTGCCACCAAAAATGAGATCGACTTTAACATGTCGACGAAGAGGCAGATATTCAATGATGTTTCCGTGATCAATTCACTTAAAGTGGGGAGCGATCACCGAATGGTTAGAGGCACATTGAATATCTGTACAAGCCTCGGACGGTCGAGGTTGATAAAGTCCACGCTCCGACCGGCACCGGTTCATATCCAAAACCCCGAGAGCTTTCAGCTCGAACTCAAGAACCGTTTCGAATGCCTGGGCGAATGCGTAGATGTGGACGAGTACAGTAACGGGTTCGTGGATGCTGTCCATACAACAGGGGCTAAATTTTTTAAGCCCCAGAAAAGCAAGAGAACCAGCATGATCTCTGGTCCAAACCTCGAGCTCTTAGAGGAAAGGCGCAAGATGGTTCTGCTATCCTCCGACGACATGCCGAAATATCGGCACCTCAACAGACAGATCTCTAAGTCTCTGACTCGCGATCTCCGCCAATACAACACAAAATGTGTTCGTGAGGCGATCGAGCAGAATAAGGGATCCAAAGTGTTCCAGAGGGATCTGTCTGTTGGGCAGAGTCAGCTGACAAAGCTGAAGACGGAGGATGGCAGAATCGTATCGTCCAAGCCTGAGCTCTTGGAGGAGATCGAAAGGTTCTATGGACAGCTATACACGACAACGCAACAACCCGCAAGTACTCCAGCGTCAGACCCTAGAGCTGGATTGACCCGACACTATACCGAAGATATCCCGGACGTCAGCATGCACGAGATTAGTGTGGCTCTCAAACAGCTCAAAAACAACAAGGCGCCGGGTGATGACGGAATTACGAGCGAGCTTCTGAAGGCTGGCGGTGCACCCGCTAGAGAAGCCCTTCGGAAGCTATTTAATTCCGTCATTCTCGAGGGTAAAACGCCACAGGCGTGGCACAGAGGTGTGGTGGTGCTTTTCTTTAAGAAAGGGGATAAAACCCTCTTAAAGAACTACAGACCCATCACACTTCTGAGCCACGTCTACAAGCTGTTTTCGAGGGTCATCACGAATCGTCTCGAGAGCAAGCTAGACGACTTCCAGCCTCCCGAACAAGCCGGTTTCCGTAAAGGCTATAGTACCATAGATCACATACATACGCTGCGGCAGGTTATACAGAAGTCCGAGGAGTATAACCAGCCCCTATGCTTGGCGTTTGTGGACTATGAGAAAGCCTTCGATTCGATCGAAACCTGGGCGGTGCTACAGTCTCTCCAACGGTGCCGGATTGACTACCGATATATCGAAGTGCTGAAGTGCTAGTATGAAAACGCTATTATGTCAGTCCGCCTCCAGGACCAGAGTTCGAAACCTATTCAACTCCAGCGAGGAGTGAGACAGGGGGATGTCATATCCCCGAAACTGTTTACCACTGCGCTGGAGGATGTTTTCAAGCTTCTGGACTGGAATGGACTCGGCATCAACATCAACGGCGAGTACATCACTCACCTTCGATTCGCAGACGATATCGTAGTCATGGCTGAGACCATGGAAGACTTAGGCACAATGCTCGTAAGCCTCTGCAGAGTCTCCCAACAAGTAGGTCTTAAGATGAACAACATGTCGAACGACGAAAATCATGTCGAACGTCCATGTTGTACCTGCTCCTATTCAGGTTGGGAACTCTACGCTCGAAGTTGTCGACAAGTATATCCACCTGGGACAAGTAGTCCAATTAGGTAGGTCCAACTTCGAGAAGGAGGTCAATCGTCGAATCCAACTCGGTTGGGCTAGCGGCTGGGAAGCTACGACATATATTCTCGTCCGATATCCCGCAATGTCTCAAGACGAAAGTCTTTGACCAGTGTGTGTTGCCAGTGATGACTTACGGATCAGAGACGTGGTCGCTCACTATGGGCCTTATCAGAAGGCTCAAGGTCACTCAGAGGGCGATGGAGAGAGCTATGCTTGGAGTTTCCCTGCGAGATCGAATCAGAAATGAGGAGATCCGCAGTAGAACCAAAGTCGCCGACATAGCTCTCCGGATAGCCAAGCTGAAGTGGCAGTGGGCAGGGCACATAGCTCGAAGAACTAGAAACGAAGAAAAAGGTTCTGGAGTGGCGGCCACGTACCGGACGATGCAGCAGAGGTAGGCCCCCCGCAAGGTGGACCGACGATCTCGTCAAGATCGCGGGAGGCGGTTGGATGCGGGCGTCTCAAGACCGGTCTGTGTGGAGAACCTTGGGGGAGGCCTATGGCCAGCAGTGGACGTCATTTGGCTGATATGATGATGATGTGGTAATTACGGTACCGCCTTTAAGTTGTAGAATTGTTTGGTGACATTTTAAATTTTTGGTGTAACTTGTCACGGTTTTGGATGCAACGAATAAACCCCGATTGATTGTAGACTGTGTTTTTAACAATTTAATCTCGGTTGAAGTACTGTATATTGGTTTTTGTAATCAAATACTCTTTCATTCTTGGGTCGAACCATGCGGAAATTTTGTTACTTAAAATACCATCGAAATTAGCGGAAATGTATGATTTTAGTGTTGAAATTGCAACTTATGCAACATTAAAATATTGTGCAGGAAACTGACAAATGTTTTCTACATAGTATCTTCTTGGGTTTACGCGAATATTACACATTGACAGGAAAAGACAAATATCACCTCAGTCTGCCGTGAACATGAATCCTGTAAAGAATTCGAAACGTCGGCTAGAAAAAAATTAAAAATGTAGTTTCTAGATCATTCGGTTCAAATGTAACATCCGTAAACTGTAGTTTAATTTCTAAATGTTTTCTACACTAAATTTAGTTTTCCTTTTTACTTATTTTCTTTCTATCGACAAGATTAATGTCTCTCTGTACATTTTCTTGTATAAAATTCACTTCAAAGCAAATCATATAAGAGGAATCATATACATAAAAGGAAGCAGGAACACAATATACTAATGTATTATGTTCCAGTGTAAGCTAAAGGAAACGTTTTGTAATAATAAATTCCATAGGTACATGAAATGACGACAAGGAGGACAAATGGAGGCGACCCCGTCATGTTGAGATATTAACAGTGTGACACGAATACCTTAATGTGTTTACTAGTTAATGAAATATATATACATGACTACATATTTGTTTCGCAACTTTTAGGGAGGCTGGACTTCGCAGGATTGCCTTGCTTAAGAACTCGGTCAGTTTGGGCACGACAGAAGTCATAGATATTAAAAAAGTCACTATAAATGCATATTTACATAATTGAGCATTGAAAAAAATGCGTGTTCAGAAAGTAGAGCCCCATGAAAAGAATCAGGCAAAAAAATCAGGGCCACTCTTTTCATCGTCCTGTTTCATAATTCATAAATAATATGGTTTGAATCTCAGCTTTTATTAACGTTTTTTTTAACTTAACAGCAGCTTTTGCCAATGATAAATATAAAAAAAGAGATGTTGGATATTAATTTTTCATTTATATAACTTATTACCAGATTTAAGCGACATACATATAAAAAAATCCAAAAGTGCAAAACAAGGAAAAATCTAAAAAAAGCTTCGAATATTCTTAATCAGCCAAAACATCATTCAAATGAACAGCTGCACAACTCAAGTAAAGAGTGAACAAAACAGTTTAGTCATGATGGCCGGATGCGTATTTTTGTAACTGGCCTCTTAACTGGCATTAATGACCTTCGTAAACAAATAGCTGTTTTTGGAAGAGATTAGTGAAAAATTAGCGAAGCTGACGACCATTGGATTCGAGATCATACAATTTTACTAGACCATTCGAATGGTTTAGAACACTAACCAAAAGTGCAAATGGAAATCTAAGCGAAAGATAGGCTGTATTAGAGACGAGCTGAATTATCTACAGCTTGTTGTTTGTATTAGATTTTAAAGTACAAGGAATCTGGGTGAGAAATGACCTACGTCATGAGCTGAGCTCGACGATGAATTTAGATATCCTCACATTTTTCAGTGGTAACTTGTATAGCACACTTTTCTTTTTAAATTTGACGTGAAATGAACTGTTGAGTCACAAATATTAGATTTCTCTACACAAAGTTTATTTTTCTTTTTTTCGTAAGATGCCGTAGTAAACCATGTTACCAGTATAATTTTTAAGCATTTAGAGAGAGAAACGAATTTTGGGAGGGATATTTATTCTGATCACGACTTAGAACAAAATAAAAAAAATACTGAATATCGTTTTTGTTTATCACAGTTGATTACTACATTCGACCGAACTCGTGCTCGATGTTGGTTTTCATAGCTCGTGGAACAAAAATGATTTGATTCTAGTCATTATTATACCTTGCACTGAGAATCAACCACAACCTCTTTTTGTACTAAATCTAAAAATGAAACCGCTTTGGTGAAGCAATTGGTATATTGCCTAATTAAATTAGAATACGGGCTTATCTAATAACAGATTCAGCAATTGTAACATGAATTCATAATTTTATACCCAAACCACCAGTTAGTCATATTAGAAGTTAATTATGATGTCATAAAATATGCTATTATAATTAAATTTGAATTCGATGACAGGACGATGCCCCGCCTTTTTAACTTAGTTTATTAGTGCCATTACCTGTGATTAAGAAGTCACTTACTTCTTGCGTAGCGTATTATACGAGGGGCAAGTATAGGTATGGCTCGCAAATGAAGCCCTCTTAGTGAGTAATTTGGTGGAGCTTATTTCTTCTATGATTTAAAATTCGATTTTTTGTGTTTTGCATTGGGAAAGCAAAGTGCATTAACAGTTCAACAGCCGATCACGAACTGGGTTCGTGAAACTGCTCGTGCTTTGGAATGCGGATTACGAACTTTGTTCTTTATTGAATTTCATATCTTTTATTTAAAAAAAACGCTTTCAGTTCGTGATTGATGCCTATAGCCGAGCAGCTTTCTTTAGCTACGCATACGTGCATCATTCATCGACATGCGTAGCGGGGTGTAGGGGTGAGGAATGTTTTTGCGGGCTGCGGCGCCAGTGCCCGCTTCACCGCTATGTACTACATGTATGGTGAAGTAATATGGGCAGACTATTTAAAAAACATTGATATTATTTTTAGCAATAGTTATAACATTTTCTATACTTTAGATGTGACTTTGACTTAAAATTAATAATGTAATGTAATATGTGTAATGTAAATGTAAAATAATTAATATTGTTGATGATAATTGAATATTTTTTATATTGACATGTGTTTATTTCGTAAGCTGGGCACTCCGCCAGCGTATGCAGTGCCGTATCGTCGCGGCAATCATCACAATGGTGGCACTGGGACCTCGGCTTCCGGCCTATACGACACAGGTACTTCCCGAAACACCCGTGTCCGGTAAGCACCTGCGTCAGCCGGAAGCTGAGAACGGGCCTTACCGCCGCTACAGTGGCATGCCCCGCCGTGGGTTGCGCTAAGCGCGTCTGGCACTCCGCCACTAGGACCTGGCGGAGCTCTGCCCTGCGTGCCTCAACCTGTCGAGGCACCAAGCGCTCGCCCCGCTCGACCGCCTCCGCGCGCCACCAATAGAGTGACGCGAGGAGCTTTGCGTCGAGGTCCCAGGGCGGGGATCCGGCTAGTAGGCTCGCTGCCTCAAAGGAGAGCGTACGGTATCCCCTTATAATCCTGACCGCCATCGCGCGCTGTGGCCTTTGCAGCGCAGCGACGTTGCGGGCCGTCAGGGCGTCCGCCCACTCTGGCGCGGCATATAGCGCCATCGACCGTTGATCCCCATGTAGAGCCTCCGGCAGGGGGAGTTGGCCCCTCCCAGGTTGGGCAGCAAGCGCGAGAGCGCAGAAGCGGCGCCCAACAACAGGGAGGCGAGCCGCGTAAAGTGCGGCTCGAAGTTCCACCGACTGTCAAGAACGAGTCCAAAGTACCTCATCGTCGACCCAACAGCGATGGAGACCCCTCCTACTATGATGCTGGACCCCGGAGGCGGCTTCATCCTCGGCCCAGACTTGTGCAATGCCACCTGTAAGCCCAGCCGCCGGATCCTACCCACGACGTGCGTATGGGCGCAAATTAATATATAATGATTATATTGTTACAAAAAGATTAATAATATTTAAGATTGATATTTAAATAACTATTTGTGACATAACATAACCCTGGCGTATCGCTGACAGCAGCGGTTGGATAAACGCCCCCTAAGAGACTTCGGGATCTACGGTTGGCGCGAGAGTGATGGGTCTCTTGGCTTGGCCTCCATTACCAATGATGACCTGAAGACTGATGCGACAAGCGCTTGGAAGCCATGTTTGGCGCTAGTCAACCCTGATCGGAGACCACACGGTGTGTCGGAGTTATGGCGAGCACGTCTACACTTCACGTGAGGCCACGTGCGAGCGAGAGCGACAGAGCGACTACGACGGGGTGCACGCACCGGGGTGTGCTGTGGCGTGAACGCTGTTCTGCTCCGAGTGCTACCAGAGGTTGCAGATGCGGGTTGTTGATGCACTGACCAGAGGTATTTATCCAGAGCTGATTTGATTAGAGTTTTAGAGAAACATCCCAATTTTATAAATTATGGTGCTTACACGATTACCTACTGTCCCCGTAAGGATTACCAGATAAGAATTATACAGTCAAAATTACGAAAGTTATACCCCAAGTAGAACTTATAGATAGGTAACTGCTGTTTATCCACGTTTGGTACATGCAGTGCTACTGTGCTTATAGTCATGTTATGCCGTCGGCCCCAGTCGAAGAGCCCCAGCTCTTGTCTCTTGTCTGTTTATTAATCGTTAGGCCATGTCGCAAACTTTCTGTAAAACTTACTTATCTACACAAGAAAGAGAAAATAGCTTTGTTGTTATGTGGTTCTACTAATGTTATTATTAGTAAAGAACGGTATAGCTGCCCTTTTCAAGTTGAAGCTCTGATATAGATCCATTGTATAAATTACCTCATTTGCTTTCAGTTTAAATAAGCTAATTGATGTGCTGAATATGAATTCAATCTGTTGTCAATAGATTATCTCAGTAGTAAAACATTAAAGGAATCAAAACATTATTTATAGCCCTTGGTTACACATTACATAAGGCTAACTAACTGCATTACTTATGGCTAGTGCTCACGGCGCGATTATGAAGCTTCTCTTGATAAATGACTATCCACCACAAAAATAATTATTTGCATAAAACCAGTAGTTTCACAGATAAGTTCATTCAACAAAACAAACTTCAGTTTTATTATATTAGTACAGATAAATATTCAGAAGGTAGATATAAAAATAAATTTGTGATACACATTTTAAAGCTAAAAGTTATAAAATAGGTTTTATTATATATTTGTGGACTCTGTAGGTGCCTACATGATTTCATTTTAACATTATGTTGAAATTGTTACTGTCAACTTGCAGCTCGAGTATCTTAATATTTGTCGTTTAATTTTATACCTGTATAGAATGATTTGTTCCAACCATGTTAAGACCTTGCTTAACCCAAACTACTGAAGCTAGAAACATGAGATCTGGACAGTAGATTTCTTTATGGACATATGCACTCAGGTTCTATAATAGTCCACCTCTAAGCATTTTAGGTTGAAAGTCTTAAGGCAGGTGACTGTTATCCTGTATAAATAACAAGCCTTAGTGTTATACTCGGTAAATACAATTTATTTTCGTTGTGAGTTCATTTGCAAAGTTAGTTGCATCTATATTTAAGATGACAACCAGTGATAAACCAATAAAATTTAGTGCCAACCTTATTGCTTGTGGGATACAAGACAGTTAGGAATATGATTATTAGGATAATGATAAGTGGGTTTAAAGAACATGATGTTAAAATCCATATTATCTCTATTCCCATTTTGCAGTATTTATTCTTGGCAAATAAAAGTAAAAGTATGGACTACTCATGCTTTATTTCTAAGTCAGTTGTGATTGGTAAGTTTGAATTTATTTATTCAGATAAACAATTATTAATTGTGTATGAATAAATAAGAATTACATTAGCACCACATGTTAACAGTTTAAAATAAATATTAACATTATTTAGAAAATTCCCTTAAATATAAAGTCAAATAAAACTATTGATATAAACTCACCACCATATTAACTATACAAACTGAGTGGAATCATTTTTAGAAATAAGACTGCACTACTCTTGCTTTGTAATATTGGTAGCTTGTAAATTTCTCTTTTATGGCTCAGTTGGCAAACAGTTCAACAAATTCACAGCTTGCACTATGCCTAAAAACATGTTCTTACATGAGTTATAATTATAGCACTAGTATTTTCGAAATCCTTGGATCTGCATGGTTTGAAATCATTTCATATTTATCAACAGTCCGACTGTTCACGGCTGAACATAGGCCTCTCTTTGTTCTTGCCATTTTTTTTTTTCCTGTTTGATGTGGATAAAACTTATTTTGAATATATTAGGTTTTAACTGTTTTATCAAAACTGCAAAATATGGGTATCCTGAGAACTTTATATTTGATTATCTAAAATGGCACTGTCAGACAGAACCTGAGAAAATTCAGTGTCTTTTGTATTTTACCTTATGCGTAAAATATGGGCTCCAACACTGTTGTAGCCAAGATAACTATAGACCAATGCACAGGTTGAACATGCCTGATATATAGATATAGCTTAATAGACCGCACCACTTTGTAAGAGTAGAATTTTATTACATCTACAGTTACGAATGTTCATGGAACTAATATTTGGGTGGGAAATGATGCCCACCACCTGTCTTTTGAGTGTTGCAGGTTGATGATGACATCCTGGCAGATGACCTGGACTTAGTGTGAAGAGAGGATGGACGAGCGGTCCTTTACTGATTGGTATGTATGGATGACGGTGGCCCGCCCTTTGGACGTCGGTGGTTTTGTGTGTGGGCTGCGCGCACACATGCCGGTTGAGTGCTGTACTGAGCTGGAGTCAAGCATTGTTTGCTAACCTTTGTTGCTGATCAACATCGGCGACTGTATGAGCGGCTTGACCGTATGGGCGGAGGATTCTTCAGATACCAATTTACGTGGGGGGTCCTCTACCTCCTCCACTGTCGTTGTTGGACCTATGTAATTGCATTGTATTGATATAACTGATCATGACGAACGATGATGATTATTTTATGTATATGCATTGATGTGTTTATGAGGCAAATTTTGCATTTGTGTTTGAGTAAAATTTTATTTTTCCTATCCAACATCCTTCCCAAAACGCTGGCTGGCCACCATGCGTATCCTTGATCCTGGTCTTGTTGGCTAGATCCCGTGATGGGTGATGCCGTGTGTTGGCTAGATCCCGTGATGGGTGATGCCGTGTGTTGGCTAGATCCTGTGATGGGTGATGCCGCGTGGGCTAAATCGACCCTATGTGGGTGATGCCGTTTGTGGGCTAGATCCCTATGTGGGTGATACCTGTGTGCGCTAGATCCCGTAATCGGTGATGCCGTAATCGGCTTAGCCATGGGTAAAGCATTGTTTGTTAGATCTCGTGATGGGTGACGCATGCCACAGGCTAAGATCCTATGACTAGGTGAAGCCTTGTAAATAGCTTTAAGTTCATTCTGTATGATAAACGCTTATTTATGTAATTTTTATATTACTTATTTTTGTTTGTTATGCTGTTTATTCTGTAACCGTTAAATAATCAGAGCGAGGAGCGCGCTGGATCAGAATGGCCCTATGGGCGCAAATTAATATATAATGATTATATTGTTACGAAAATATTAATAATATTTATGATTGATATTTAAATAATTATTTGTGAACACAGAACTGAGAACTTCGCTACTTTACAATATTAGACACTGTATTGGCTGCTTAACTGTTTTACAAAGATTGGGTATTTAATTTATCGCTTAGTTATTAAGATAACTCCAGAAACTTTCAAAGTAAAATCAATTAATATTAAATAACATTATTCTGACACTTATTTTTACGGTAATAAATAACATGCGTTTATGTTTGCATCCTGTTGATAGCGCCATCTGTTGACAATGTTGTAAAGCAGCGTTTGGTTAATAAAATAAATTTGTTATTCGTGTAAAATAAATAATTTGGTGTTGTGCAATATTCATTACAATATTAATGTCGATTTTTGATTAGTTTATAATTAATCGTACAGTAATTTCAATTATATGTTGAAAAGGAGTAGTTTATAAAAAGGACTGTAGTTCGCATTTTAAGTCAGTTCTGTGCTAGAAATCGTCTGAAAATAAACCAAGTAATATTTACGTGAGTGTTTTTATTATAATGGAGTCTGGACACCATAACCCTGGCGTATCGCCGACATTCGCGACACCAGCAGTCGCGCGTATGGCCGCCTGCCGGTACGACTTCCCACGCGCTGTAACTAGCGTATCGGCGGCGTAACAAATGACGCCTACGCCGTGGAGAAGCGCACCGCGCAGAGCCCAATCGTACTGTTACAGGGCAGGCCCGAAATAGCTTTTTAAAGGTCAAAAACAGACTAATTTAATGAAATAAAATGACTTAAAATAGAATTGACAAAAAACCTAGTGCCCACAACAAATGAGAATGTCTTTACCGGAATCGAATAATAATGCATGGATCAGTTTAATGATGTATACCGCTCATGCCTACTGCTGATCTAAGCATTATTATTTTATATGTACTTCATACATTAAATATTATAACATAACATAACAACGTTAAGATTGATCATACCGGGTAAAGGGATGGTCAATTGAAAGAAAACGAATTGCTAACTGTAAAGACTTCGTTGAGAGTTACAAACATTTTATTAATTAAACTAAGATTAAGCAACTATTACTGTAACTTATGTAAACTAGAAAAACCCGAAATATTATTATGAGATAAAAGCATGTGGTAGCGCCATCTACCTTCCTATCTATAACTAATCGCATCAACATCAATCGTTCCACGTACAAGTGCGAGCGATACCATATTTCCGTCCCTCTCTATCCCACTCCCTGGAAGAGGCACTGCCTTTCGCCTGATTGGTCGCCGCGAAACGTCGACGCGAGAGACAGTCCAGAACTTTCGAGAACATTCGATTCGCGATACGCGTCCGCTATACCGGATCACCGCGCCGCTCCCGCTATAGTTATTACCTTATTAAAAAACCGCTCGCAAGTGGAAGTGACTGTGTAGTGAAGTGAAAACAAGCAGCTGCATCACGAAACCACCAGGAGACTGCCCTTCGGAAACGAAGAAGATTGCCGTATAAGGTAAGTGCCCTCCATCCTTGGAATATCCTATACCCACTCACAATCACCTCTTCCCGTATCCAATCCTAGGCGGCTAAAACCCGCTATCCTTTGCATACAGTCCATTTTCTTCTCCAAGTCGCCTAGAACCCTAATCGGTTTCGGTGTATCGCCGAACCAGCATGTAAAGATATAAAGTATTCTTGATATAGTTTTAAGATATTATCTATTTTAACTCACAGATTTAGAAATTACAATTAATTACTTTATAGGTTTGATTTAATTAAAATTTAAAATGTTACTTAACATATTTAGATATAAGAGATACCAGTGCATTTAACTTATTAAAATATTAATAGAACGTTTTAACTGCGGCATTACATTTCTCTTCAAATTTGGCAACGACCTTGTGGAGATATTTGTATGATCGTCAAGGTCATCAGCTGACGAGTCCGTTGATGCATTAACAATGGTTGACACATTATGTCGAATAGAAGGAACAGGGGGTTGACTTACATAGTTCTTGTTATAGATTCTTACACAGCATCCCCGTCTCGGAGAAATAACTCTCCTGGTCTTGAACAATAAATATAGTAACATTAAAATGGCTGTTATATAAGTGAGGGAAAGATAGGTGGTAGAATATTTCTCAGAGTGTGACGGTACACAGATTTTATTTAACTGTTTCTCGAACTTGTTCATCTGCACACTGGCTTTTACTAAAGACTCTAAATTATTAAATTCATTTAACTTGACTAGCGGGATGTGACTTTTATTGAAATATTGAGTATCACAACATTCGTCGATAATATTAAAGTTAGATAAGATAGTAGTGACGTTGGAGGTGTACATGTCACTTGGGATAAACGTTAATGCCTTATAGTAGGCTTTGCAAGATTTTGATAAATGTAATATTCCGGAACCGAACAGAACCTCATCTGTATTACTAAAATTTTCATTACAAATAACATGACATTTACCAGGTTCTGATTGAACAAAAATCCAACGATTACGACTGATCTTTTGGAAGACGTCTATCGAGCCACGCAAGACCGTAGTTTGTCAACTTTTTGGTAACTTAGCAGATGCTTCTGTTAGTAACGTAGTTTCACATGTCGGGTTTGCCACTGTCGAGTACACGTTACCTAGAGGACACAAATAGCACTGACCTTTCACTTGTTTGCACGCACTGACACTCGCGAGCTGTGAGTAGAATAGTCTGTCCCGGTTTATTGCCAGGTATGGTTTATTCGGTGCAACTAAAGCATAAGTATCGGGAGTATTTAAATCTAATGGGACTGGAAATGGGATATGGTACAGGTTATAGAGCTGTGAAAGAACGAGCGGAATCTGTAAAATAAATACTAACTTATTGTCTTGGTAATAACATACGATATCACTAACAGTAATTATTTCATTAACGTTTACTAGCGATAAGGGTATAGGTAGCTCAGAGTGTTTAGGCATGTAGTTGATATGTAACTCGAGCTCCTTATACAGCTGCATGGGACTTAGTACAGTCGGGTGCAAAACGTTCATTTTACTAAATAATATTGCGTTATTAATATATATATAGAGTCATTATGATACTTTCTACCGAAGTTAATATGAGAGACAACTGTGACTTTAATTCTAATTTATCAGTAGTTTGACTTAACTTTTCGAATGCATTTTCTATAGTTATTAGGTTTTTGTTCAGACGATGTTCGTTATCGTTTACCTTAGACATAGTACTATTAAATGTAGATATAATGGACTTAATTACATGTATGTTATCGCGCATTAACAAAATAAGTTCATGTATAATTGTATTTTAAATTGTAAAAACTGGCAGGTGGCTTTATTGAGTAGTGTCGATTAATAGTACTGATTTATTTGACTTAGATAAATTATTTATATATAACCCATATTTATTTATATTATATTATTATATATATATATTATTTATTAATTAGTGCATGGATAGTGACAGTGACGATTTTTATTCTGCTAGTAGTGACCAAGACAGTTACATAAGTGTTCCTTTTTTGGTAGAAAACTTGAAATCTTTGTTCTCTGGTGTTTCGAGAGACTTTAATTGTGTCCATATTAATGCACAGAGTATTCCCGCCCATTTCCCTGATATGCTGGCTAGTTTTGACTGTAAGAATATGCATGCTATTCTAGTCTCTGAATCATGGCTTAAGCCATGCATTCCTTCGGCTTCGTATACTCTGCCTGGCTTCCAGCTCATTAGGAATGACCGGACTTGGAGTGGTGGCGGTGGTGTTGCCATTTATCTCCGTTCAAATATTGCTTATTCAGTATTGAACATGTCCCCACAACCGCCCCCAGCCAATACCGGTGAGCATCTCTTCTTGGAAGTTGAGCTGCACCATGCAAAAATTCTCCTTGGTGTTTACTATTGTCCATCTTTGCGTGTTGATTTCTTTTCATCCTTCGAGAATCTTTTACTTAATCTATCACCCTCTTACAGTCAAACTCTTCTCTCTCTTCTATAGCTGTCTCCACTAATCTGCATATACTTCCCCTGAATGCCACTCATCACTTTCCAAATTCTACACCTTCACTTTTAGACCTCATATTTGTCTCATCGCTTGGCCATGTTGCTAAACATGGCCAATGTAGTGCAGATGCATTTTCCTACCACGATCTCATTTATCTGTCCTATAAAATTCGTCCCCCCAAGGCAAAGTCTAGAACTCTCTTGCTTCGCAATTTTAGTGGTATGGATATTGATAGTCTAATTGATGATGCTAAGGCAATTGACTGGAAACCACTACTGGATGCTGAAACTGTAGACCACAAAATCGAGTTATTTGAGAAAAATATTATCGACCTCTACGATGCTCATGCACCTGTTCGTGCTATTAAATTAAAGCATGCGCCTTCACCCTGGCTTACTGAGGAAATAAGAGTACTGATTCAGAAAAAAGCAGCTGCTAAGTCTAAGTTAAAATCAAAACCTACTGAGGTAAATAAATTAAAATACATTACACTCAGAAATCACTGCAACAGGGTGTGTAGGGATGCACAACGCCAGCATATCCATAGCTCTGTAGAAAACGAAGATCCAGCGAAAGTATGGAAATTTCTCAAATCTTTAGGGGTTGGTAGGCAAAGTCAGAATATTAATCCTTACAACTTTGATATTAATTTGCTTAACCAGCACTTCTCTGCTTCGTCCAATTTTGAAAGGACAATCAAATTGAGTACAATTAATTATCTTTCATTGCTTTCAACTCCTGGTTATACTCCTTTTGTCTTTAGTCAGTTTACTGCATGTGATGTTAAGAAGAGCGTTTTATCCATTAGCTCTAACGCTGTTGGTTCTGATGGTATCACCCGTAATATACGTATCTTCCCCATTCTTGATGTTATCCTGCCTATTATCACGCACATGTTCAACTTCTCTATAACTAGTGGCGTGTTTCCTACAGCTTGGAAGTATGCTCATGTGGTTCCTCTACCTAAAAAATCCAATCCTGTATCCTTCTCAGAATTCCGGCCCATATCCATACTACCCTTCCTTTCCAAAGTCTTTGAACGTCTTATGCATAATCAACTCAACTCATTCCTTATTAAAAACAACATCCTCAATCCTTTTCAATCAGGTTTCCGTTCAGGTCATAGTACCACGACTGCACTTGTCAATATTACGGATGATATCAGATCAGGCATGGAGGATGGCAAGCTCACAATTCTCTGTTTGTTGGATTTCAACAATGCTTTCAACACCGTTGACTTCGATGTTCTCCTTGCCATTCTAAGCTCTCTTAGCATATCTCCATCAGTGATTGACTGGTTTCGTAGTTACCTGTCTGGCCGCCGGCAGCGTGTCCATCTGGATGAAACTTATTTGTCCTGGTGTGACAATACTGTGGGTGTACCTCAGGGTGGCGTTCTTTCTCCTCTGCTCTTCTCAGTCTTTATCAATTCAATATCTAATTCTATTTCTAGTTCCTACCACCTCTATGCAGATGATTTGCAAATTTACACTCAAGCGAAGCTTGAAAATTTGTTGTTAGGCGTCACCAGTATTAATAAGGATCTAGTTGCTATATCTGAATGGACTGAAACGTATGGTCTTAAGGTTAAGCCCCTTAAAACACAGGCTATAATTATCGGCAGCTCTAGACTTATTTCTAGGATTAACTGGTCTATGCTTCCCCAGGTGTCTTTTGCAGGTGCTTCTATACCTTTCAGTAAAGATGTTAAGAATCTGGGGATATACATAGACATAACATTTTCTTGGACCATCCAGCTACAATACATCAGTCGACGTCTTTTTGCTGCCGTGGCATCATTGAGACGACTGCGTAATTTCCTTCCGACTGCCACTAATTGCACTGGTGCAATCTATTCTTCTTCTCATTCTTGACTATGCCGATGCCAGCTATCTCGATCTCAATAATTATTAGCTTGATAAACTTGACCGACTCCAAAATTTCTGTATAAGATTCATATACGGGTTACGCAAATATGATCATATCTCCGAATTTCGCATGAAGCTCAAGTGGCTGCCTATGCGCCTTCGACGGAATACTCACATTCTCTGTCTTCTCTATAATATTCTATACAATCCTTCATTTCCCTTATATCTCAAAACACGCTTTGAATACCTTCACGACACACATACGAAGTGCTTAAGATCATCGGAGAATCTTAGATTGAAAGTTCCTTCACACACTACGGTTTTCTACGACAAATCTTTTACTGTACAGGCTGTACGATTGTGAAATTCGTTGCCTGAGACAATCCGACAGGCTCAGTCCTTAACAGTATTTAAGAAACTCGTCACCAATCACTACTTGGCAGATATTCCTTGACTGCTCTTTTAAACTTGCACTAATATTATATACGGTATCTATTTATATATTTTATAATGTATGTATATATATATTTATGGTACCTATTTATATATTTTTTAAGAAAATACTTATTCAGGGTGCATATGGTTCCCACCAAGAACTTAGGGTCCCAAGCCAACCTCACCTGCAAGTGGTGCACCTGCCGATCAACGGACGAGGCTCTGGCAAACAAAATTTCCCAATAAGCGGCAATAGGCTCGCCACCTATTACGTGGGATCAAAACACTGGCGAAAAGTGGGCGTTTAATATGCCCCTGCCTACTCCTTCGGGGAAACAGGCGTGAGTCTATGTATGTATGTATGTATGTAAGTAAATAGTATTGTTATTAGTTTTGCTGAGCTCCTATGAATACACTATTCCATAAAGTATACCATAATTTACCAACTCTCTCAGTCACTAAATCATTGTATTCCATTATTGGTTGTCTGGAAGAAATCGCATTTTGCGATAAGACCGCCCTTGTACCACTAGACTTAAGTTCTTCTTTTGATCCATGTATTCTTGTTTTTTCTGGTGTACAATAAAGAGTTACTATCTATCTATCTATCTAAGTTCTTTTTCGTCTGACTGTACTTTATTAATAGCATTAGTGAACTTGATAGCATCGTTAACATCTAAGGTACCGAAGAATGTTTTTAATATAGAGCCACCGGCTTCAATTAGACCCCGTTTGGCACGTCTAGATTCTTTAATCTGGGTAAGATATGAAAGTGATGAGAACTTCTGAATATTACTGTTATATAGAGCTTTCAAGGAACTTAATGAGTTATGACATTCGGTTTTAAGTTTGGAAGACAGAGTTGTGTTGCAATGCTTTGAAACGCGTTCGAGTAAGAACTCTATACTGTTTAAATGCGGTCGGATGTGACTTAAATCTACTGAAGTGACAACGTTCCAGTTATCCTTAGAAAATTTGATGTCCAATAATTGGTCATAGTACAGTCCGGGACTTCCGAACAGCTTTGATATAAACTGGCTACCGGAAACGGTTGTGAGGAACCTGGGGACAATAGAGATAGCTATGTTTTACAGGCGGGCTTGATTTCGTCATAGTGGTGACGAACATGTTTCCTATCGACTTGCACTGTGACTGTGTGGTTACCGTTTATCTTTATGATCTTGTAAGGGCCTTTCCATACGGGTAATAGAGCCTTATTTTGCTTATGATGGCATCGAATATATACTGTATCACCAATATTATACGTTATAGGGCAAGAATGTGAATCGTAATATTGTTTAGAACGTTCTTTAGAACGTTGGACGTTTTGCAATGCTTTTTGGCGACTATAATATAATCTATAATTGAGCGTTCGTACGTAATCAGTGTAAGTATTGTTATCTAGGCTATCGATAGACTTGGGAATATACGGTTTATGACCAAACATGAGTTCAAATGGTGAAAAATCCGTGGTTGTATGTATGTTTGAGTTATAAGCCAACATTGCTTTGTTCAGGTATAAATCCCATGTATGGGTATTGTCTTCTATATAGGAACGTAAATATTCTTTTAGGGTGGAATGACTTCTTTCTAAGGCACCACATTTTTGCGGATGGCATGGCGATGCGTAAATGTGTTTAATTCCGAATAGTCTCTCCAATTGTTTGAAAACATCAGAACAAAAGTTAGTGCCTTGGTCAGTGACTATATTACGCGGTATACCTAAGTGTGAGATATAGTGTACAAGACGTTGAGCAGTTTCTTGAGCGGAGCAGGTTTGCATGGGATAGGCCTGGGAGTATTTCGTTAGATCGTCTTGTAGGGCCAAAATGAATTTCTAACTGTTAATTCTAGTTTCAGGTAAAGGACCTACTATATCGAGATAAAGATTTTCGTTCGGTCTAGTGGCAGTTGAAGTAATAATCATTGGCGCTTTATTGGAATGACGTAAAGGTTTGTTGACTTGGCAAGATTTGCAACTCTTGACATAATTTTCTTTATCTTGGCGCATATTTTTCCACCAATACTGAGATTTTAATCTATCGTACATGCGTGAAATACCTGGGTGTCCCGCAGAAGGTGAGTCATGGTTTTCTTTTAATATACGAGGAACTTCAACGGGCGTTGGGAATAGAATATTATTATGATATACGTGGATTTTAACATCCGTTTTACGAAATATAAACCCTAAGATATTATATATTTTGGTAGGCGATATCTTCCTGAAAGGATCTTGAAAATCAGAAATGGCAAATTCCTTTTCTTCCGAATACCAGGTAGTTATCATATCTCTATAATCTCTTAACATATTAAAAATATCTTTGTAGGTCATTTCATCGTAATGATGAACTCGTAGGGATAAATGGGTAAATATGTACATTTTTATCGTTGGACGTACTTTGAAACGTGTACAGCTCCCGTTCTACAGTTCTTATGTCAGGTAAGTCTTCGTTAAATTTAGACATTTGTAAAATTTCAGAACAGTATGGAATCGAATCGTCTAAGTCAATGGCAGAGGGGTAAGTTATCATTTTACATTTAGTTTTAAGTAATGAATCGTTATGTTCTATAATAACAGTGTCATAGGAAGTATTTTGTTGTCGACTAATTTGTAAATATTTTTCATATGTTTCAGATGTGGAGGGAGACTCGGGATCGACGGTGAGAACGGGATTGTGAGATAAGGAGTCAGCGTTGCAATTGATTTTGCCCTTTTTGTAGACAATTTCGTAATCAAACTCTTCGAGTTTGAGACGCCATCTTACTAATTTCGAACTGGGGTCGCTTATATTGAAAAACCATTTGGTGTGGCATGCAACTACACAGTGAGTAAGATTAAATATAGAAAGAGTATGTTGGGGTTGAGAGATTAGATTGAGAGTGAAAGGGGACAGAGTGAATACGGGAGTAACGGATAGACATGCGTGGTATGGAGTCTCTTACCTGATTTTGCTGGTCTTACAGGTGCCTTGATTTGCTTTGTTCTTGTAACAATCCCAAGAAGTTCTCCGCTACGAAGCCGGCCGGCTGACGATAGGTACTTGCCACGTTTTTTCAAAGAGTCCATTCACACGCACAATATCCAACACAATCGATGAAATCACAATATATTATTAGAAAAGGCGGTTCTAGATACTATTGTAACGGATGGATTACAATATAGCGGTAAAGAATCCCGAAATTCACAATTATCAGCTAGCAACGAGTTTTAAGATCGCGAGCACTCGGCGGTTGGAGATGAAGTTCGTTCAAAAAAGACACGACGTGAAGTTCGCCGCGATGATAGCGCCACCAAGTGAAGATATCCAAACACGCATGCCATGTTTATCAAATCAGAGACCAATTAATGAATTTTACAGCTATAAGAAATTACTCTTAATCCTTCCATGAGGAAAAATCCAAAATGGGATTATGAGCCGATAGATATCAATTAAAGGTGTGAGCTTGCCTCACCACCATTCTAAAGGCTTATGGTCTGTTACGATTTTGAATCGTCGCCCATATAAATACGGACGGAAAGTTTTAGTACCGAATATAATAGCTAAACACTCTTTTTCTGTAGTTGAATAGTTTCCCTCTGATTTATTTAACGTACGGGACGCGTATGCAATTGGAAGATCGTTATTTATTTCTCCTTGGGACAAGATAGCGGATATGGCATAGTTGGAGGCATCGATGGTTAGGATAAAAGGCTTAGTAAAGTCAGGGTATTGTAAGATAGGAGCTGTCGTGATTTTATCTTTTAAGGTATCGAACGCCGATTGTTGCGGAGAGAGCCAACTGAACTTAACGTCCTTTTTTAATAGACTTGTTAATGGTTTGGTGATATGCGAAAAGTTCTCTATAAACCATCTATAGTAACCGACGAGGCCGAGAAAGGATTTTATGTCGCGGGGATTTTCGGGTACAGGAAACTTTTGGACACATTCTACTTTCTTAGGATCGGGCTTCACGCCTTTATCTGTTATAATATGGCCTAAGTATTGGACTTCCTTACGTAAAAATTCGCTTTTATCAGGTTGTAACTTTAGGTTATGTTCGCGCAGCTTGTCGAACACTTTGCGAAGGTTGCTAATACTATCAGAAAGTTGACTGCCAAAAATAACAATATCATCCATATATGTAAAACAATGGAGACCTTGGAGACCAGATAAAACGACGTTCATCAGCCTTTGGAATGTAGAAGGGGAATTTTTAAGTTCGAAAGGCATTCTATTGAACTGATAGCGACCTGTTAAGCCAGAAACACCCGGAACGCTGAATGCTGTCTTCTCAGCGTCGGATTACTTCATACAAACTTGGTGAAAAGAAGATGCTAAATCTAAAGTCGAAAAATATTTACTGTGTCCAAGCTGATCAAGGATGTCCGTGATATTGGGGATAGGATAGGCATCACCGATAGTTATTTCGTTCAGCTTTCGGTAATCGATAACGATGCGCCACTAGGGTTTACCAGAAGCGTCCGCCTTTTTCGGTACCACCCATATCGGTGCTGACCAAGGGGATGTAGAAGGGCTGATAATGCCTTGATCTAACATACCTTTAACCTGCTTACTGACTTCCTCCTTATGGCATTTGGGAAAACGATAGGCTTTAGCATGGATGGGAGTTTTGGAGGTTGTACGAATTTCATGTTGTACGGTCTTAGTCGCTGTCAGTATGTCTCCGTCTAGATAAAATATGTCATTATATTCTGAGCATAATTCACGCAACGCAGATTCCTCTTCCTGAGTCATATGTTCGCATCTCAAGGCTTTTTGGACCTTATAGTCGCGCTCCAATTCGGATGTAGTAGTTTGGAAACAGGGGAATGTTTGGTTTACGGGACTAGAAGTAGAGGGGATAGTAGGACTAGGCTCTAGCACATAAGACACAGGCTCTAACGTCAACTTGATCGGGTTAAGAATAACTTCGCTTTCAGAGGTATTTAATACAGAGACAGTGATTTTATTATTAGATTTTACTTGAGTTAGACATTTAGAAAATATAAGGTTTGGATATTGATCGACTTTACCACACATAACTAGGCCTTCTTTTAACTCGGGATTCGTTACGAAACATTCTATTAACATTTCAGAACGTGCCGGAATTTTGTACGTTACACTCGTGGTTTTTAGATCAAAACATACAGATGTTTCACCCAGTATCTTTAATTTCGATTCAGGATACGATTGACGCATTATGCGTAGACAAGAAGTTCGTACCTATGATACCATCATAATCAAGATTAACATTAGACACGACATGGAAAGGAAATGAAAATGAAAATTTGTTTGACACATCGGGCTTAATAGATAAAATAAAAATGCCTTTGTTTTGGGCATACGACCCGGCATCTTTGATGCCTTTAAATTTCACTATATTTTGATCTAGTTCTGGGGCTTTTGAGAGACTAGTGTCCTTTATGAGGCAAATGGAACTCCCAGTATCAACTAAGAGACGCAACGGCATTTCGGAATGAGATGTATACACTTCAACAAACGGTAACGAAGTTTTCTTATTTTGCGCTATATCATACACCATAGGACACTCTATCGGTTCATCTACAAATTTATTTAATAACTCTTGAACTGATTTAGACTCGAAATTGGAACATTTTTCATTTGTGGTCATAAACGAACTTGATAGAGGCGAATCTTTCTAGGAACTAGGAATATTGTTATCGATGGACCTTACGGTCGAACTAGTACGTAAAAACTGTTTATCACCGTTATCAACGCGGTTCA
Source organism: Euclidia mi (assembly GCA_944739405.2). NCBI lineage: Eukaryota > Metazoa > Arthropoda > Insecta > Lepidoptera > Erebidae > Euclidia > Euclidia mi. Next base: position 32,141,719 of record OX123183.2, read on the forward strand.
AACCCGAAATAGTATGCAGCGACGATTTAAACTCAGTTGAATTAGAATTAGAATTAAAAGAACAATGCCCATTTTTCCTAGAGACCGGCGTCTCTAGGAAAAATGGGCATTGTTGCCCAGGTGTGAACCGTCAAAAATCGTAGTAGTTGTTATTGCATTCGACAAAAGAGTGTTAAACTAGAATTTTGAGACTGATTAGAGGTCGGCCACATTCATAGTTTTATTACAAGAAGTACTTTTTTATGCTCAAAAAACATTAGGTGTGTACGTACTTTTATTAAGATAGTTACAGTATTTCGTAGTTTTGAGTAGAAAGGAATGAGTTAATCGTTTGGTAAGGGTAGAAATCCGAAAGAAAAAGCCAGAAGTCGTCAAAGATCCACAGACATTCACAATGCGCACGAGCAAAAAAAATAACAAACAAAATAAATTGAATATGACATTATTGACATTAACTAAGAGTCAAAAAAGTGTTGCCATTTTATAGTTGATAAATGATGTTTATTAATCGATATAGATTTGGGTCATCATATGTTATATATTTCATTCAAAACAGAACTTATTTATAGTTAATCGCATATATTCCTCAAAAATACACAAAATAAAAATGTTTAAGGACCAAATAAAGATTTGCTAGTCACTAAAATCATTTTGATTAGGGAAAATGTGAAATCGATTAAGATAATCGATTTAATATTATGAATTCTTTACTGGCAATTTCTGATCTATTACGTGTTGGATATTTAGACGTTAACACATATTTTTAAACCTATTTATTGATTATGTTTCTCGGCACACCTTTAGTAACGCCTATAAATTAAGTTATAATTAAAAAGCATTATTCAACAACAAATTGAAACTCTAATGTGCTGTTCATGAGTTCGAAACTGGGCCAGAAATGGGCATTGTTCTTTATGAAATTATTTTCATTAGAAATAGGACCCGTTTTACTAGAAACAGTGGATTTAGTAGTAGAATTATTATTTTTTAGAAATAGCACTATACGAAACGAAACGATGGATTGGGAAATAGTAGATTTAGTATTTGAAACAGTGGATTTGGAGATAGTAGATTTATTATTTGAAACAGTGGATTTGGTATTTGAGCTAGAATTTAAAGTACCTAGACTGTGGGACTTGCAACGGTACTGGTTTGCAAACCCAACATCTAGTTTAAAGAGTTAGTACTGTTTTCTAATTCAAGAATCTGTGGAGGCGATGATGTTTCGGATGCCGACTCTATGAAGTTTTGTTGAAAATTCGCAAGTTATTAGGCAAGTTATTAGTGTGCGAATTGTTATTAAACGTTCTAGAATTATTATATTGGCGTTTACGACATTGCGAAATATCATGGCCTATATTCTTACAATACCTACAAATGACCGGTGTTGTATTATTCCGAGAACTGTGGAAGGAATTATTTTGCATACGCGGCTGATATTGCAAGCGCGGTACAGTGTCGCGCTTTAACTAATTATAACACTCCGACTCTAAATGACCTGATTTGTTACAAAATTTACATAACTTTGATTTTCAAAATAGAACTTTTGCCCAAATTTAGAATTTTCTCTTCCTCGAATGCAATATATACTGCTTCATTTAGAGTCCGAGGGTTTCTGCATCGTGCAATATTACCAAGAGCCGAATGTAATCCCAAAGTATATGTATATAATGCTAGATCTTCTGTCATAGCAATACGACCCGCTAATTGTTTCTTTGAGGAATCTGAGTTATGGATTTCGGACTGCAGAGAAGTGAGGCATGTATCAATTCTTAAGGCGTATTGTGCAACTGTCTCATTGAGTAGTTGTTTGCATGACTGAAGTTCTAATAATAGATGATTGTAATGCTTTCTCTCACCAAAATGTTGTTTAAGAAAATCTTTTAACTCCTCAAAGGTCTCAAATATTTTATTTGAACATGCAACCTGTGCTTTACCGGTTAATTTTTACAGTATAAACTTTAGTAAAATACCTTTCTGAGATTCCGACGCGAGATCTAAAGCGTTTCTACAGTTAGTTAAAAACCCGGGGAGAGTTTCTCTTTCTCCGCTATACGGGTGAACAAAATCACATAAAACTTTAAGTGGAACTTGTTCCGAAAGTGATACTTGAGACCTTTCAGTTTTCGACATATTAGGTATTTAGGATTAACGTAAATAGGAAATTTACTCAAATTGGTAAGTGGCAATAACAATGAACAAAATATAGTACTCACAGGCAAATCACGCACTGGACGAACATAATCGGCGGCGGCGAGCAGTTGAAGAAACCTCTTGAACTGTGACGATGGAGTCGGCGTTGACTGGCCGATGCTGTCAGTGGTAACGATCGTCTTACGGCAGGAAAGCGGTCGCGGCGAGATGTGGGCAGCACACCGTCCACGAGACGATACGTCGGCTGGCGAGGTGCTGCGAGCACGGCGAGCGGAACAGGACCCAATAGAGCGATATGGGCCCTCGACACGGCGAGATACGGCAAGGTACGGCGAGATTCGGCGAGATGCGAGGAGATATAGTGAGATTCGCCGAGATACAGCGAGATTCGGCGAGTTTCGGCGAGATACGGTGAGATGCGGCGAAATACGGCAAGATACGGCGAGATACGGCGAAATATGGCGAGCTACAGCGAGACTCAGCGAGATCCAGACAGTTGTACTTCGTCTGGATAGAACCAAAACGCGGCGAGTTGTGGGCACTTGTTGACCTTACTACGTGGAATATCGGGCTTATCTAATTGGTATAAACTTACCCGAATATCCCACTTCTGACACCACTGTTACAGGGCAGGTCCGAAATAGCTTTTTAAAAAAAACTCTAAGGTCAAAAACAGACTAATTTAATGAAAGAAAATTACTTAAAATAGAATTGACAATAACCTAGTGCCCACAACGAAGTCTGTAATGAGAATGTCTTTACCGGAATCGAATAATAATGCATGGATCAGTTTCAATGACGTATACCGCTCATGTCTACTGCTGATCTAAGTATTATTATTTTATATGTACTTCATACATTAAATATTATAACAGTAAGGGTACTGTTCATACATTAAATATTATAACAGTAAGGGTACTGGAACGTAGGGACGTTCCACAGGAGCGGCCCCGATGTACACCACCGATCTTTCCGACAAATAGGCCCCGACAATGCGTTGGAGGTAGCGCGGCACCGCATGGTACCGGAGTGCCTCTCGGATGGTACTCCAGGGCAAGGTGTTGAAAGCGTTGGCGATGTCGAGCGACACCGCCAAGACCACCTCACCCCGGGCGACTGCCTCCTCCGCAAGGACCCTCACGCGCATGATCGCATCAACCGTGGAGCGCCCCTGGCGGAAACCAAATTGGTTGTCCGCCAAATCCGGCTCCACCCTGGTCATGTGCTGGACGAGGCGACTGGCGATGATTCGCTCAAAGATCTTATACACCTCTTCCAGCAGCACGATTGGCCTGTACGCAGATGGCGAGTCTGCTGGGCGCCCCTCCTTCTTGAGCAGGACCAGCTTTCCGGTCTTCCACCGGCTTGGAAACTGGCCCCGCTCCAAACATGTCGGGGTCCGAGAGCCCTCATGACCAGGACCCATTCACGGCCTGGTATGCCGTCGGGCCCTGGGGCGGTGTTCCTGATGCGAGCCACCGCCACTCTCAACTCTACCCGGATCACTTCGGGCACGTCGTCGTCAATGTCGTCTTCCGCGTCGGGCACATTGCGAGGCGGAACCATAGCCGGTGGTGTGTGCTCCGGACTCGACGGAAACAACGCACACACCACCTCCACCAGCAGCTGTGGCTCAAGACTCCGGGACAATGGGGGGCCCATTGGCGCAACTTGCCCCGTACCATATGGTAGGGGCGTCCCCACGGCTCTCGTTCCAGAGTTTCCAGCAGCTCATCGTTGGCCTGGGCCTTTGCCCGGGTAATGGCCAACTGGAGGGCACTCTTCGCCTCTCTATAGCGGTTATATAGTTCCGCCTCTTCCTGTTTGGCCGCCGCTGTAAAGGGTCGGCGGCGCCTTCTTCGGTATCTTGCGTACAGGCGTCGCATGTGCACACAAGCGATGCGCAACTGCGCAATCGACTGCGATCACCAGTACACTTGACGCCTGGATGGTAACGGCTGGACTCGGGGCATGCCAGCGTCGCAGATGTGCGACATGCTTTCCCGGAACCACTCCGCCTCCTCGTCGATGTTGGTTGGCCTGCCTGGGGAGTCCAGCCAGGCCTTGACGATAGAGGCCTCCAGGAGAGCCTCCCTGTCCAGCCGCTTCAGCGCCCAACGCGGGCCGTCTCCACCGCCCACCGGGGCCGCTTGGAACGGCCCAACCGAGGTCTGGGCGGAGACGCTGAGTCGAATATATCGATGATCGGACAGCGTCTCCACGTCCTCCAGGACGTGCCAGTCCTGGACAGTGCGCGCGAGGGCAGGGCTAGCGAATGACAAGTCTACTATAGACCCACCCCGCTGCCGCACGCACGTCTGCACGGAACCCCGGTTCAGGAGAAGCAGGCCCTGCTCGACCGCCCACTCCTCCACCAACTCGCCCCGCGCATCCGTAGCTGGGGAACCCCAAGCCGTAGATTTGGCATTGAAGTCCCCCAGGACAACCACGGGACGAGGATGGCTACGACTGACGACCGTGCCCAACTCCAAGATGATATCCTCCATGTCGGCGAGAGAAAGGCTGGGGGCAAAATACACCCCCACTACCATAACATTTCCCCAAATTGCCGCAACATAGCCCCGCCCTCGGGTGACGGCCTCGAAGGGAAGGGTGTCGGCGGCAGACCTCGTAATTAGTGCCACCGAGCGGTTCATGTCGCACACCCAGTCATCCCTGGGTGGCACAAAATACGGCTCGGTGACAGCTGCCAAATCGATCGACCACTGCGCCATGCTCTGGAGCAAGAGATCCTGAGCCCTGGCGCAATGGTTTATGTTGGCTTGGAGGAGACGACGTAGGGCCATTATTGTGTGTCCATGGCCGTTGTCCCCTCCCCAGCCCTCGGTGGATGTTCTGCCACAACCGGCGGGTGAACCGGCTGCGAGGAGCTGGTTGCCTTCTTTGTCGTATCCGTGATACTAGCCGGTGGATGAGCCGGCTGTCTCCTGGCATTGTTCTTCTTGGGCCTGGCGCAGGCCTTTGACCCAGTCCGATGGTCGGCTGGCTTGCCAGATGCCGCACAGATGACGCAGTGCGGCGTGGCAGTGCAAGTGCCAGCCTTGTGACCGGGCTGACCGCAGTGGAAGCACATTTGGCTGCGGTCTACTCCAGCAGTGCACCATGCGCCCACATGTCCTCCTTCTAAACAGCGGTAGCACCGATAGGGCTTGGGCGCTAGGAGCGCGACCTGCGCCGAGACCCATCCAATTAGAAGCCGCTTATCTTTTATCTTCTTGGCCGCCGCTACAGGACAGCTGACAAGAATTGTTCCGAGACCGGAGACACCCCGACGTGTCGTGCCCGCCTTGACTTGATCCAGCGGGCATCCTCCGGCCTTGGAGATGGCAGCGGCGACCTCTTCTTGTGTGACGGAATGAAATGCCCAGATTTGCGCACTTGGTTGGCCTGGACACTCTTACTTCATCCGGGCCTAGAGACAGTCTCTAGTAGAACAGCTGGTGTTGCAAACCCGTGCGCGATTGGAAGACCTTGAATTGAGCACGATTTTGTAAAGTCTGTTAGCGCCACAAACCCGTGCGGGTTTCAAGGCAGTACTGCCTCCTATTGAATACGGAAATGGAAATACGCGTGCGGGTCAAAAGCACCTGAGCACTTTCTAGGATGGAGGCCGTGGCCTCTTTAAGTGCTTTCTGGCTGCAGCCGCTTAGGCCCTTCGAGACCTTACTCACCCTTTTTATAGCTGCAACCCCGTTTCATTCTTTGGTTTAGGTCGGAGGCAGGTAGCTCTTCTGCCTCGACTTCTATATCAGAGACGGCAGACGACGACTTTGACAGGCGACTGACTCTCCCTTCCATCACTCTTTTCGTCAGAGCCGCAATCTGCCGCTCGTCCTCCTCGAGTTTTTCGGCGACTGCTGCGGCCTTCATTGCAGCCGCAGCCTCACGCCTGGATACGCCGATACCGGCATATTTGCCGGTAGTAGCGGGCCTACCTCTCCTTCTTTTTTTGGCACCGATCTTGGGTGCCGGCACCGCTGTGTCGCTTAGGGCCGAATCCGACCCTGTGTCTCCACCCTCCCTCGGGCGTTCGCGTAGGCGTTTTGAGTTCACGCTCTCCGCACTCGCCACACTCATAAGACTGGACGCGCTGTCGGTATCCGACAGCACGCCCATTCGCTCAATTAGTACCAGAGGTACTTTTTCTCCCACTACGTCATTTTTTGTTTTACTTAAAATGTTCTCCATTTTGGTCCCACGAGTATAAAGCAAAACAGGTCAACCCCGGGCAGAGGCTTAAGTATCCGGGTAAGCCTACATACTGCTGGGGGCGGCAGGTACCAGCAGGTAGGAGCGCTAACGACCGAACCCCTATCGGCCATTCATCCCCTCGCCGCGCTTCCGAAACTTGGGATTGGGTGGTTTTTTATCTTAGAGGTGTCCTTCCTCTAGGGCCGGGCGGTTAAGCCAAGCCCCCCGACGGTGGCATTGAAGCATGCCTCCGTCCGCTGTCCGGCCAACCCGATTCAGCGGACCCGCCGAAAGGTTTGCTCCTCAATAAATGAGGAGACAAAGGAACCCCGCTTAGATGTGCCTGCACCTAAGCGGGTGTGGTTGCGTCCTCGCGTTAATCGACTACATCGACGGGGCAGGAGCGATCCCTCCTGCAGAAGTTAGCTCCGGACAATAATACTCCTCTACCCTACCCCCCGCGAAGAGATCATTGTCCGTGACCCATGGTGCACCAGGCCCAGCGACTGCTCTTCCCCTCGGACGTATCCGCAAGCAGAGGACCAGCGGCCACTGAGCACACGGGGAGGTCTTCTGCGCGCACCCCAACACAGCTGATCTATAATGTAATTTTGTAACATCCTTTGTACTTACCTGAGGTGAATCTCAGACATAAAAATAAAAACAAATTGAATTGAATTGAATAATTTTCTTTTAAATTTTCTTACTCTTTTTAAGGTTCATTTTCAAATATAACAATAATTAATATTAATATGTTTTTTATTTCTATCTATAAAATAGATAATGCATTAAAATTGTTCAAAATTATGCATGTAGCATATATAGTCTTTTTTAGTCTTACAATATCTTGAATAATGGCTGGCGTACCAAAGAATGCGCGCTAAGAAACGGTCGGCTGTCGAAGTTTTAATTATTTTTCTACTATAAATGTAAAAGAATTTATAACTTTCTCCGATACTTCACTAGAGTAAAAATTCAGAGCTTTCTATTGTTGCTAACTTGTGGCTCACAGGTGACACTGTAGTGGGAATGAAGAGCGAATTAGTATCAAAAGAAAAACCTACCATCACTTGAATCGTAAGCTGGTGACCTAATAGTCATAAAACAAGAAAATTACATCATCAATTTGTAAACACATCGGAATACGTTGTTAACGATATATCGCCACAAAGGCTGCGTGAAAGCTGCTATCATAAACCAACGGTTTCGGCTTAATATGTATCTATTCAATTCGCTAATGCGATGCTAATCTTCGCAGTAGAATTAATACAATACCAATTGTATTTAGTAGATTAGTCACCGTTGAGGACCACGATACATCAATTATTCGTGTGACGAATGATTATTAACGTTTGATGTACATTTCTCTTTAAATAATAAATAATAATATTCTACCACATTCATACAACACAACACCATCTAGTCCCAAACTAAGCTAATATATTATAATACTATTTGCGATAGAGTTATTGCGGAGTTCATCTAGTCCTGATATGCATAGATTATATTATTATGTTTGCTTTGAAAAGTAATTGAGAGAGAGGTTATTATGAAAGACTGAACTGACGCATTATATATGGTTGAAAATACAGTACAGGCTACAATAATGGCTTTGAGTGATGCAAATATTGTCTAGCACTGAATTTTACAATGATGTAACCTTGAAACGAACCAGAGGCCCTTCCAAAGAATGGAAGAGTTTTCTGCAGTTGAGTCAACCGAGCCTCACTGGAAATAAAGCAATATTGTTATATGTTATTTAATTTCATTTGGAATAATTATTCTTTTTTAAATCCTATAACAATTGCAATATTTAAAAATACGATAGCTGCAGTACCTGCTTGTCTGTGTACTATAAACAAACTTTCTGACAGAAATAAGCTTTTACCTCAATAAACACTAAAGCTATTTTAGTTTTAATTCTATATACCGTAAGCGGTTCTCCTTGAGCATAGTCGTATGCGCAGCGATTTCGTAAATATTGATAAAATACCACATCGATTATTACCAACATCACAAACTAGTGGTTGCGTTCACACATTTCATTTTAATTTGCTTACCAACGTAACACTGGTATGCATATAATGGTATTTACTACTCTATGCAAATCATGTTTGTAGTCATGAATACACGCGGATTTACATCCGGTACGCATGCAAGCGTTAAAGTTTGCATGCAGTTGACGGTGACCTCAATTATAAATGTAAAATAATGTTTATAGAAATGTATGAGTTTGTAGCAAACTGTGAAGCCCGTCATGATGCGTCAAACTCGCTTAGAATTTGATATTCGTGCACAGCGTGCAAGCCAAATACAGTTAGTGAGAATTTGGTTTCAAATGCTGTTATAAATGCTGTCTATTGCCTGAAATGTTGCATAGAGTGGTACATAGATTGTGACTTGCTACTCTCGTGCTATATTGAAACAATTATGTCACTTATTTTATTGCCTTTCTTTGACTCAAGGCAACCAAAAGCACCCTTATTAATATTAGAATGTAAGCGCTCTGGGCTCTCAATATGATTAAGATCTAACAATCAGTTATAGACATACATTACTGTGATGCGCTACCGACGGGGTAGTTACTCTTATCAATGCCTCTTCTCGTCCATTAATGGAAGGCTTGGAAAATGCTATACAAATTATTTTAGGGGCTGACTTTGGTTGTAGAAGTCGTCTTATATACTTAATACAACAGAATTTCTAATAACTTGACTGTCTCCGTGGTCCAGTGGATAGCGTATGCGACTGAAGATCGGAGGTCCCGGGTCGAGCAAAATAGCTACTGGGTTTTCCGAATTCTCAGTAGCAGCACGGAGTCTGGTCATGTGCCCGGTGACGGCAATAGGCTCGCCCCCTATTACGTGGGAGCTAAATGTGGGTGTATTATTACACCTCTGCCTACCCCTTCGAGGATACAGGCGTGAGTCTATAAAAATAAAAAAATAAAAATTTGTTATAATTTTAAAACTCAAATCATGTTAATGATACAGGAAATAGTACGATTGGCGTGGTACAACGGGTGGCGCAGATATGTTATAATTGAACTCGATGTTTAATTTACCACCACACAAATATTAGTCAGCCAATTACTGATATTATATAATCTAATTTTTTTTATGTATATTTAGGCGGCATACGAGCAGACGGATCGCCTGATGGTAAGCAATTACCGCCGCCCATGGACACGAGCGACACCACAGGAGTCACAAGTGCGTTGCCGCCCCTTGGGTTTGGGAAAAGCGATAGGAGGAGGAATGGGATGAGGGAGAAGGAATAGGGGATGGGCCTCTGGCACTCTCACTCACCGAACGAAACGCAACAGTTTGGATACTGTTACTTTACGTCGATTTTCTGTGAGTACTTCCCCGGTCGCGCCGGCCCATTTGTGCTGAAATCAGCAAGGCTCTACTACCTGGAAAAAGGTGTAAATTTTGTTATAGTCGAATAATAAATGGACCATTCCTTGTAACTATGTTAAAACTTGATGTTGCAAAAATTAAAAATGTTTTAGAAATGTTGACAAACTAAATGAGTTTTTGATTTCTCAAGCCTCTGTGCAGTATGCAAATATTTTATATTGCTGAATATTTCCCTTCACTTCATCTCTCAGTTTACATTGTCACATTTTTATGCAGCGCTCTGAAAAGGAAACATTGTGTTCGCTGCATGAATAAACTATTTCAGTTGGAAATCAGTGTAAAAAACAAAGTTACAGTACTAAAACTAAATTTGGCCGGTTCTAAGTCATATTTGTTCTACCATAAAATCTACGGCTTATTGCCAGCGCAAGTGTTCTCTTTTAAACCTGGATTTTTCAACCGATAAATCCAAAATGTGGGATGAATCCAAATTGTCAAAATGCGGGCTGTCATGCAATTTTCGCAATGCAATATTAGCTATTGGGATGAGCGTGAATACACTATAGTTTGCCAAATAACAAGAAGTTTATTGTAATTTTTTTTTTTTTAATACAAAAGTGATTGCTTTTTCTATTGTTTACTGCCTTTTGCCCGCGGCTTCGCGCGCGTTAAATTCGGGTTAACACATATCTACTTTCAGTCTCAAGTTGTGTGAAGACACTCCTGATTAATCTAAAGAGTCAGAAGCTCTATAGGATACAAAGTAACTCGGTCAGTATCCATGACAAATGTCAAAGCCATGTTTCAATACATGTCCAATATATATCTAAAAACGCTTCCCATTTATAATTTTAGTAGGTAGAGAAAATCGTTTCAGCCGTTTGAGCGTAGTATGTATATAATTATTAGTTTAGATATGCGAACAATGTAATCACCGTGCACAATATGACAATATGTATGATGTGACAGTACTGACAGATAGCACATGCGCAGCACTTAATTATTCGCGCATGCGTTCTTACTTCCAAGAGGAAAATTTCTGCCGTACAAACTTCTATCCTCCCTACAATCCCCCCAGTTAAATTTTTGTAACTTATGGTAGCCTATGTCCGTCTCCATGGTCCAAAATATCTCTAAGTATATTAAATTTCAACAAAATCGGTTCAGCCGTTTTCGCGTGAAAACGGAACATACAAACACACATACATACATACACACTTTCGAATTTATAATTTTAGTAATTATTAGTTTAGATATGCGAACAATATAATCGCCGTGCACAATAATAATTATGACAATATGTATGATGTGACAGTACTGACAGATAGCACATGCGCAGCACTTAATTATTCGCGCATGCGTTCTTACTTCCAAGAGGAAAATTTCTGACGTACAAACTTCTATCCTCCCTACAATCCCTCCCAGTTTCATTTTTGCAACCTATGGTAGCCGATGTCCGTCTCCATGGTCCAATATATCTCTAAGTATATTAAATTTCAACATAATCGGTTCAGCCGTTTTCGCGTGAAAACGGAACATACATACATACATACACACTTTCGAATTTATAATATTAGTAGGGATGATAGTTTGCCGGTTTATCAGCTATTACGCACTTTTAATGTCGTTTCGATGACTTAGGGAATATGTGGTCCGAGTAATTGTTTAGTATAATATTGTTTTCTAAATTAGTATAGCGTGGTTTGGAACCCTAAATATTTTTTTAAGTTAACATAAAAATATGGTTTAGGGTTCAAAACCATATTTTATAATCACAATAAAATTAAATTCCTAAGACCTTAAAATATAATTATAATAATTTATTGACGCGACATTATTGACATAGCTGTTAAAAGGAAATTTGGAGTAGGTATTTTTTTAAATCAAAATAGCAAACCGTGATTCAAGTCGAGAAATTTTATCAGTTGGTTATCCAGTGGGCACCTCACATCAAAAGTGAAACATTCATTGTTATACTTTTGATGTGAAATATATCTTGATACCCATAATCTTAGGGGAGCGAGACAAAGTTCCTTGTGTCACACGCCGACACGTCGCGTCGTGCTAACGATGCAGGACCAAAGCAGGGACGTAAGAACTCATTTCCGCCATCCTTACCCTTACCCTTCCTCTTTGCTTTGTTAAGGATTTACTGCATGATCAAAAGTAATCAAGCAACACGGTATACGGGCAAGATAAAGTATTTTTCAGAAACGGAAGGATATATATAAAGAAGTGAAATATACATTAAATAGTTTGGTATATTATGCTATTATGGATATTTCTTTAGTGATGAAACTAACAACGCAAGCATTTTCAGAAAATCGTTCTCACGTCTTTCAAGAAAGTAAATTTTTAAGTACTCTACTTTTTCCAAAGCCACTAACATTAGTTTTAAATTACCATTCGAAAAATGTAACAAACGCAGTACATCCGTGATCAAGTGATTCGTCACTTGCAAAATTACCGGAATATTTGATATTTTAAACAAAAATACGCGGTGTATATGGCAAAAAAAAATTTAATTTTCAGTTGTTCCAAATTTATAGTAATTTGTCTATGCCTAAAAATAGCGGACGTGGTTTAAAATAAAAAGAAGTTCGAAAAAAAATCAATTTAAAATTATTATAGGTCGGTTCGTGAAAGATGACCATTGCGCAGAAATCATTTTTAGGTCCCCGTGGAGGTGCGGGGTGAGGCGCGGGCGGAATGCACCAAGAATGGAGCCACGTCATTGGTGCACGAATGTATGTACATATGCGTGACGGCCGCCATATGTGGTCAACTTTCGTGAACCGATTTGTACCACGATTAAGCTCTAAATCTGACAATGAAACTTCAAATTTGTACCATTTCGTTTATCAAAAGTCATACAAGCTGCCTCATTAGTCGTCCGGTATAACTTTGAACTTACTCTGAGACGAAAGTGAGGTTTACTAAGTAAAGAATAATTAGGTTTTTTAATTTAGAATTTCTCATCAAGGTAAATAAACTGAGCTAGACAACAATTTCCTCCCATTCTTTACCGTGGGACTAAAAAGTAAATAGTGAAATACGGATACGGATACGGATGGATGAGCCATCCGTGTGGTGACGGACTAATAGTACGGATTGTCACCACCCCCACCCCAACATCATCCCATGAGTGTCCTAAGAGCCTTGCCAAAATGCAAATGCAATTAGCAGCTGTATCGAATATCTATGTTCGATATAAAAACCTACTGCTAGGTTTACATATCAGTCTTGCTTGCTAATTTGGTGCACCTAATGACTTCAGAAACAGACTTGGGGGTGATGAAAATAACCTTATTTACTGAGATAGCGTTGAAAAATGTTTTGTTTGGTCTGCAATGCAGTTTTGTGATCTGTTGTTTAGTTCTTAAGAAACTGCATCTATTTATAAATAAAGTTGTTTGAGATTTTGGTAGTGACTCTTAGTAATTATGTGTCTCAATGCTAGACGGTAAACCCAGAAGAGTAATCGGATAACTGAAATAACAAATAACTATGTGGTACAATTCTGTTACCGCTTAACAATGTGCCCGGTAGATGGCAATAGGCTCGCCCCCTATTACATTGGGACCGAAACATAACTGGCGAAGTGTGGGTGTGTAATAAACCTCTGCCTACCTATTCGGGGATAAAGGCGTGAAATTATGTTATGTTATGTTACGATTCTGTATTCATAGGAGATTGTTACCGAAAAAAAATAAGCAGATCAATATGCTATACTAGCAATTATAATATGGTGACCACAAGGTTCAGTTCGTGACGTTGATGAATAATTTAAGTTAGGGAATATTGCAGTACTACCTTTCGCAACTGCCGCGTTCGACTTTGACTTCTTATAATATAAAACTATAATAATAAAATACCATTTCTTATGCTTCATAAGTTTCACGAACTTGTGGATTGCAATAGTAATGATTGTTTCAAATTCAAATAATGCCTAACATAAAATATTTCTGATCTCCTGAATGTGAACACTCCAACTCTCCAGATTACTCTTTTTCTTACCACAAAATGCAGGTTTCACATCTTACCCAGTCTTCTTACTCCGCGAAACTGCCTTAAATTTATCTTTGTAACAATAAATCGGCCAACTCTTTGCCGGCTGCGCAAGCTACAAACATAATACGTATAATGTTAGCAGGTGCTTCAGGAAATGACCTCATTCTCGGTAACGACGTTTGTTTCTCAGTGGACGCTGGGCCCGCGTCGCGTCGTTTTAAGTTTCTGGAGCAATTCTAACATCTTTTAACTTCTTGATCTTTGCTAGAAAATGCATAAGCGAACGAAAATTATCGAAGATGCTAATGGAGGTATTGCATGCACCATGGACCAGAAAACAAGTACTTTCAGTTCTGTGGCATGTACACTTTTTGTCTATAGTTTACATTTTAAAATATTTATACATATTTGCGACAGCTCAAGAAGATTTTATTATAGAAAGCCTAAAACTTCTAATCCGATCCTGAGATCAATGAAAATGAATGAAAGTAAGTAACTCTGTTTTCGGAGTTTTCAGACCGCAAACGGCCTCCGGCACAGTCTAACTATTATTGTCCTAAGCCTAAGTCATGGGATAGACAGTACACATTAGCGCTCTGATTTAAATGCAACTCGCGGTCACCCATCTAAGTGGCGGTGTGTGCAAGCCTTGCTTAACTTTGCCGATCTGTTACAAATGGCAAGCCAAGTCACGCTACAATTCCCTTTCGTTGCCTACCTAAATTATGACCATGGCTTTCTATTCACCGTTATATATTTTACGGACGCTATTGAAACAAACGCTGCTTTTTATCAAGCCTCTTGTAATAACCACAGTTTTAAAGGAACAAGAAAGCAATGAGAGGAAATAATCTCGGTGTCTCCATTTTTGTTTCACTGCAACGTAATCACGGATTAAATGAGGAATGATTTTCAAAAGCGGTTTTACTCGGTTCGTTACTTGGCTCGAATAATTTATTGTGACTATCCATTCAAATGAAATATCTAGTGTTTTTACAGTTTTAATGAGGTGTATAACGCTATTATGCTTCTGAATCTAGGAGGGGTTTGGTGATGTAAAATATAAATATATTTCTGACTGCATGCAGCGCTATCGCTTAAGCAGACGCTTTGCCACTTTTTACTGCGCCGAGTGTTATGGGTTCAATCCCCACAGAAGACAACACTTAGTGTGATTCATAAAATTATTCTTTTGAGTCTGGGTGTTCATGTTGTCCGTTAGTTGTATGTTTGTAAGGTCGCTCGAGATACAGGATATTTTCCTAGTGCGGAAGTTAAGAGTCTTAAGAAAATCATTGTTAAAGAATTGTACACAATAGCTGTGATTTGGAGTAGGATTACGTGTTTCTAAATATAACGAAAACATGAAACAATAGAGGCTGCACGCAGCTATGCTCGCAAGTATTATTTAAATTTAGCCGTCTTTACCCGATACCATCGGAATATCCGGAAATCCCTACTTAATGCACCTCCCTATGGCCAATAAGGAATGTTCTTTGTTAATTTGACATGGTCTGAATGTACATAACATGACAAATTTCAGCTTATTGCGCCTTATAGTTTTGGCTGTGTGTTGTCTGTCAGTCAATGAGTAACGTATTTTATATTATTACAGGGTGTCACAAGACCCATCACCAAGCCAAAGTCTACGCGTTTTGAACAACATGCCAAGTTATACTAAGCAAAAATAGAACCAGGGAAACGAAATTTTTTTTAAGTATTTACTTTTTCAAGCCGCTATAGAAAATGCGCGCGTGTAATTTTCGAAATATCTACTAATCTGCACCCATAGGTGCAAAGGACATCTATAGAACATGTTGGCGGGGTAAATGCATCGATTTTGTACCTAATTGCAAAAATTCCATAGTAACTTTGAGCCTTAATATCTCCTGAACTAGTAATTTTTTCAGAGCATTCCGGCAATTCAAAAGAGATCGATGCGAAGAAAACTGGACCCTCTTCAAAGCTAAAAGAAATCGGTGTAACCAGATGGTTCGTAACGCTAAACGCCACCATATTCTTGAAAACATAAATCCCTCTTCATCCGCCAATATCTGGAAGTTCCTTGGAACACTGGGTATTGACAAACAGTGACTTTCTGATCCTCAGTGGACGGTTGGTCTGGAGGATTTAAACCATTTTTCACCACTATTAATTTCACACCGCTTTGTTGGACCCTCAGACCAGGCGTCACACTATTGATCACTTAGCTGCCCTTCCCCGTCTTAACATAGATCCTTTTGATTTTTCTCCAGTTGCTCCGAGTGAGATCAAGAAAATTATCCTTTCTATCAAGTACAACGCTGTGGGATATGACGGTATCAGCAGTCGTATGATCACCCTTATCCTAGACCAACTCATCCTTCCTATATCCCACATTGTCAATTTCTCGATTGCCAATGGTTCCTTCCCTTCTTTATGGCGTAAGGCCTTTGTTATTCCATTGTCCAAAATTCCCAATCCTACTCTCCCTCAACATTTTCGTCCAATCTCCATCCTTCCCTTCCTATCCAAAGTGCTAGAGGTTTGTGTGAATAAACAGCTGTCCAGTTTTGTGTACAAACACAATTTATTAAGTCCATTTCAATCTGGCTTTAGGCCTGGACATAGCACAACCTCTGCACTCCTTAAAGTGACTGGCGATATTAGGGCAGGCATGGAGGAGACTAAGGTTACAGTATTGGCCTTGGTTGACTTTTCGAATGCCTTTAATACCGTCAGTCACGATATCCTTCTATCAATCCTTTCCCATCTAATGATCTCACCGGGCGCACTGGAATGGTTCTTTACTTATCTTCAGGAACGCCAGCAGGCAGTTCGCAGTGATGACATCTCATCAAGTTGGCGTAACATTAACACTGGTGTTCCTCAAGGTGGCATACTCTCTCCTCTACTATTTTAAATTTTTATTAATTTCTTAACCCCTAAGCTTCGATGTTCGTACCATATTTACGCCGACGACTTGCAGTAAAATTCCCAAGCGAGAGTGGATGATGTAACAATAGCGATAGCCGATATTAATAGAGACCTAGGTATGATTCAAGCTTGGTGTAAAGATTCCGGACTGGATGTAAATCTTGCTAAATGCCAGGCCATTGTTGTCGGCAGTCAACGCATGACTGCCGACAACAATGGCCTGGAGATTAGACCTGACTACCTTGCCTCCGGACATGTTTAATAGTCTTATCATACCCTTTAATCCAGTGGTTAAAGACTTGGGATTACTAATTGATTCCACTCTCGACTGGCAGACACAGTTTACGAATGTCAGTCAGAGAGTGACTGGTACCCTTCGAGCTCTATATCGCCTCAAAAACTTCCTGCCAATCAGAACCAAAACAATGCTTGTACAGGCCTTGATATTCCCTTTAATCGATTATGATGGTGTGTGCTATTATGACCTGAATGCAGAGTATCTCAACAAATATGACCGACTTCTCAATAACTGCATTCGGTTCATATACAATCTTCGTAAGTATGATCATGTATCTACTTTTCGTTCCGATCTTAAATGGCTACCTATTCGTCAGCGCCGGAGTTTCCGTGCTCTCACAACTCTCTACTCTATTCTTACTTCCCCTTCTCTCCTTCTTATCTGACTACATACTTCCAATACTTATGTTCCACACATAAGAGAAACCTGTCCCGCTCATACTTCAGGTTTCGTAAACTCTTTTTTTGTTGTCCAAGTTGTTCTGCTATGGAACAGGCTCCCTCCTGAGGTCAGAATGGCCACCAACCGTTATGGCCGGTTTATACGAACTTAGTAGCTAAGCGTTTAGTACTTGTCACTATACTAAGTCTCAATATGACAAGTAACAAGTAACCGTTTACACGTTGGAGCCAGTAGAAGTTATTAGTGACCGGACATTCGAAATGGAAAGACGTCACTAACTATCTTGTCAAGCTGTTTACACACGGTCAACAAGCGACAAGTGCTTGTCGGCTTGTCGCTTAGTAAATAGGATCGTTTTCTATTCACTTGCACTATACACAAACACGAATACTAACGGAATCTTCTCTTTGCTAAGTTGAAGGAATCGGCTCATCACTCTCATCAGCTATAGCATAATTATGTATTTATATGACGGCGGATTGCTTGATTCTTGGCTGGTATCAACACTTCACATCACAGTTTGTTATAAGTTCACAATTTAACAAAACTGACTACAACTATTTTGTATTACTGAACACGAAACAAGTGACAGTTTCTTGGTACTTGTTACTCGCCCGGAGTCTCCAAGAGAAGTGATAGTTGTCGTTGCTCCGTTGAACGTCAACCGTCATCCCCCTCTTCAACTCTAGCGAACGTCACTAGACTCTGTCGAAGCGCACCATCTATGCACTTCCGTTTCGTAGTCAATTGACGTCCGTACTGATGACCATTCCGTTACAGCCATCCTACAAGACACACGTCCCTGTGTCACATTGCTCGGTCACTCCTGACTTAACCCAGGTAAGGGTTGAATCAAAACAGTGTTTATTATAGGAGCTGGATTCAGAGCATTACTGACAATACAGTCAATTACCATAGACTCACGTTGTAATTAAATCAAATAACTAAAGCTCTACATGTGATTCATAACCGTTCAGTAACCTCCAGTTACTAAACCAGGCACTCAACCTGCCACTCGGTTGCCCCCATTCAGTAACCTCCAGTTACTAAACCAGGACTTACACCATTCACTCGGTTGCCACCCATTTATCTGTGCCAATCAAACATCAGAGTCGTCTGCGTACCTACCGTGTACTCACGGACAACTGCCTTCACAGTTGTATTGAATCCGATTTGTACTGATTTACGGCTATAACGGCTACAAATCGACCTCGGACCTTTAATCACACAACCAATCAACATGTAAGCCTAGTTTTCTACTATCTTGTCAGTATTAGGGTTCACAATTTGTTCTCTTTAAGATCGTCAGTTATGCTCTGATCCTCTAGCACAAAGTTTCAGTATCAAAATCAATAATCAGGAAACTCAAAGTTAAACTGACATTTCACTATCGCTGTATCTCTCAAGATATTATTTTAAACCAAGTAAACCATAACATTTAAGCTCTACATGCAATCATGGCTCTGCATAGCCCAGTAGCCTCCAGTTACTCTACTTTCTGCGAACCCCACATGGGAACGCCACTGAAACCCGACCTCCACCAGAGCTGACTGCAATACCGCCTACTCACGGACTACTAAGTTAGCAGACGCCAATTTCTACCGAGCTACGGCTACAAGTCAGCCTCTGGTACGGTCCGATCCGATCATCATGTAACCTTAAACACTTTCTTCAATATCAGAACTATTTTGTTCTACCTCAATTTCGTCAGTTGTACTCTGACCTTCAGGCATTTGTCGCAATCTGTCGAGTGCGTACTTACAGTTACGCTTAGAATTATGGGCTGTGCGATTATAGCGATCATCGTAAAGAACTTCTGTGAACTCAAATGGGCCTTTATACTTTAAGATATTTCAAACCAAGTTACCCAAAACATTAAAGCTAAGGTCTTTGGACTCTTACATCTTCTAACCAAATTCCTTTAATTAACCACTTTCAATGCCAGTTTCGGCCAGATATGCTTTAGCTATACCAGTAACCAAGCTCCTCAAAGCCACATACAGACCTCACACAGGCCCCGCGCCACACACGAGCCGCGCGCCACACACGGGCTGCGCGCCACACACGGGCCGCGCGCCTAACACGAGCCGCGCGCCACACACGGGCCGCACACCACACACGGGCCACGCGCCACACAGGCTATGCTGGCCACCCAGCCACTCGCCACCAGGCCGCGCCGGCCAACAGGTCGCGCCGACCGCCAGACCGCACCGGCCGCTAGGACGCGCCGACCGTCAGGCCGCGCCGGCCACCAGGATTACCCAAAAAGGAAATAACTCTTTCATTAGTATTTCAAAGATTTGTCTCATTGTATACGCACTTACTAGAGTATCCGTTCTTTCAGACTAATTCAACGTCCGCACTTCGTAAATTTTAAGCGATAATCAAATTCATTTACAAATTCACAACTGCACAGAACGTAACACCCGTCCATACTCTCAATGAGCTAAGTCCTGACAAAAATTAAAACCAAATGCGAACATGGGGAGAACCGATAAGCTACTTTCGGACAAACTGATTTCCTTTGGCTACATAGAGGCAACGACTAGAGTTCTGAGATAACCAATCGGCAGTCTATGAGTACTTTCAGATTCTCACAACATGCTCTTCTCATACGACACAGAAACCAGTGGTAGATAATTTTAGCGATCAAAAATCAAATGAGAGCTACTTGAGTAGCAGGGTATCCGTAATTGCGATCAACAACCACACTTTAATGTACTTCGCTCTAGGATTAAGAGAAAATTCTCGAACATTAACCCTAGTCGTTCGGTCATTCCTGGCACAAGTCGGTGGGCAATAAAAGGTACCTACTCTGATCAAAATCATTACAGGTTTTAATGAAAATCACAACTAACTCTTTTTCTCGAAGCTGACATGTTAAGCAACCACGTACTCGCTCAAATAATAGGAAACTCATTAAAATATTGCATTGCTCATACTCTGACATCCATCGGGTCTTCAACATCACGCTATGAAACCTCCATCCGGATACATTTCGAGCGTCTAACAAAGTAATCTTAAACTAGGTTTGTTCAACATGTTGCTTTGGTTTTCCTTATCACATAGCAGAGTTTCAGAAAATTTTACTAGGCTGATACTCTAGATGTTAATTTTACTACCAAGTATCCAACCAGTCTTTTCAGCGTTATAATTTGTCATGAATAGTCTAAATACGAAGCTTATCCTAACCTTATTAGCGATACAGCAACGGACCTTTCGCGTTCAAGACGATGGAAAACGTTTGTGATACTATGACAATGCACTAACGGCTGTCTTGTTTTCGTAAAAAAACGGAGACTATGTCTAACACCAAAGGTCAAGGGTAAACTAGGCTAACCAGAAAGGCACTTTACCGGTCCAACCAATGGCAACGCATGGCTAAACATGCAGCCGCACAAACGGCTTATCCAGTTTATGCAAATCTACACTGACGGTAACGTGGGTACCACAAAATTATCACAGCAACGACTAACAAAGTACCCATTTAATGAGAGTAAGGTTAAGCATACAATCATCACTAACGATCACTAACCTAGTTCTACCTACAATGAAAATTAAAATCTCTGAAACTGATTATCGTAACGCACTACCATGATAACTCAATCATTTTCTTCTACGTCTGATAATCGAGTTTAACAACTTCTACTAGAAACACTATCACTCCTAAACGTCCTAAGCATAACTCGGGGCACTTGATAACAGTTCCCAGCGTATCACATGAATTTTGACACACTATAGGTAATTTTCACACGTAAAATCTTAAAATTTAATTTAAGTTTACTAGTGGTGCCATCTAATAATCAGAATAAGAAACATTTTAATGTGCCATGTTAAAAATTTATGCACACAAAGAAGAAGGTGTAATTGCAATACCGAGATCGTCTGTAGAACTCAGAATTACAAAGAGTACCAGTGCCATTTTTTACTTAGGCTCTAATCACGTTTAAACGAAAACCGTTACGTATTATCAACACCACGAGTCGATAAAATAATGGCGCTAGTAATATCTTTTGACTATGGTCAGGTTACACTAACCAACTAACCGCACTCGTCTAGACAGCACTGCAGTTCACACGTCTATTTAAGAAATAAAAGCTACAAGCTGTTCTACACAAAATCAGAAGCAATAGTTCCGCACAGTCTGACACTATGAACTTAGTATGTACGATTCGATTAGTTTACCAACTTTAGCGCCGCTGCCCTGCGAAGGACAGTCTAGACCGGAGTTATTGTTCTAGATTTAGCAGAAAACCAACCAAAGCTGCCTGTTGGTTCTAAAACCAATATTACAACTGCACTACAACAATAACTAGCACGTTTCACTCAAACATACTTGCTTGGAATAATGAAAGTCGGCCTGTACGCTCACTCTCGTTACTATTATAGTCCATAAAGTAAGACCGAGAAAAGATAATATATAATCTATTTGCAAGCAAGCATAATATGATCACAAGGTTCTTGAGTGCGAGCCACCCTCGCATGAAGAAAATAAAAATAATCGCTTTCTTTTTTAAGTGGCGTATTAAATTCAAAATCTCCGTTCGCTATCTACGCTATAGCTAGGTTACTGTGGTAGTCAAATAACCATACGCTAACTTAAAATACGGTAAAAGTCACATTTAAATCATTACTACCCACATTTTTTTTGTCTTTCTTCTTTAAGCCATTAAAAAGAAGACTATTCATGAGATCATGCCATGGGAACCACGACACCGTAATAGTCAAACGGTTCAACAACTCACTTTCTCGTGTAGGAATCGAACCTACAACACCCGGTACGATGTGCTGGCGATATCACCACAAAGATTATGACATTTCCAAGGTTAAACGCGTAACGTCTTACTGCTACCGCCACTAAACAAAATTGGTAGTACCAATAAAAAAATCAGACAAAATACGCTCACCACGGTTGCAGTTGGCAGCTCAGCTGATTCACCAACATAGCAGTGTTAGCAGTCGCCCCTGCTCGCACCTTGCGGTCGCGCTGGTCCATGACGCCACTTCTGATGACGGCGAATTGCCTAGATTCTTGGCCGGTATCAACACTTCACATCACAGTTTGTTATAAGTTCACACCAAATCAAATTTAACAAAACTGACTACAACTATTTTGTATTACTGAACATGAAACGAGTGACAGTGTCTAGGTACTTGTTGCTCGCCCGGAATCTCCAAGAGAAGTGATAGTTGTCGTTGCTCCGTTGAACGTCAACCGTCATCAACCCCCTCTTCAACTCTAGCGAACGTCACTAGACTCTGTCGAAGCGCGCCATCTATGCACTTCCGTTTCGTAGTCAATTGACGTCCGTACTGATGACCATTCCGTTATATATATATGTATATATTTATGTATTATTTTTATATGTGTATCATATCTATGAATAATTATATATATATTTATAGTATATTTATGGTTTATGATATGTACCTAAATTATTAATATTTTTTACCACATGGCTAATGCACCTACCTCATCTATCTCTGCACCACCAAAAGGTTGACTGGCAGAAAATGCCACTAGGCATTAAGTCCACCTATGTACTATTTTTGTGCATAAAGTATAAAATAAAAAATAATAAATAATTTCCCAGGTATGATGCCGAAGCAAAACATGTTCGTAATGATTGGTACAATATGGGGTTTCAGTTTTCGTTAAGGGTCTATTTACGCCCTGGATACAGATAAGTGATTCACTCTGTTTTTAGTCGTCCCGTAGATTTTCATGATCTGTGATATGTCCGATAGTTGGCGTCACAACGCATTGCGTCGCGTCTCATCGTGTTACGCTGACTAGTTTTCCGTTGCTTTTATATATATATATATTTAGCCCGTAGTGTCCCACTGCTGGGAAAAGGCTCCCTTGGATTTCCATCAATCACGGCTATTTGCAATCTCTGGCCAGTCGCTTTCAAATGCATCTAGGTCGCCCCGCCATCTCGGCCTCTAATATATAACATGTTAAACAATTTGCTAGTCGCAGACCCCCTGTGAACTAGTCTCGTAACTCGTACTCTGTGATGCTACTTTTGCTAATTTAGTGTTTTGTTGACATTGTTTTACTACGGAATTGAATATTTGATCTATAGATAGATCTGTAGATTTTAGATTCGTTTTTGACATAAGCTCCATACAAAATATTTGATATATTTTGTTGCCACGAATCTCGAATCTCAAAATCCATGTATGGATCGAATATTGAAAATGGCCGTTAGTAAATTGATTTCGGGATAGTGCCATCCTCTCATAGACGATGGACATAAGGGAAATAGTATCCATACTTTTTTGTTCATAGAGTGAGTCCTCCATCCTTCCTTGCTTATACGGAACCAGAGGAAAATAGGAAAAGAAATGTTATTTGGAGGAAGAGTTTGAGGATATCTATGACCTTTCTGCCTTTCCGTATAGCGGACGTAGCGGCAGTGATGTCTTCCTGTTATCACTGGGTTTTGCAGTGTTACAGTTAGCTGTTTAAGATAAGGTGGCCCGCCCGCGCATAATTTTTCGTTGCAAATATAGCAAATTCCAAACTTACTTTCTACTCTGTTAATATTTAAAAATACAGTGTGATACATCAACGTCGTTAACGGCAGTACTATTATGATATTACTATACAGCTATAAACAAATAGGCGACGAATTGTGGATAATAAACCTTATATAGGTATAATTATCTTTTTATGTCATCAAAAATCCACTATTTAAGCAAACAGATATAATAACAAAACACTTTGCCTTTTCTAGAGATAGGATACAAATAGACTACTACGGAATGGTCACTTTTAAATGTAATGCATACATTTAAATAATAAGGTATAGTTGGAGAAGACTGTTAATGAAGGAATAAATAACGGAGTAGTTTTTACTTTGTAAATTGTTCTTCGCAGTTCATTTTATACGCTGTGAGGTATTTTAAACCGCAGCTTTTTATTGTGGTTGCTTAATTTTATTTTGTATTTTCTTTGCAGCTTATTTAATTATAACCTTTGCAATTTTTTTTTAAAACAGATGTGATTTTACAGTATACAGTACAAAAAAGATATTTTTTTCATATATTTATTAAATCTCGGTATGCATTTCAAAATCTTATCATTTTCTTGTCTATGTCGTAATAATGTAACTATAAAGCCGTAAAATACAGAAAACCGATCTTTTTCATGTCGCATTATATTGTGTTTAATTTATTAGTGTTACACTTCTAATATAAACTCGTTGTAAGTCAAACATAATACATATGACTGTATTACATCGCCTTTTATTCTAAAAATACACAGTTGTAAACTTATGCTATGCCAAAGTTAATGTACCATTGCCATTTTATCACCTAACCCATAAACTACGATATTAAACCGAAAACGCTTGGTAACCCTCATCAGCAAAACGTTATTTTTCACCATAGATCACCATGGTATCAGGATTCGCGTTCCCGAATTACATTTTCTCAAAACAGCTATAAATATCCTTAGTAACATTATGTCTTCTTGTAAGTCATTCATCAACAAACCAACGACGTAGTAAGATTGATGTGAGATCGGATCAAATTGACGTACACGAGAAAGGATTGAATATCATAAAGTTGATAAAAATACGTAGAGTTTGAAAGAAAATCAAAAGTAATATTACAGCGGTCGTCTACTTTTCTGATTTATGAAATGCAAACATTAACAAGCAATTATTTAAAAAAAAACTGAAGCAGTCTTTGATGACGAGCAATGTACGATAAACCTTTTAAATTGAATTGTGAAGAAAATGGGTATCAATCAAGTTTAATAAGTATATGTGAGGTACATTGCTTAGCAATAGAAAACAATAGGTTCTATAAACATTTAGATTCTTCTAGACATTCACAACATAAATGTTTGAGAATAATTGAAAATCATATAAAGTTACGTTTTATTAATGTTATTATACAAAACAAGCGTTCATTGTTTTTCTACACTGTCATTGTTTGTGTTCCTTTGAAAAATTGTATAATAATTGGCTCGCATTGTTGGCATGGCTCTTAATATTTTACTTGTTTGTTTTGCTTTTCTGTGTAAACAAAACTTTCTTTTGACAACTCATCAAGGTGGAGTCGTAAACACAAATGCCCATATACGTTCGCTAGCTACAAATTGTAAATCAGAGACGTAAAAGTCCAAATGTTTGAGATTATGTGAAACAGATGTTTTAGTTCCCGAAGACATAAAACTTCTCGTATTTAAGTTGGTAGTAAGCATCTGTAGTTTTCTTAGAGGCTGAAAGGTTATTTAATATCTTTCCTTATTTATGATTCGACTAAGGTGAAACTAGGTCAGCCTGCCGATATTTAAATTAGAAGAGGATGCAATAATAGTTTATTCTATTAAAAATATTGATCTACTTTAAAGTCTTTATAATCAAATTATATAACTTCTTACATGAGAATAAAACGTAGGCTACCTTTTGACCCTATAAGCGACAGCCATACGTGCGAAGCCACGGGTAGAAGCTAGTATGTTTGATAACTTATTTTAGTTTATAAATTACAGAAGGATATTTTTCCGATAATGACTATCAACTTTAGAACTTTCAACTAGAATATTAAAAAAAGCTACTAGAATATCTTGATTTTAAATGAAAATGATTTTAATAAAATTCTTTCATTAATCGTTTTTCATTTATAAAATGACATGATAATAATTTTGTGACGTCACATCGCGCCCCACGTTGGGCGCTAATCAGAATTTACCAGTTTCTACTAATGATCCTTGGTATTTACATATCTATAAAGGCTGTTTAAGTTCTCCGACTTCCTTTGTTAACTATCAAGTAATAAACAATAAATTGTATTGTTTTAAAAAAACATTAAACCCTCTCACTAGAGAATTTCAATGGAAAGAGGTTATTCCGTCTGACCAAAGAAATGACATTCTAAGGGAGAATCATTCTTCGCCCACTGCTGGACATCTGGGTATTTTTAAGACATACAAACGTCTCGCACTTAACTACTTTTGGCCTGGTATGTACACTGATGTTGTCAAGTTCGTCAGTTCATGTGAACCTTGTATCACCCATAAACACCAAAATCACCCAAATTTAGGTCTAATGGGAAAACCCAAATCATGTCAAAAGCCCTTTCAGACGATTAGTATTGATTTTATTGGTCCATTGCCTCCCAGCAGGAAACAACACTTTTATATTTGTGGTCAGTTGTTGTTTCTCTAAATATTGTTTACTTTTCCCCATTAAACGGGCAACTGCAGAAGTGATAACAAAAATTCTCGAGGAAAATGTATTTTTGGTGCATGGAATTCCATCTACTATTGTTTTGGATAACGGTAAACAATTTATTAGCGCAACCTTTAAAAGTATGTTGTCAAAATATAAAATTCCAAATTTGCATTTTACACCGTTGTATACTCCCCACGTTAACTCAGTTGAAAGTTACAACAAAACCATTATGACAGCTATTTCAACTTTCATAGAATCTGATCATCGAATCTGGGACACTCTAATCACTAAAGTTCAATTCGCCCTTAACAGCGCAGTTAGTGAGGTTACTGGTTATTCTCCTAATTTCCTTGTTTTTGGTAGGGAGGTCATTACATGTGGTTCTCAGTATATTGACAAGGAATTTAATTCCGATATGGTGCTTGAACCACGGGACGGCTATGCCGAAACTTTAGGCTATTTATCTTCTATTTTCGAGAAGGTACATTCAGCTCTGTTGTCGGCCCACCAACGAAATTGTTCATCTTATAATCTTCGCCGTAAAAAGGCAGAATTCAATGTCGGTGATATAGTTTGGCGCAGAACGTTTCTACTTAGTGACAAGGATAAATACTTTAGCAAGAAATTGGCGCCTAAATTTATTAAATGTAAGATTGCCTCAAAAATATCACCTCTAGTATACAAACTTAACGACATGGCTGGAAAACCTTTAGGCGAATGGCACATCAAAGATTTAAAGTTGATTAATTACAAAGAATAATAAAAGTATAAAAACAACAATAAGAATACCTTCTACCTATTCATTGTTTAATTTTTTCAAACGAACGTTTCTAATTTATATTACCGTTTGTAGTAGTGCCTATAAATTGATATTTTCTGTGGTGGGTAGCAAATATTTTTTTTCTCGTAAACAATACTATTTTTCAAATTGCTGCGCAATTGTGTACTCAAATGTTATGTTGAACATTGTTTTAAAAAAATACTAACCATAAACTAAATATATTGTTTTTTTACCCTGTTGATCAGTGGTTAAAAGGTCGCTATTAGCTGAGCATACAAGTTCGATTCTCGCATGCGTATTTTCTTTCCGCAAATCTATTTGTTGAAATGCATCTGGATTGGCGTATTGTTTTTCGCCGTGCCTTGTTCTGAAGTTCTGTTGTTATTCTTAATTCTGTATAAATTCCATAATCAAATTGTTATTATAGATACTTTATAAACGATCATGGTGATTAACCGTGCGTCGCGAGCTCGGAACAGTCGAATAGTACCTACCATTTAGATCGTACCTAGTTGTCGTTATGACGCACGCGCGTTTACTCAGCGACGCGCCGATAAATAAATGCCTAACTAATGAATCACCATTGTTTACATTCAAAAGGTGGTAACTGGTCGTGTTCTAGTTACTAATTAGAGCAAAACATTTATTAAATTCTTTCCTTTGACATTGAGCGGTCCGATCGTGTCTGCGGCTTGTATTATTTTTGTTCATCTTTACGAAAAATCTGTTGTTATACCTAACTATATTCAAAAAGTTTACTTATCTAGTGGCAAAGGCCGAACCCAAGATTTATAAGTCGTAGGGCTAGATCAAGTTTCTTATATCTACAAATCATTATTACCTAATAATTACCCTAAGCGCTTCTCGATAGATTGTTATCTTTAATATTAGGCTATTACACTGGCCTCGGCATTTACATGTAGGTATGTGTGATGAATTATGAATGATAAATGTTTATGTTCAAATTCAGACTGCCGTTGTACGCGTGAAGAATGCAAGCGTGGGTCATTATTATTTAGGTATCCTAATTAGCGTATAGGGTTGTCACTTGTTCAAGGTACTCAGGCCCTTGTTTTCTCTAATTTCAGGGAGTATCTTCAGGGCTGCTACGCTCGTTGGGCTAGGGAATTTTCCTTAGGGAAAATCCCGGCCTAACGGGGGGGGGGTGTGACGTCACATCGCGGCCCTGCGCCGCGAGCCTCGCTACGAGTGACGCACAGCAGTGGGCCGTTCCCTCGCGCCCCTCCACGCCGGCTCTATAAATACAGGGGACACACGAGGCTTCGGCCCTTTTGCTCCGGCCAGCACCACCGAGTTGAGTACAAGACCATCTGAAGACCTGTGAAGTGCCAACAACGTCGCCCACGCCCTGGATAATTGTCTCTTCTGTTAATCGAATTATAACGCGAGTTTAAACTTTCCTGGTGATATTTTTATTTATTTCTCGTAAGTCAACCTAATTATCTCTCTTAAATTGCTCGGCGAGTGATCGATCCCGGCTACCCCGTGGAAATCAATCACTCGTGCGACAATTTTATATGACGATAAACTCTTTTGATATCAACCACACAGCTGCTGTGGAACGTCATAATAAAATAGACATTCAAAGGGTGTACATACGAGTATATAATTCAATGTTAACGCAACCCATGTCAGCCGCTATCTAAAGTGTGTCCACCCTTACGATACGCATCGTTTTATATATGAGTTACAATTAAAGGTCTGAGCCGACTAGAACATTATGGGAGGGTCGCATGTCATTTCGCATTCGCAGCACTATATGACATGTGAGAAAACGCTTATATAGCAACCATTGACAACACCGAGTTTCAATGCTCTTAGAAATTCAAAACTGCCTTGAAATACATAGCTTAAGCAAACGTATATTGATTTAGTAAGAGCCTGTATCCAGCAGTGGACTGCATACGGCTTATAATATTGATTGAGTTGAAATAACGAATAATTTTTACCTTTTCGTTATAAGGGAAGACAAAACAATAGGAGCTGTAAGACATATAAACAATCACACTATATATTTCACTCTTTAATACACCTTAGAATAATATTGCACAATACATTTAAGTGTCTTAAACTGATTTATGGAAAATTTCTTATCCAGGCAACCTTAATAGACCGTGCAACCTGAAAACACCACTGTGTAGGTTGTGTGAATCATTACTATTTGTGGCTTTTTCGCAACATGAATTATATGGTTGTATCGCAACACATTGCCGGCTCGTCTGGCAAACATTTGTTACAGAGTATTGTCATTACAAAACATAAAAATGGGACGCGTAGTAACATAAAGCTTTAAAAGCTCGTTCACTTTGAACTCGTGTATTTTGAACGGTATGTTCATTAATGTTTTTGTCTTAAGTATGAAATTTCGTTTTAGACACACCATTTTATCCTGGCGCAATTAGATACTAATGATTTGTTTTCACGGATGGTATAGTAGCATTCCTTAATGAAATAAAGAATACAAAAATTTTTTTCTATTATATTATCACATAAAAAACATCTTTGAATAAATAAATACTATTGTAGATTTTATTTTGTGAATGAAAAAATACCGGAACCGAAAGCTATACTTGGGACAAATCGTTTGCTTAACGTAATTCTGCTACGTGTTAACATGATTGTCAATCGCTGAGCTATTCTCTATTTAGTTTACTCGACGAACATTTGCAAATGCATGTTTTTGCAAGACCTAAAAAGCAAGCTATAGAAATGGCAAATTTTATAATAGTAAATTAGTAGTCATGATTTTATATGTCTACGACGCATTTCACATGAGTGTATTCTTACCTTTGCAATACTCATAGCTGTATATCCAGGGCTACAATTTAGTCATCACCTTAAAACAAAATTGCGATGGCGAACTTTATGAGGACCGTTAAATTCTTTATCTTGACGTAAAGAACAATGGCCACTTCTCATACATTGAATGACCTGATAATGAATTATTGCGTATATAGATAAAATGAACGAAAACAAGTAGCTCTATGATCAACAAATTTGACTGTAAAGACAGTTTTTCTTATAAATGTCTAGGAATTACTTAATACACCGAAATTAGTTTGTATTAATTTGACAGATTCTCCCATGTCCAATGTCACCGGCGGCGTCTTTACGTCAAAAACGTTCCGGTGCATCCTTATCTAATGTTTTCAACGGCAGAAATATATTTATATTTATCGTTTATATCTTTTAACATAAAAAAAACATTCATTTATGATCAGCTTTTAACAACTTGATTCAATTTATATATAAAATTAAGTTTTCTGGAGGTTTTGACAAAACCAGTTGAAAAAGATGTGGTATAAGTGAAATGGAACGTAGCTAAACAAGGAAGTATTATCGGGCACAGATGCAGCGAATAAAAAACATTTTGATAAGGATGCGTTCACGAGTTCTAGAACATCTTTACAACCCAAAATTTTTCGTTTTACCTAGGCTTCTATAAAATATAACTGTTAGTGAAATCATTACACTAAAAAATAACCTTAATTTTAAAATAAGTTTTATCTCTATACATGTTTAGGTCAAAAATGGCCATTTTTCTTTGTTGAAATACTTCAAACGTGGGATTCGATTTTTAGGTGTTTGTTTTCACGCCAAGGCTGCAAGGTCCTGAAAGTAAAGTTGATCCAATAAAAAAGGATCACTTTTATTAGAAAGTAAAAGTTATTAAGTAATTAGAAAGTAAACATAAGTATTGTAGGCTATATATTCGACCGGTAACGGCAATAGGCTCGCCCCCTTTTACGTGGGACCAATAAAAATTCATGGCGAACTGTGGGTGTAATATTACACCTCTGCCTACCCCTTCGGGGATACAGGCGTGAGTCTATAAATAAATAAATGAAGAAATAATATTCGTTTAATGAAATAGAAAATGCTTACGTAGCAATCATAGTAACACTTGAAGTAATAACTTTCTTTATATTTTACGGTATTAATGGTAATGATTTTGAGCTGTGATGTTTTTTGTGACAAATTATAATCACTCAAGTTACAGAGCAATACTTACAAAATACCAAAATTTTATATTCAGATTCGGATAGATAGGCTTTGAGAAAATGAAAAGACTGTAATCTCTATAATAATCATTCTAAGTAGACAAATTATGTTAACCCTTTGTAGGTATTCCTTGATAAAAAAGGAAAAAAAAGAAGGCTGTGTAATACACAATGTAATAAAACATCTCATGTTGCGCTAATTTTATTTGCATACATAATCCACCAAGAAAGCTACTACCGGTGAACAAATTAAAAAATTATTGCTTCAACCCGAATGAGATAAAAAAATGTTACGCTTCGGAATTTCATTCTAAAGCGTCAAAATAAAATAGATAGTTTCATACAATGCAAGGTTCAACTGGAATCCAATTAAAAGTACAAACATTTTGATCTCGTTTTTGTATACATTCGAAGTAATTTAATATTCTCAAGTTTCACATTTTCATTCATGAAAGCCTTATAATTGCCACTAGACGTAATTAAATGTACTTGGAGGTTATTTTTATCCACGGAAGTACTGATTGCTTGCGTACTGCACGGTTGGCGTAGTGGTGTAAATGTTGCCTTGCTATTCAGTTAATATCAAGACAAGATTTTGTATGATCCAATTTTTTTATCTGAATCGGAGATTTATCTGTTAGGTATTTGTTTGATTGTAAGGTTCACCACGACAAGGTAATTCATACGACTCAGAGAGTTCGGTTTAAAGGTATATAAGACATAGTCACGGTTTTAATAGAGTATTAAAAGAATCGGTTGAATAATGCCTATGAGGATGATAAAGTGGTTTCCCCTTTTCGTCAACAGCAATAGGCTTGATCACGCGACAATATTGTGGCATATACAAGTAGTTGTTTCATTTTGGGTAACAGATGTGTTTGCATGACTACATGATTTAGTTGGAGAATTTCAGACATATGAATTCAAGAGAGATTAATGTTACAATAATTGCAAATGCATGTGAATTGTTTGATATTGACTTTGAAAACTATTGTTCTTCAAGATAACTGGTTTCCTTTTAAACTGTCATCTTTATACGTTTTAAGCGAGTAATTCCCTGACGTACACTATGCTCAAAATCCAACTACAGTCAATACGACCATAACGTTACTTCTTACATCAAACTAAGTTACGTCAAACTATAAAATAAAATGGTTATCTTATCTTAAAACAAAATATATCCAGGCGGAGGCTTTCTGCATAAACAGGCTGTAAAGCCTCAACCAATAACTAAGATTAAGATTAATAAAGGGGAACAAACCAAATTATCGAAGGCAAATATTTTCGAGATACCACCTAATTGAAAATCTCTCGAAAGAACGCCTTAACATTTAACTTCATTGGATGCCAAGGGATTGTTCTAACGTGTCTACTACAGAAGCGGTGCCCGTTCAATTAAGCATCCCTTATTGCTTTTTGTTTAAAGTTAAAATTACGCGGAAGTCTCAAGTCTTTAGCTTAGCAGAAGTTAATTAGTTCGGGCAACAGCTGCGATGGAGCTCAAGGTGTCTGCCTTAGGTAGCATCATGTTGTGCTTTGTTTATTCGTTCAGGAATAAAAAATACAACTACTCTACTTCGCTTTGTTTTTGTATTGAATTGTTTAGGAAAGAAATTTTTCAAGGCAGTTTAACGGGAAATTTTCTTCAGGTTTATGAAATCTCAGATTTCTTGGATATGGTTTAGTTTTTAGTTTTACCTACACTGCAAAGAGCGTTTTTTCCATTGTTGTAATAAAAAATGCATGAATTTATTTATTCAGTATAATACAGTCGTACCAAACGGACTGACGTTTGATTTTTCGGGTGACTAGTAACCTAGGAATAATTTACATTCAGCAAGAAACAAACAATATTACTACTTAGGGCGTAGTGCAAATGAAACTATTTAAATTATTATACATGTGACCTTTCGGCGGCTCGGCCGATCGGTGGTACGGTCTTACCACCCTGAATGCATTTAGATATTATTAGACGCATAGCAATTTCTGATTTAAATTTTTCTACGTTGATGCTGAAGCACAAATAATGATGCAAATAGATTTTTTGTGCTAAACACATTACATTAACCATGTCAGCAAATATCACATATCATTTGGTGACATAAAACAAAAACTCGAATTGATCGATCTTTCTGTTTACCATGTCTCAAGGGACAAGCGTCTAGATGCTGAGTAACGTCAACGTAAGCAACAGCGCTTAGGTCAGCCGTACTCATTTATCACTGTTATTTAACCGTCGATGCCAACTACTTGATGGATTACCATTTAACTATCGCGTTCTTGCATTCATGAATATTTTCATTTAAAAATAATGTAGGCTTAGAAAGTCGTTGTGCTTGTTTATGATCCAACGAGTTGTGTGAATTTGATTTCATTATTTTTTATAATAGAGATCTGTTGATATAGTTAGCAGTCAACAAAGAGTATTTTTGTGAGTAAACTGGGTTTATTTCTGACTATAGGTTCATAAATATTTAACGAGCAGAAAAAGTCGAAAGCAGTCTCCAAAAAAAAAAATATATATATATATATATATATATATATATATATATATATATATATTTATTCTGATATCCCTTGAATTTTAAAAGCTATTGTCATGACTATAACGATAACAATGAAAAGGATCATCGTGTAACTTCGGCCGAATTGATACAACAAACCAATATTTTTTATATTTCATTATTCAATATAGCGCCCGATATTTGTACGCATTACGGTGTATTTTTTTTATTTATTTTATTTATTTATTTATTTATTTTAAACTTCCTGCAATACAATTTGTACAAGGCGGACTTAATGCCAAAGGCATTTTCTACCAGTCAACCTTAGAGTGATGCAGAGATGATAGTGACAGGTGTGTTTTAGAGAATAAAAACAAGAGAACTAAATACAATAATAGATTTTTTCAATTTATTAATTGGGTTGTACTTCGACTTGTCTAGCGTATATCAATAATGCGTCCATTGCACTAGATAGGCAGGATAGGATAGATAGGAGTGATAGGGATAAGTGGCAATCTATTTATTTGACCATCTAAGATAACAACAACTCCACCAGAAGTGTGCGGCCAAGAAAAAGACGTCTTATAAAGATAGAAAGCTCCTACCTCTGCGACCTAGAACAACAAATAATACATTACGCTTACACAAAAGAGCTTCAACTGACATGTCGTTAAAATAGTGAAACAATGGAAATTATTCAAGGAAATTGAAATGTTAAACTCTAAATAGTCGTAAAATTGAAATAGTGTGAACCCTTTCATGTTTTATCGAAGACAAATGGGCCAGAAGACAAACGGTGGTGGCAGTTCAATACCGACGTATACATAGGAAAGTTATAAAGTGCTTCATATAAAGTGGCTACGCGGATGCCGCAGCATATTGTACTCGGAGCAATACATTTACAATATCCTTATAAAACTATTCTGATGCTTGTTCCAATAATTATAATGCCTGTGTAATGTTAGTGTCGGATCGTATATGTATACGTGATAAAATTCTAATCCTAAAAAAAACGGAACCGATTTATATTTTCAACATCCTTTTAAAAATGCCTCACTCACTCTAATGTAATACCTAGGCCCGAGTCGTAGGATTAGTTAAGCGTTATTAGGTAGGTTAAGCGTTATTAGATTTTCCGGCTAGGAAATTCATGTATTAGCAAAAAAGTACCAACAAATTCAGTTTATTCTTTTCCGTGTTTTCGAAGACTGGGTAATACTCGTAGTAATTATGTATTACTCGTACAACTCAAACATAGTATACTAAAATCTAAGGAGGAATATAAAAATAATCATAAAGTTGTCAGTTAACCAAAAAGTATCCCGCTAGGCGAACATGACAGTCTTCAAAAACTTTCGAGCACTTTCGACAATTAAAAAGAAAGTGTTTTGCATTTCCAAGAACCACTCAGGAATATTCTCGATACAAATTCTTAGTTGAATATTATTTCGTCAGAACCCAACACAACAAAAAAGCTGGGTATTATTTCCCAATAGGCCCAACGCGGACGTGATATCCCGATAACAATATCCTTTTGATTTACACACATATTTTGTATGTTTGATAACTAGCACCTTTCCCTCGGCGAATCGAATCAGTCAACCGGACTCTGAACAATAAATATTTTAGTAGAGGAAGAGTCTCGTGGACATAGCTGCGGAGATATATTGAAGGTTCATTGAATAAAATGTTGGGTGGGCGGGTGCGTCCAAACCCTTTATTATCATGTTGGGACTGATGTTGAACGGTAAGGGAACCATCCCCGTACATTAGACAAATACCTAGGAGTTCGGACGCGTAGGTATCCTTTGAGTAAGCATTTTGTTGATATTGCTGACCGACCTCTAAGGTGACGATGAATTTAGAAAGAAAATCTGATTCAGATTTAGTGTTTATCTAGATCCCTTTCATAAACGTATTTATGATAATGTTGGGTACGTCTAGACAGACTGTTTTCGGAGAGCGATATTTTTGGGGTCATCATAATGCGTATATTTTTATAAAAATGTTTAACTGACTTAAAAAACGGAGATGTTTTTTAGAATTCCGTATCTACCTAAAAATAATGCAAAGGTATCCTTAATTATATTTCCAGAGCTACCTATTTCACATATTGAAATCTTATTTTGACTTCAAGAGGAAGCTCAAATTCCTCTGTGGCTTAATAAATTTTTATCTCAGCTTGTAAATCCCGGAGGACTGACGACAAATTTTGCCAGAGACGAGGTTAGATCTCACTAGGGCAAGTCTATTGCTATTTAGTGTAAATACTTTCGATCCTACTTTTCTACAGGGATTTTCGATAAAATTATTGTTATTGTTACAATTTTTTTCGCGCGAATATAAAACGATTTTCCTACTCAAATATCTCGATAGCATCTATATCATCATATAGAAGAGAATGCTTTCTGACCGATAAAACTCAAAGAGATAGCTATATAAATACGAAATATAAATAGGCTCACACTGTTAGAGCAGTGTCAGACTATTCAAGGGTGCTGACACCAATTAGAGATGAAGATGATGTTAGCAGGAAATGATAACATAACGTGCTCGCCGAAATAGAATAAACCAAGAAAGAGATTGGGCAATTAATATTAGGAGCATTACTTTTACTTGGCATGTAAAACGTAGTTACCGAAACATTACTTTGATTCACCACTGCCAACTTCCTTGCAAATTACTGCCGTGCATATAACCTAAGTTGAACTTCATTAACAGTATTAACACGTACCTAATTACGAGCGAGTAATAGAAAATTTAATATTTTCTAAAGCAGTTTCCTTAAACTGAGATAATTTCGGACGTGATCTGTTTTTCTATCTTTGATTTGGGTCTCCGGCGTTCAGTTCATTCGAGCTAATGGTTCGTGCATATTTAAACCTGGGAATAACTTTGCTTCGAAGTACCTTTAGCAAACATTACATGTTTAATGAAGGTATAGCATTTACTGATATGTAGGTTACTGTTATCCATCACTGATGACGGATTCACGAATATTTTTTTATCTTTATAATATAATAAATATTATGAAAATAACAAAAAGAAAACTTAGTAGTGTAAAAACCGCGGAGAAAATTTTTAGATACGATACAACTAGATCACGGCTAACGATATCAAAAGCTTACAAATCAAAGAAACAGACTTAAATACGCCTAGGCTTTGTATAATAAGCCCATGAAACACAAAATAAACACTACCACATTTATAAAAACAAAACAAAATGTCTCCCGCAACTCACATCTGGATATTATTTGCCTAAATAACAGCAACATCATAAGAAAAATTAATAAAAACCTTAATAAAAATAAGCGTTATGAATTTATTCTGTTGCTTATGAGGTAATTTTTCCCAAGGTTGAATTCCATAAAATAATGTCTAAAACAACGCAAGCTTAATAGGGAAACACTGCAGCTCTATAAGGCGGACTCGGATGTTGCGTTTAAATCTATAACATGTTCCAGTTCTTTACTTAGGAGTTGGTAGCATAAAACCTATTTCTGTCGCAGAAAAAAACACTGGATACATGTTATTCTATTACATTTAAAAGGGTTATCATCCATCTTACTGCTTAAACAAGAAGTAAATATTTTGTGCTTAGGCAATTGAAAACATTCAATTCATATAGTTTGATCACAATAGCATGAAAATTATGGTCGTTCTCGACATACAAAAAATTAATTTGTAAACATCAACTACGTAGATATTAAGACTTATAATAGTGACCAGTGGTATTTACACGGTAATTTCTTGATTCAAATAGAACAGCTCGAATACTATGTACTTACCCTTCTGAGAACCTTCTATAAAAATTGGCATGAAAAAGAACGCAAAATATAGAAATCTTCCACGACTGATTATCTAGTTTTAGGTGACAAGATTAGATTAAAGTCTCAAGATTCGGAAAGAAGTTCGTAAGAAACAAATAGTGATATTAGCTATTAATATTACTAACAATTTATCTTCTTCATGTTTTTAAGTTGCGTGAGTTAATTTTGTAGAACTTTTCCTAATTTACAGAGGCAGCCATGAAAATAATCTAGTTAAAGTGAATGTACTTTTAACATGTCTAATGAAGTAAAATTGTGATATTAATGTTATAAGTAGTGAAGATTTGGGCGATGGTGCAGTCCTCAATGACGTCATGGCTTTCACTATTCCTCTTGTGCTGCATTTTAAAGTCAGGTGAGTGTTTTTTCTATATTTTTTTTAATCGTATAACTAAATACTAAACGGTGAAGGGGAACAAGATGAGGTCATCTGCATGTCTAAGAGAACGAACGTTCTTGAAAGACATGTGAAGTCGGCCAAGTCGCACTTCCCCAGCTTGGTGGACTTTGGCCTTACCCTTCTCATAGTAACAAGAGGCACGTGCCCCGCATTTATATACAAATAGGGACAGTGTATATATATTGTTTATGATGAACTAAATACAATACTAAATGGGATAGAAGGTGTAAATGTAATTTGTTCGCGACAGACATTAAAACTATGACAGTGAATAGTGTATTCGAAACCGCGAGTGAAAATCGTATAAAATCAGTGTTATCTAATCGTGCGGTACACCGGGTTCGGTTCCCGGACGTATCAAAACGTTACAAAATAGCTAAAATAGTGTAAATGGTTAGATTGTTAATATACAACAACTATGTAATACATGAACATTAGTCTTAAACTTGTGCTAACTGTAGGGACCTGAGATATCGAATCATAAATAGCGTTATCAGTAGTGACAGATAAGAGTTAATGCTTCATAAAACAGCTGTTTGTTTACATATTCGTTTTATAGTTTTATAAGTGTTTTTTAGCTTCATATAGACTTGAAATCATGTCTAGATACCTTTTTATTGCTAGTTATTACCTTATATAGTTAAAATAAGCATAATAACAAACATTCGTATGTTTATCATAAAATTTGTTTACTTACGATAGTATTTACTTAAGAAATTCTGTAAATTTTTTATGCTTCAAAGTTATCATGTAATATGTTCGAATTGAATAAAGATATTTTCATGGTGTTTGTTTTAATAGATGCCCCATATAGTTGCACACAACGACCCACCAAAATTATATATATAAATTTAGTATACGATAGTTTTTCAATAGAAAATATAGTGGGCGGGCCCTTGTGTGGCAGCATTTTTTGGGAGTTTTTATGGAATAACTTAGTGACGCTAATAGTTAGGTTTAGGTATTGTATACCAATAGATAGAACTTAATGAGACCTATCTAACGATGTATAGAACATGTATGTATGTATAATAGGATCGAAACATACGTAACATTTGTACTGTTTTTGAAATAAAAATAAACGAAAGATTCTCTGTGCACGTGTTCGGTGCGATGGTCGTCGATAAGGTAAAGTTTCGAGGTACTTAAGCGACCATGTATTCGGCCAGTTGTTGGCGTCTCAACCACCATCTTGTGACCTATGTAACCATCAAGCACCGCACACCTGAACAGCATCGCTCTCAACGTATGAAGATGTTTCATTTCTGAAGCCCTTACACATCGAAGCCATACAGTCCACACACATAGAAGAACACGCATCGTCGTAGGCACACGTCAGCAGCACACTACCAGCGCACTGTAGCGGACTAGCAAAGGTTCGATTCCTGGCATCCGTTACATAATTGTTGTTATTGTTTATTTATATAGAGGACACCATTTATTGAATATCTTCCTAATCTGGAATACCGTTTTTTTTCAAGTCTAAGCGTTTCAAATATTCCAAAACGTTTTTTTTGAGTTAAGGGAAGGTACCAATAATGGAATACGTTCATAAGAAATCAGGGTATAAAAATCCAAAGTTTTGGAATATTTGTACATACATACATACATAGACTCACGCCTGTTTCCCCGAAGGGGTAGGCAGATGCATAATAAACGCCCACTTTTCGCCAGTGTTTTGATCCCACGTAATAGGTGGCGAGCCTATAGCCGCTTATTGGGACATTTTGTTTGCCAGAGCCTCGTCCGTTGATCGGCAGGTGCACCACTTGCAGGTGAGGTTGGCTTGGGACCCTAAGTTCTTGGTGGGAACCCTTTGTAGTGCTATTTATATAGCGGTATTAAACATCAATATGTACTTTATAGATAATATATGTTCCATAACTGGTTTCTTAACCTTACTTCTCTCTTTCTGATATTCAGTGTCGTCTATTCCTTGTATTTTCCACTTTATTGAAACAACCTACACAAGCACACTTAAAATGCTGACTATGATAAAGGTTAACAAATAAAAAGGCACTTGTTGAAAAGTAAAGAAACTGGCTTATTTTCCAATTATTAATAAGAACCTTGTTCGGATTTTCTCTTGTTTAAATATCCTGCTTTAAGTAGGGCTTAAATTGAGCTCATTCTATCTAAAATGGCTAACTAATTAATTATTCAAATTACGACCTATTTGCAAAGTGCTTAAAATTTACAGAGGCTTTTAGAGCTTCCTAAATCTCTAAATGTACCGAAGCAAGTATAATATTAATTTATTCCCGTTGCTTCAAAAATAGATGTCACCCACGTAGCTGTTATTCGGTTAACAAATGGAATACAAAAATAACGGTTTATTTTGTAGACTTTTATTTTTATCCATTATAATTATATTTTTATCTTTCAGCTGAAGGTATTGAAACCTTTGCCCCTTTCTATGCCACTGAAATCATGAAGGTAAAATATAATTGTCATATTAGTTGGAACTTTGAGCTGAGACACTACATCTGAATAAATAATAACGAAAAAGACTGAATGACATTGCGCCAAAATACGTATACAAAAGAATGCATTGCGGCAACCACATCACTATACAACATGTATTTTAAGTCAGTGTTTTCCCGAAAAGTAGCTTCTATACCATGAGCTGATTACATACATTTTGGGAAAAAACTGACTTAAGATACATGGTGTATGGTCGATGTTAATATATTTCTAAGCACCGCTATTGAAACAGAGCTGCTCTTATATTTCTTTTGTTTGCTTTTAATTATAGAGTGAACATTGAAAATTATGGTTTACTTCACAAGCATGTCCTAATTTTGACGCATTGCTAACATTTTATACTCGTAGCAAAACTAAACTATAATGTTGTATATGAAATCAAAGTAATAAGAAAGCGTTCCTATCTTAATAGGAATATTCCTACGCTTATTCTTCACTCATGTGGCTAGGTAGGACCAGTAACCTTCGTCTGGCGATTTCCCGCTCCGGGAGAAAAAGACAATTAAAATGGCATCCGCCATTTTTGAAATTAGCGCACATGTGGCAAATTCCTGCTTAGGGAGAGATAATTATTTGGCGCGTCTGGCAACTGTCAGCTCCGGGAGGGTAGCTAAGTGTTTTTAAAACGTGGATTTAGGCGCCTAATATGGATTTCGCACTGCTTTAACATATACTGACGAAAAAAGATAGAACTACAGTCCAACAGAAACTTAACAAGGCATATAATTCCATGAATGTGCATTTTTCCTTCAGAGTTCCGTGTGCGGTTGTGTGCTAGTGTTTGTTTACAACGAACGTCCGCGTATTTTGTGAATTTTAAGCATATTTTGTTGATGCAAGATAGTTGATGAACATATTACTCATTATTTATTATTATTACATTACCCACCCATCCTTTCATCCTTTTCTTGGAAATGATGGGTGGGTAAGTAATATACTTCATATAAGTAATTGTTTGTGTGGATTCAAAGCTTTTTAACAAGAAAATGCTTATTTCGTCAACCACTCCCACTTTGCAATCGTGTTAGCCCCGCCAAAAAAACTATTTCTTGTTGGCTATTTACGATACTTTTGTGTAAAAGATTGTGAAAAACTAATTATTGTATAACTATTAACATATTTCTTACTTTAAATTCATCCAAGTTAATCAATATTTAGCGAAATTTGTGATAAAATTACTGCCGGCATCATGTTGACCGGAGCGGGACAAATGCCACACAGACACTTTGTTCACTGCTATGGATTATTTCGGAGCATATTATATTGCCATTTTTACTGAAAATTAACATAAGATAACATAAAAATAAACAAAAAAATATCTATATTGCTTTAAATGATGAATAAAACATTTTTTTCTTTTTTTCCTAGGGAATTCATGAAAGTCGTATCCAATAAATCAAGTAATCCAAAATACTATTGTAGCAGTGAACAAAATGTCCGTCTGGCATTTGTTCCGCTCCGGGATTATTGTTTTTCGAGAGGTTTATGTTTATGTCTCAAGCTGCCAAATTTATTACTTTACGAATGTAATTTTTTTGTTCGGCTTACTATATGAACTGAACTTACGAATAAACAAAAAACATGAGCCACTTGAGCCACGTCTCTCTCAGAACAAATCTTGAAACATTAGTCACTTCATAACACCGGCGGGACGGCGCCTGATAAGGCCTACATTTATTAATGTTCCTACTGCAAAAAAAATGTATGGGGTAAAGTGATTTTATGACTGTATGTTTTAAATTAGGGTATATTTTTGTAAATTAAACACAAATATTAACGAGAAAAGTATAATTTATGAATTATGGTAGATTATGTACCGAAAAATGGAAAAATGCAATGACTCTATCTTTACTTTAGGATATTGTTTTAATTTCACACTTTATACATATTTACCGTATGCAATATGATAGCGTACTTAATCAAGAATCTGAAATGCTATATTTTATTACACATATAATACAGAAAAGCAGTAAAATTTCAGTTTTTCTAAACATCGAAAACTAGTTTAAAAACTAGGACAAATGTCCGTGTGGCATTTGTCCCGCTCCGGGACAAATGCCACACGTTTTGTTCACTGCTACAATAGAATGGATACGACTTTCATGAATTCTCTAGGAAAAAAAGAAAAAAGTTTTATTCATCATTTAAAGCAATATAGATCATTTTTTGTAAATTTTTATGTTATCTTATATTAATTTTCAGTAAAAATGGCAATATAATATGCTCCGAAATAATCCATAGCAGTGAACAAAGTGTCTGTGTGGCATTTGTCCCGCTCCGGTCAACACAATGCCGGCAGTAATTTTATCACAAATTTCGCTAAATATTGATTAACTTGGATGAATCTAAAGTAAGAAATATGTTAATAGTTATACAATAATTAGTTTTTCACAATCTTTTACACAAAAGTATCGTAAATAGCCAACAAGAAATAGTTTTTTGGCGGGACTAACACGATTGCAAAGTGGGAGTGGTTGACGAAATAAGCATTTTCTTGTTAAAAAGCCTTGAATCCACGCAAACAATTACTTATATGAAGTATATTACTTACCCACCCATCCTTTTCTAATGAAGTTTAGGCCGAAACACAACAAAATATATTTAAAATTCACAAAATACGCGGACGTTCGTTGTAAACAAACACTAGCACACAACCGCACACGGAACTCTGCAGGAACAATGCACATTCATGGAATTATATACCTTGTTAAGTTTCTGTTGGACTGTAGTTCTATCTTTTTTCGTCAGTATATGTTAAAGTAGTGCGAAATGCATATTAGGCGCCTAAATCCATGTTTTTAAAAATACTTAGCTACTCTCCCGGAGCTGACGGTTACCAGACGCGCCAAATAATTATCTCTCCCGGAGCGGGAGTTTGCCATATGTGCGCTAATTTCAAAAATGGCGGATGCCATAATTATATTCTAATTGTCTTTTTCTCCCGGAGCGGGAAATCGCCAGTTGAAGGAAATCAAAGAAATAAGAAAGCGTTCGTATCTTAATAGGAATATTCCTATGTCCTTCCTATATCCTTATTCTTCACTCATGTGGCTAGGTAGGACCAGTAACTGTAGAAAATACCGAGTTTAACACACGGGAAGTCCCGAGGAAGCTAAATTGTCTTGAAACCC
Source organism: Euclidia mi (assembly GCA_944739405.2). NCBI lineage: Eukaryota > Metazoa > Arthropoda > Insecta > Lepidoptera > Erebidae > Euclidia > Euclidia mi. The sequence goes on from OX123183.2 coordinate 32,185,417, forward strand.
GGAACAATTTTAATCACAGTATTTTGGAAGATTTGTTAATCTACTTAATTCCTTATGCATTAGCCAAATTATAATATAAAGAGACAAATATAATTCTTGGAAACATAGGACTTGAACATGAAGGGCACCTTACTAGCTAGCTTTTCCACGTTTCATTCCGTAATGTGTTAATTTGCTTGTTCTTGTATACTCCACTTATACAATACATCATATAATATTCTATCCAGCTAGATAATAAGATACAGACGATAACATCATCATTATGCTACATACGCGCTGCACCCCAAGGGTGCCTGCATGACTACGCAATATAAGACGTGGCACATGCATCAGACATTCTCCAGAGTAAAATAGGTCTAGCTCATGTAGTCTCTAAAGACAGAGATTTAGTTTCAATTTGATCAAGAAAGTGAATTGCAATTCAGTTGTGAGGCTTTTAGCGTATAATAATACGGACTTGTCTTCACAACGTTGCGATATGGAGCACGGAGACACAAATTATGAGTGCCAATATATTCAATACTGAGCCTCTAGATAGGTATATAGAATTAAGAGCAGGCATTCCGAATTTTATGCTATTTTGAAGCGATATTCTGAAACAGTCATAGATACTAGGAAAGTGAAACTTCAGCAAACGATTATTTAGGCCCTTGTCTGTCTCTGTTCAAGAACAGATACATGATTAGACGATATTCGCTCGATAACATTTTCATTTGAAAATCACACTACTTGCAAAGCATATTCAAAATATTTGAATAAAATATTCACTGTTCTTTCTGAAGTATACAATAAACATCAAAGAAACCTACGTTTTAGTGTAGTTCAAGACATTTTTTCTGTAGGACAAATATTACTATAATAATAAACAACACAAGATTTTCAACTTTTTCCATGCTTGAAGTGGTTTGACCCACTTTACGCCCGCACCCGATATTTAACGTTATTCCTGATGTCATAGCGTTTACTTCAGCCGGGCGCGCTAGCTTGTCACTCGAGCTACGCGCTCCGTCCGACGTGGACGTGTATCGCGTTCGCGCGCAACTATAGGTATTTTTATTACGATTTGCTTCGTAAAATAAGAAATAAAACATTAAAAATAAAATGGGTAACAAGGTAAATAAGAGATCTTATGTTAAAAAATAAAAAAAAAGTTGACTTATTGAAGAATAATGCTAGAATCATGAGATATGCAAAGGTTTGTTATCGAATTTAATTTACCTAATATTTTGATAAAGTATTAGAACTGGGAACTATGGAGTCGATTTCATCTATGCAAAATTATAAAATAAGCTTTATATTATTATGTTACTATCAACATGATTATATTTTCGTGTCATGTTCGTTTTATTTATCCCTAATAGATTTACAGATTTTTATTTTAGTATTAGATTTTCACAAATTCCTATCATGCAGATATTTTAAAAATATTTTTTTCTACGAAATTTCCTATTATATATATTATATTATAGATACCTACAAGCCCGGTTTCCACGGTTACCGGCCACACTTGCTCGCCGTGATCGCCAATTTTCTTTATTTAAACACTAGTTGAGCCCGCGGTTACACCCGCGTTATTTAAGGCTACTGTTCCGCTCCCGTGGCTCATAGCGTGATGTTGCATAGCCTTTAGTGTTCCTCGATAAATGGGCTATCTAACACTGAAAAGCACTCGCTTTTTCTAATCGGACTAGTAGTTACTGAGATTAGCGCGTTCAAGCAAACAAACAAACTCTTCAGCATTATATATTAGTATTATCCGATACTCGCGACTTCATTCGTGTGGAATATGAATCTATAGTAATCTATACATATAAACAAAATTTAAATGTATCGCTATCGCGATGATTTCAAAATAACTAAGTCTTTTTAGGGTTCCGTACCTAAACGCTAAAAACGGGATCCTATTACTAAGCCTCTGCTGTCTGTCTGTCTGTCTGTCACCAGGCTGTATCTCATAAACCGTGACAGCTAGAAAGCTGAAATTTTCACAAATTATGTATTTCCGATGGCGCTATAACAACAAATTCTAAAAATAAAAAAAAATGAAAATATTAAGGGGGGTCCTATACATTAAACGTGTTTTTTTCGTATTTTTTGCTCAATATTACTAACGGTAACAGGTAGACGCTTAAAATTTTCACAGAATATGTAGTTGAATATTACCTTTCAAAATAAATTATTAAATAAAAAAAGAAATATTAAAGAGGGCGCCCATATACACCAAACGTAATTTTTAAGCAATTTGTTACTCGATCTTAATAAACAGGTAGAAACCTAAAAGATATTTAAGTATGCATAAAACATACGTGATTTCCTTTCATAGATGATGGTACGGAACCCTTTGTGCGCGAGTCCGACTCGCACTTGCCCATTTTTTTAATTATATTATACATATAAGACCATATTACACGATCCAAAGTTTTTCTTTTTAAAGTTGTCTGTCTTGCTGTTTTTTCGGGGTAATCCTTGAAATGGCTAAACAGATTTGAATGGAACTTTCAGTGAAAGATATAGAAGTTTGTAGGGCAACATATTAGACGTAATTTGAAGGCTGATAGGTATGTAGGTTTATATATTTTTATCTTTATAATACCTATGTTTATATGTCATATGTCGTATGTAATATATCATATATGTTATAAGTTATATGTTATTATAACATATATGTTACATTTTATATGTTATGTTATATGTTTATATTATATGCTATATGTTGTATGTTATATGTTATAGGTTATGTGTTATATGTTATATGTTATATGTTATATGTTATATGTTATATGTTATATGTTATATGTTATATATTATATGTTATATGTAATATGATATATGATATACAGAATGTCACAAGACCCATCACCAAGCCGAAGTCTAGGTACTCGTTTTGCACCTCATGCCAAGTCATACTACGCGAAAATAATACCTTGGAAACGAAATATTTTTTTTTGCTTAAAAAATAGACACTCGTACGAGTTTATTAATATAGATTTAACAATGCGATGGTAGTGCATGGTAAACCATTCTCAAGTCCCCTTGAACACACACAAAAAATTTCATCAAAATCGGTCCAGTCGTTTAGGAGGAGTTCAGTGACGTACACACGCACTAAAGAAATATACATATAAAGATGTTTACATGTATGTCTCTTTGTCTTACGAAAATTAAAATCATAATTATATTGGTCAATCATTCATTACGAACATTTTTTTTACTTTATTTATTTGGAAGAGCGAGCTCGAAATACCTACATCGCCGTGTTTTTTTTACTTTTTCCTCAGGAACGCGTAAAGGTAATAAACTGAAATGTATACCAAATACTCAGTTCTTCTGTCCCTTGGACAATAGACTAAAAATCTTTTCTAAGTCTATGCATTAAAAAGATGCAGCCATTTATGCCGCAAATTTTCGACGATTGGTCGTAAGTATTAGATACCAGTTTAACGATTTGTGACTTTATTACTAGGTATCATGGTTGTAATTAGGTTGAACTTAGTTTTAAAACATTCGTCTCCGTTTGGTAGGAATCAAAATAAGCGTGTACATCCGTACATCATGTACATCCGTGAACATGGCGCTTGCAACAGTGCCGACGTATCGGTTACTTCATATAAAGGTACGTGGTATATGTATATCCTGAAAGACAATTTAAAATAAACACCATAATTAATCTTAAAAAGGCGTGATTTTCATAGCCGCCGCCTATGACACCTTCGGAACGACGTCAAAGCCGCACCCCAAGAAAAAATGCAATCCGTTTTATAATCGTTGATTATTGTAATATAATAAGTGAGTTACATTGTAATATCAATGTAACGTAGCCGTTGTAATTAGATATTAGTAAATTATAAATAAGAACTTCTCTTTTTTATGTCATAACTAGAGGACGCCAGCAGCTATACCTGCATTTTTTAAATTTACCCGTTTTGGCCGATCCCGTGGGAATTTCGGGAAATAAATTCTTAGTGCACCCCTACGGTCCTCAAGGAACATACATGCCAAATTTCAGCTTCTTGCGCCCAATAGTTTCGGCTGTAGCGTGTCTGTCAGTCAGTCAGTAACGCAAGGATTTTATATATTAAGATATGCACGCATGGCATAGTGATTTCAGAGGTCTTCTTGGCACTTGGCATTACGCCGTGGTCGTAGATTCAATTCCCACCTGAGAAAACACTGTGTGATCCACATATTTGTTATTTCGTGTCCGTTGATGTATGAAAGTAGTATAAAAAGAAACATATCATTAATAAAAATAAAATAAATTAGTAATAAGACATTCTGAAACAAGATTTCACAGCCTATGGCTTTGACTACAACTACAACATGTCGCATAAATCAATTGAATTATTCATATTTCTGCCTTTTATGGCATATTTTAATCAATTTAATATCATATCATAAATAACTATTCATAATACAAAAAAATATTAAATACATAAAGTCGTCTCTACTCCAATCGAAGCCCGCGTAGCGAGACATTCATTCACCTCGCGCAGCGGCGAGCTGCGGGGTGAGGTGGCGGCCCGGGGCCGCTAGCGGGGAGAAAAGGCGGAGCTTACGCAAAACATATTTCGGAATGCCTGCTCTTAATATCAGCGCGGCTCGTCACCTACGAAAAAGACCATGCAAGCATCCCCGACTACGGCGAAGCCAAAAGGAAGGGTAATGTTTTTGGCAGTCTATTTTTTATGTTTTTAGCATTGCGATTTAACAAGAAATACAGCTGTATTAGTAAACTTAATAAGGAACACTACATATTGTTGAAAAAACCATCCAGGTATAAAATTTATTCCCATATAGCATTCCAAAATAATAAATTTTATGTACCTTTCAAGAATTTTTAATGAATAGTTCAGTATATACTTAATACTTTCATAAAATTAATTATCAAAGGTACGGTACTCATACAAATTTATCGCGTGCAATCTTTCCATACAAAAGTTCCATCAATATCTGTACCTACTCAAAGTTACGTGACTATTTTCAATAATGTGCATTACAACGTTACTGTAGTACAGATAAATAAAACGTGAAATATACCAATATAAAAAATATAGTAGGTAACCAATCTCAAGAAACTTACAAAATGACATGTAATATCATCAATCGCCCAAACTTTTCTTATATTAGGTATAAAAATCGCTTGTTTTATGCCCCAACATAAGATTTCACAGTAATAAAGCGGAATAAACGAAATAGTTCTAAACTTAATAAAGTTAGTGTGCTTAGGAGCCATAAATGTCTATAAGTTTTTATTCCAATTACTTCACAATTACTTTGCAACTTTTCATTTGTTCCTACAATCAGAATCGATGAAATTACCAGTGTTTTAAAAGTTTATAATTGCGAAGAAAAACATTTCAGTATTAACCTAATTTTTTTTAGTTCAATGTTTTATGATTATTACTTTGTTCTCAGTCTAAGTTCTCTTATGCTAATTGATACGTCATTGAAAAACAAGTACATATCCTAAAACACATATCTTTGAGCTGATGCTCTTTACCTTAATAAATAAATAGAACGCATACATAAAACTGCTGCTCCAAACAAAACCTCCAGAAACTAGAAATCGATTTGGACCGAAAGAACCACAGCAGACCATTTATATACCGAACCATCTTCAAAAAAACTTTAACGTTCTTACAAGCGTATGTAACGTGTCAGGTAATGTATCGTGAAACGTTATCTGGATCGCTTCAATGCACTATGGTTCGTCTAGAACAAGCTAGCTAGACAAAATTATTTTATTTGATTTTTATGTCTAGATGCGGTTAATAAGCAAAGATATAAGGTTTTTGGTACTTTTTTCAAGGCAGTTTGTCATTTGAGCTGGTATCATGAAAAAAAAAACATTTATCGGGCATATGTGTATAATATATTTTTTGAACATTTTATAAAGTGATTTATCCCTCGACGTCGCTATAAAATCTAATAACAGATGCATAAAATATCTAAGAACTAAATCTATTACTCATTATCATCACTATCATCAGATGAATCATCCATTGAATAGTCATGATCGTGAGGCGCAGAACTATGAAAAGTAGAAATCATATTAACATTTTGTTCCTTACAGCTAGGTGGGACAATTAAATCTAATACTTCAGTTGGAAGCGTACCTATTTTCTTCCGAGGAACTTCTCGTAAACCGTTTATTACAGGGTCAGATGTTATCAATAACATATTAAGTAAATCTCTATTCGTAGCCTCCCGTGATCGCTTTCGTGTGTTGTGCTCACGAAATCTTCTGCAGTCCTTATTCCGAGCTTCCTGTGCTTCCTCGGAAAGCTGGCCTATAGGTAGAAGGGACGATCTAATTACTTCGCCACTGTGCAAAAGTATTTTGTGGACAGTAGCGGGCATGTAATACCATGAATAGAGATTTACATAAAGTTGTCTAGTTTCTTGAGCTAAGTTAACGAATTTTTCAATATTTATATCATATCCCGATGATAAAGTGCGAAGTAGTATGCCAAATTTTTGCCGATATTACAGGATTAGTGAAACATCTAACCCTGTAATATCGGCACTAGCCTCGGGATTTCCAAAAAATCTTCGCGCGGTGTTCCCGTCATTAGTGTTACCGAACCCTGGTTTTGGTTTGTCTACAATCAAGCCCATTTCGCTTTTAAATCGTTTTTTAATGTCATCTGAACGTTGTTTCACACTAGCTTTGTCTTCGGCTGTTCTTAACTGCCATTTTTTTATATTTAGTCGATAGCTAATGTGAAGCAAGCATTCAAAGCACCTTATCCAAGCGTGCAACGTAGACAAACCAAAACCAAGATTATCTTTGTCCGCAGCAAACTCTTTTGACAGATCATTCATCATCGTTGGAGTTGCCCCACAAATAAAACATTTTTGTGAGGAAGAAGTTTCGGTCAGAGCATTGCAAACTTTTCCGTCAATCATTGTTAAAAGCATAACATGTGTGACAGATACTTCGGTCTCCATCACCTTGCAGGTTGTCGGCAATAAAGCGTTTATCTCTTCTAAACCTTATTGGTTTCCGAAATCGTAAAATCTTTCGTTTCCTTAGAAAAGATAAACTTTATTGGCCGACAATACATTGTAGAACAGGGCCGAGGATTCTGCCACACAATATTACCACTTTCATCTTTCAATTGAAGAGGAACGAAAGAAAATACAAATAAAAACTCGTCACTATCGTCACAATTAGTGAATTTTTGTTTGTACATACTATGACCGGAACTTCCATCACAACCCCATTTACTGATTAATGTGAATGACGTGCAAGGTAACAGACTATGAACAACTTCTTGTTGTGCTGAAACTAAACGTTCGGCAGTCTTATCAAGAATTGCCTGAACTTTGATTTCAGCATGCGTTTCATTGACTGTAATTTGTTCACCTGACGGGTAGCAGGCTATTTTAGCCTTTCTAACACTGTACATTGACGGAAACACCTTATGTCCAGCTTTAATACTCCACTTCCGAGTCTGCTTATAGCTATGGCTACTTGATTTACTATCAACGTAGTACGCTAAAGCTTCCTCACTTGTTAAACTCCTGGGGGCACTTTCTTCACTCGTGGTCTTGGTTATTGAAGGATCACTAGTCACATCTTTAATTTGACACTTCTCTGACCCGAGATTCGAGCTGACACTTCAGCGGCGTAAATTAATTCACTAGCACTTCTGGACTGTAATAGATCGTCTACACGTCGTCTCTTCGTTTTGAGACTAGAATGTTCAAAATCTTTAGTAGGTCTTCCGGGTCCCGGTTCTCCAGATGTAGTTGGCAGAGATAAATAAACGGACACATCGAAAGATATGTCAAGACCCTCCAGCCACGTCGAATACTTTTGTAGGAATCGCTCTCGATTTCTTCCACAGCTGCTCCACTTTTCAGCAAATTTCGTTGAATATCTTGAGATTAGTACTTTAATATCTCGCAGAGACTGCTCCGTAACACCATCAAAATTATATCTCAAAGATATAAACCGAAAGAGCTCCTCATTCCGCGTTTCCTTCGGGTGTTTCAGCCATTCTTCGAAAAAATCCATTCTTGAGACGGTAAAAACTGTTGAAAGAAAAAAATAAATAAAAATTAGTTGTGCAAATATATCGCAAAGAATTTTTTTACGTATAACTACTAGACACTTATGAGAATCGTATATGATAGGTTCTACGGTGGGGACAAGTGGGGACATGTTATTATTTGACCGATGAATTTGAAAAAATGAGTAAAAAAGTGGGTGAAAATTCAAACATTTCATTTTATAAGACTAAAGAATGAAGTTCCCATGTTGAAAATGAAATAAAATATAACTACTTACCCTTACGTATACAATCCATCACAAAAACACTTTCACAAATTTCTTTTAGTGACATAAACAATGCTATCAAATATGATGTAAAAATGCAAATGAATGCCCTTTAAATAGTCAACATCTTATAAACATACCTTAATGACGCTCTTAATGAGGGTAGTATTGATAATTAATAGGTGTAATCCTCAATGTATAGGGGTAATGAGTTCGTAATAGTAATTAACTTCCAGGAATTTAAGAGTTGTTTTTGTCTAGCTAGCTTGTTCTAGACGAACCATAGTGCAATGGCATACAATCATGATGAAACGTACACTACCAAACCGGCTTTTGATCGCTCAAGGATCTGAGCCGAAGGCTTAAGCTCGCGTTACGTTGAAAATCAGCCTCTCTATTTCCTTAGCTTCACCAGACGCCATAGTGATAAATCTTTTGAAATCAAAGATTTTCTCCTTTCAATAAGGCTTTTTAAATGTAAGGAAAATAATTTGATGCAAACCAGTGATTTGAAGTTTGCTTTGGTAATTTGGGAATGGAAAAATACGTGACGTCTTACTATTGTATTTGGATGGCACGTATCAGCAACAGGCTATTGAATTATGGTTCACCAATAAGGATTTCTACTGTATAAAAATTGATACGACGAGGTATTGTGTTTGAATGGCCAAGTTGTCCCAGTTACTTTTGGCTTGCAGTAAGTGATCTGCTTTCAAGACTATTAGTACCGAGTGCTTAATTTTATAGATATGTTTAATTAATAGGTAAAAATATAGAATAAGCTATTCTATGAACAGATAAAACTTAACGAACGTAGTGATACAAATCACAAATAATATTATTTATAATTCGCTTCATTTACGTCTTTAATATAATATTATTAATAAAATAGTTAGGTACATATTGTTGAGCCAAATTTTACCCTTTATTTAACAAGTAAGATTTTATTACCTAACTAATTTGGCATACCAAAATGGTATTTACAAAATTAAATTATGTTCTTATAAATTTAGTAAGGTAAGTTATTGAGATTTATTCTAATTTTAACTAAAGCCACAAATTAGCTCAAGAACCTTCTAAGAATAAACTTCTTAGTACAACAAAAAGCCAAATACCTATTTTAGAACATCTGACTAAACAACTCAATATTTAAATAACATTATGCCAATAAATTATCAACGGCCGCTTCTAATAAGTTGACCGAATTTCAGTTTGTTTGAAAGCGAATTCGTGTATCCATTGAAATAAGTCATTGGTGCCACCGTTCTATATTTAATGGCTACACATAATACAAACAGGACTCGCAAATAATGATGCTGAATATGGTTACGAGAATGTTTATGTAACAAATTAATAATTTATCTGATTACTTCTATTTTGACAATAAGGATAAAATACTGGCTCTGTCTATTGTATATTAAGGCGGGTAAACACTATACTTATTCTGTTTTTGCTGACCGTATACAATGTTAAGTGATTGATTTTTTGTTTGTTGTTTTCATAAGTTATATGGTATCAAGAAATTGGTTTCCAGTGAATGGAAACAAATTAAGACATGTTGGCGAAATGTTTAAATATTTATCCCTGTTGACCTATTTAAAATATAAGTATTAAAATGCCGAGTAAAATATAAATAGTTAATAAAGCAATAAAAATGTGAAATATCGATAGTAAGTGCGTTGCAAGTAAATACAGTAAACCTAAAATATTTACACGTGGTTGAAAGAAACAAGTCCGGCGCTTCGTAAACTTTTCTCCAACGTATTTAAATGTTATATTACCTAAAAAGCTATCATTTATCACTGCGTAATACTGTCGAATAAAACATCGACGTCAACGCTCCATCAATTGTGTCACACAAAACAGCACAATTTATTACCCACAAAGATGATGTAAAAGTAAGTTCAATCACAAGTAAGTTAAAATCACAGCAAATAGTATTATATCAACAAGATTTACTACGCCGTCCGACTTATTCGATACCGCAAAATAATTACAGACGTCAAAAGGTTTGCAGTGAAATAGAATGACAATCCTGACTCTATTAAAATGATTTGACACCGTCAAAATGTGAATATACAAACGATTAAATCCGTAGTTCATCACTTTCCATTACAAACTAATTGTTGGACCCACAAATACAATTTATAATGTCTATTTTTATATTTTCTCACCAGGTGACACATTTGGGTTTTGATTTTACGGGTACCGAAATCGGATTGAAAGCTAAATTGTTTTTATATTCGTGCGTGGGAGCGGTATTGAGGATGATATTTGGACCCGAAATGTTTGAATTATTTACAGAAATAAGGGTCTAGATGTAGCTTTGGATGTGATATCTTTAGGGTTAATTTTTAAATAGAATTGTTGAGTTTGTCTGTCTTTCTATTGTGTATAGAAAGAGTGAATGTGTTTTAATGGTAAATTATATGTAGTTATATAAAGGAAAATAGTATATTAGACATGTCTGATTTACCTGTTCAATTGAAAGTATTCTATAGAATAATATATGGCTAGCTACCGTTGTATTTCTTGCAAGATCCGTGTTGTTTTAAAATAAAGGTACTCACTGATCGGGCAAACAACGTTGCTATGCCATATACCTACTCGTAGTTTAGGATATAGGTATTTTCAATGAAAAATCTAAAATAAACTTGTCCAAACAATAATGTCCTAGGACTTATTTTCAGACTATCAAATATATACACAAAAACATAAAATTTGGCCCTTTTCGGAAGATTTCGATAACTGAACAAATACGGAGACACGATATTTTTATACACAAAATTGTAATAGTTCCACATAAACTCATCTTTATACATGCGAATAGTATACATAATTTATCTAGGACAACTTCTTGCTACTCATGAATCCAATTCTACTTGCGAAACATAAATACTTTCCCAATATCAGCTATCGATGCATGATCCACTAAGCATAATAGCCTATCAAGACATAAGTATTTTCTTTCCAATAGGAACTTATTCCTTTATTTTTCTCAGTCGAACAGTTACTAATTATGCCTTTGTGTCTTTATGTGTAAGGGTTAAAAAGAGATACAAATATTATTTGTGTGGTATGTTCTATAATATCAAAAGCAAGGCAATTATAATATATCGAATATGTCTCGGAATTTTAAGGCCATACAAAACTTGCGATGAGAAAGCCCAAAAAAAGGAATAACATTATTTACAGGTATCTCACGGTCGTTTGTTATAATCGCATTAAAACTAATAGAAAAATGATTGGTTATACCATACACATACCAACGATACAAGGCGGGCTATCAATTTCTTTTTTTTCTCTTTTTTTTTTGGTGTCTGGTTGAAAAATCCTCATGGAGTCCCTCCGCCCTGGGGGAAGGGCGAAGAACTGTCAGACTCTTAGTGACAAAAACCAACCCGTGTGCCTCATGTACCCCTGTGACGGAGGGTCGGGTATCACCGAAGCAATCCTCGCTACCCCCCACGGGTATTGGCCCACCAGATGGTCAGGCGGGCCCCGAACAAAACCCCCTTGACGGTGGATGAAGGTGATGGGCTCCTCCGCCAAAACACCCAGTGGCCGCAGAAGATAAGGAGGACGACAACCTGACAACAATGCATCTCCTCTTCCTCTGCGGCCCCACCGCAACGCAACAAATGGTGCGCCCCCAGTTGGTTGCAAGAGATAGGAGGGCGCGCGGCAACGCAACACCGACACGCCTCTCCTGCCGCGACCGCGCCTGACTGCGAGGGACAGTAGCACTGTTCCTCGCACCCTCATCCTTGGACGCATCTTGCGCAGGCCTCCGTCAAGCCCACGCGGAGCGTCCACTCCCGGGATCTCACTTAGCTTCACCGTGGGTGACCCAACCACGGCTACTGAGCACCCCCACCACGACAAGATGGAGATCCCACGAGGGGGGAGCTTTTTTTTTCTTTTTCACCGAAGCATTTCTCTCTACCCCCCGACGGGTATTGGCCCGCCAGATGGTCAGGCGGGCCCCTTGGCGGCAGATGAAGGTGTTGAGCTCCGCCGCCCAAACACCCAGCGGCCGCAGAGGATAGGGAGGACGGCAACGCAACACCGCATCTCCTCTTCCTCTGCGACCCCACCGCGACGCAACGATGGTGCGCCCCCATTTGGTCGCGGGAGATAGGGCGCGCGGCAACGCAACACCAACACGCCTCTTCTCCCGCGACCGCACCCGACTGCGAGGGACAGACAGAACTGTCCCACGCACCCGCACCTATGGACGCATTCTACGCAGGCCTCACGCAAGCCCACGTGGAGCGTCCCCTCCCGGGATCCTGCTTAGCTTCACCGTGGGAGAAAATCAAATCCACGGTTACTAAGCCCCCCCACCACGACAAGGTGGAGATCCCACGGGGGGGCCGAGGGGGGAGCTATCAATCTGAATTTAAAGGGTGTGGAAGTACTCTTTCACAGAATTGAAGTACAGTATTATAATATTTATATTTTTTATATTTTTTTTAAATACAACTCCCGCACTAGGAATAAATCCTGTGTCGCGGGTGACTTAACAAACATAAAACCAAAGACACAAAGAATATCCAGACTCACTCACTAGAAACAACAATTTATGAATCACACAAAATGTTGTACCGTGTGGGAATCGATCCCACGACACTCGGCACTCGACAAAGGACAGACGAATCGCAGTTTTGAGCTGAGATACAAAGAACATTTAGCGGCGTTTAGAAACAACCAGCCAGAAAAGTCTCATATTGCCGAACATTTACTTCAAACGGGTCATAGTCTAAATAGTGGACATTCATTTGACGTCATACACACTTTTCAAAAGGGTATCAGAATGTGCGCATTGGAACAATTAAAAATTTTAATGCGGGACAAGAATATCTGACTATACTGAACGATCAAACCAACTTTAACGGGTCCCCATTGCTGAATATATTCGCATACCGTCATAATGACGCACATCAGTCGAGCGGCGGAGGGAATTAGAAAGTACAATCGTTCATACAGCGGGATACTGCAAGTCAGGTATCTTGCTGGAACCCGTACCATTCCTATATCCCTTATCCTTTTAGAGGAGTTCGGTATTGTCAACCTTTTTCTATTGCAATAGTTGGGGTGGTCAATCCGAGGGTGCGTGGTGGGTTCCTCTTTCCTTCCATTAGGTTACAATGGAGTTCCGCCAAGTAACGCCTGATTCAATCAACTATATCAATGGAAAATGCTCATTCATTGATAAATTGTGAAAAAATTGCGGCACTAGGATACAAACTTCAAATGGCGAATGAAACTACAAGATCTTTTGGTATAATCAAAGGTGTTGACATAGAATTAAAAGAGGAAGAGATTATGGAAATTCTAGAGTCTGAGTGTAAAATACTATCGGTTAAAAGACTGAAGAAAATAAGATCAAATGAAGACTGGATCGACAGTGAGACAGTGAGGGTGTGTTTTGAGAGTCCTACTCTGCCACTGTTTGTATATGCATATGGTTGCAGATTCCAAGTAGTGCCCTTTATATTCCCAGTAAGTCAATGTATAGGCTGGAAATTCGGACACTTTTTTAAGTATTGCCCTACGAAAAAAAGATTTGCCCTGAATGCGGTGACCTACATGAGAATTGCCAAATAAAAGATTACAAGTGCCTAAATTTTAAGGGGACACACCTAGTTTAAGACAAAAAATGTCCAATATATATAATAGACAAAAGAATTCGAGAAATTATGGCGGAAAATAACATAACATACCGAAGAGCAGTAAAAATATATACGACAAAGCAGCAGAAGAAGCTAAACGTTCAAGATATACGCAGAGGAAGAGGAGATGCGCTGTTGTCTATATGCGGTTGCCATCCTGCCTATCCTCTGCGGCCGTTTTAGTGCCTGCGGACGGCGAGCGCTGGGGCTGGCCCCCGTCCGCCAAAAGCCAAGGAGGCGGCGTAGAGTCCGCGCCGCCTCCCAAGTCATAACGAGACGGGGCCCGCCAACACCAACGGCAGGCCAATCCCGGGCGGGGTCACGGAAAAATATGCTATCCGCAAATCGCGTGACCCCGCCTCTATACGTAGGGATACCGCGGTGGTTTTAGGCCCCGTTATAGGGAAGAGCCTCCACACACCTCCTCCGCCAGTCCCAAGCCCGGTTGAACACACTCTGGCCGGGTTGGCGTCGAGTTGAGATGGTTCATAAGAAGAGTTGCCACCGTAGTCAACAAAAAAAAGGCCAAGAGACTGTAGACCAAGGATAAACTTACACACTAATGAATTAATACGAGCACGAAGCCACAAAGATAGAACATCCTGAGCCAATATGTTTTATGACTACTATAACAATGTGTAAGTTTTATCGCCACGGCGGTCAATTTTATAGAGCCAGCCTCTGTTTGTACTCTAAAACTCGTCAATTCAGTTGGTAACATTTTTCAGTATTAGCACAAAGTAGTTGAGTACAGATTAACTCCTATCATGTAGAATCTTATTTTTAATACCTAAACTATTATAAATAACACAATTCTGTTGGCCATTTCAAGACACACCACATGAATATACATGCCAAATCTAAAACATTTCTTCAACGGCTAATGTAAGTATATTTTAGTGTATATTCAATAACGAATTTATAAAATGGAAGTTGTTTAAACGCTGTATACTCGTCTCACCTATATTCTTTCTTCAATAAAGACTTCCGAAGTTTAAAGAAATTTCGTCTGATCTTTTTTATAGTAGCATTTGTGAGATTGACATATACAGATGTAGACAGAGGACAATTTATATAAACATCTCAGCAATTAAATGTCGACAAATAAGGAAAAAATATTTTCAGCGTTTTATTAAAAGCGTCACATCATTGTCGATAACGGAAAATATTAGCTGCTAATCTGAACTTGGTAAAGTTATATAATTGTATGTATAAACATAAATGTAGAGTTATTAAAGCAGCATAAATGAAAACATATCAAATCAAATGAAGATTAAAATGGTTGCTTAATTGGTCAATATGAAAATTAATGAGGAGGAATAATTTGAATCATTGACGGATAATAATAAACAACGGAACTTGTAATACTAATTTAAATTATAATTATTTTATTTGCTCAGTCTATTGTTCAAAATAGTTTTGATTTATATATAATATGCTAACGTTGTTCTAGAAAAACCAATCAAAATCAATGACGAAAGTATCTCATTTTCTTTATCAATATAACAAATATTTGACTAGATTTGGAACATTGTTTTACTGCCTAAATTGTATATAATTTGGTACAAAGTAAGGTTAATTACCAACAAAGCATACTAATAGATCATCAATTTTATGTTGACAAATCTGAGGAATATATCTTTTGTATTAAATTCACTTCAGCTCGCCTAGAATAATATAAATTTTCATCAAAACACCATAAAACATCGACTCCAGATACCTTTAAATTCATAGGGAAATCAAATGTTCGTCGTATTCAAAGACTTCCACAACTTTGCTCCAAGATTTACGTATGTACATGCTCAAGACAAACGTCCTTGTTTGTAAGGCTTTGTTGATTATGTAGGCATGTAATCTCCATCACAATAGAACTAGTTTATGAACAAAATGGGATTGAGCCCTTTTTATTTGTTTGATATGACGTATGGAATATACATATGTACGTTATTTCCTTTATGTTGTGACACATTCGTGAAATATTTTATCACGTTTGGATTTGAAAGGTTATTTTTAGTAAAGCGACGAATTAACAAACTTATATGTTCAAATTTGCTGAATTGTTATATATTTTTTGTTTATTTATTGCGATTATTGTAATAATAATAGTTTAAAGCTACGCATCACATCATCTTTAAAATGAAACGGTGTTTGTTTGTTTGTTCTAAGATGCCACTATTAACATTTTAAACATATTGTAAGTTTACTGACACATTGTTAAAAGCCTAGTTCACACGTTCTAACTATAGAAATTTGAGTTTGTAACTGCAATTTCAAGAAATCGTCTGTTTTCTGATTTTCTCTCTGGTAAAACTATATTTTGAAGCAAATAATAAATGTACTATATTCCTTATCAGAGATATACGTAAGCCTAACTTACCGGTACACCTAAAAATATTAATGAAATCAAGAAAATACGTGATTTCCCATTTGAAAATAATCAAACATATTTTTGAAAGTTTCTTACACAATATTTCATCGTCATTTTCATTAAAATGTCTGTTCATGAATGGATCTACTCCATTATTTTCGTATTTTAAGTACTTTATAATATTATCCAGATCACTTAAAACATTGTTTAGAATAGAATACATAATGCTTTATAATATTGTACACCATAGACAGTAATTTTACAGACACAAGAGAGATAGATAGAGTTTACAATTATTTACTATCATTGCAAAATCTTTTCTAGATTTCTTTATCACAAAAGCTTTGAAGATAATTTTATTACTGGGAGAATATTTATTTTGTCTTTGTCAAATTAGTAGCCAGCTTGACCTATAACATTGGAATATTTATTCTTTAGAGATTTAGTGATTAGGGATTCAGAGTTAGTTTTGAGGTCACGAGGAAATGAGGCTATCCTACCAATGGGTTTTATGAACTCGATCTCCATTAACGACAAACAATTCTATCTCCCGCCGATTTAGCTCAAGTCTAAGTGTTCTCTGATATTGCCTCTGGCGATACATGGATTTGCTCCGCGTACAGAAGTAAACTTTCTCCATTATAGATAAAGTCAATGGTGTAGAAAGATAAGTGTTTCAGTAGTTACAGTGCAAGACTATGGAGAAGAGTCACGATGTTGATGTTAGTGTACTCAGCGTAGTCGAATTAAAGTAGGCATAGATAAAAACTTGTAAGTCGCTGAAAACATGTTTAATATACAGTAACTCAAAAGCAATACTGCACGATTAGCTAATACCAAATCAAAGCGATTAGGTCAGTTTACGTCACATGACCTAAATGAAATGATTATATAGGAACCACTATGTTGAAATCCCATTGAAATGTTCAGATAATTCTTGAATTATTTTGCAAACTTTTACGAGGATTGAATGTTTTTTTTTGCACGAGAAATAGTATATCTGCTAAAAGTGTAACAATTTAAATATATTTTATAATTGCTTTCAATAATATTACTTTTTATTATTTTATTAACTGATAAAATCTACAGTTACAGTACGTTTATTACAGACGACGCTGTCTACAGAAAATGTGGGACTCAGCGGCTGGAGTGCAAGGCCGTTATACCCACTAGAACCACAGCGCATACGTCCACGCCATTGTGGGGCGCCAGGGCGTCGCGTTTGCATTATACCCTGATACCCCGGCGGATAGCCCGAAGGCCACAACCTCCTTTGTGGCGGATGAAGGTGTTGGGCTCCGCTGCCAACACACCCAGCGGTCGCAGAGGATGGGGTCGGTCGCGGAAGATAGGGCGCGCGGCAACGCAACACCGACACGCCTCTCCTCCCGCGATCATACCCGAATGTGAGGGACAGACAGAACTGTCCCTCGCACCTGCACCCTTGGACGCATTCTGTGCAGTCCAAGCCCACACGAGCGTCCATTCCCGGGATCCCGCATAGCTTCACCGTGAGTGTCCAACCCACGGTTACTGAGCCCCCCAACACCACAAGGTGGAAATCTCAAGGGAGGCCACAAGATAACCTTTTTTTTTTTGGTATCGGGTTGGAAAATCCTCATGGAGTCCCTCCGCCCTGGGGGGGAAGGGCAAAGGGGACTGTCAGACTCTTACTGACTAAAAACAAACCCGTGCTCTTCATGTACCCATGCGTCGGAGGGTAGGGTTTCACCGAAGCATTCTTCGCTACCCCCCGACAGGTACTGGCCCGCCAGATGGTCAGGCGGGCCCCGAACGAAACCCCTTTGGCGGCGGATGAAGGTGTTGGGCTCCGCCGCCAAAACACCCAGCGGCCGCAGAGGATAGGGAGGAAGGCAACGCAACACTGCATCTCCTCTTCCTCTGCGACCCCACCGCGACGCAACGATGGTGCGCCTCCTTTGGTCGCGGGAGATAGGGCGTGCGGCAACGCAACATCGACACGCCTCTCCTCCCGCGACCGCACCCGACTGCGAGGGACAGACAGAACTGTCCCCCACACCCGCACCTTGGGACGCATCCTACGCAGGCCTCACGCAAGCCCGCGTGGAGCGTCCCCTCCCGGGATCCCGCTTAGCTTCACCGTGGGTGTTATACCTCAAACCCACGGTTATTGAGACCCCCACTACGACAAGGTGGAGATCCCACGGGGGAGGGTCACAAGATAACCTAACATAACGTAGTCACTTGAGTTACAGTCTCACCTAACCTTACTTATAATTCTAATATATTTGTTATAAATTATTTATTAGTTAATTCTAATATGTTGAGTTATATTGTTTCTAAATTAAAACATAAAATAAATTTAATTAAACTAGCAAAAAAATAATAATAATGAGTGCCTTTGAGCATTGGATTTATCATGTTGTCCATGACATTTCCTCATAATATTGGATTTTTCGAATGGTGATCAGGATGTATCATTACCTGCTTCTTAAATTTGTACGAGTGTCTTGTGCAAATTCCTTTGTGGATTGCGATTGGACTTGGAATACAGCGATTGATAATAATTCATGTCAATGACTGTATCCCAAGCGTATATAATACAACATTGTGTACAACAGTTTTGAGCATTTATGCATAATTCATTGTATACCTAACTGATATTAAAACTCATAACAGATTTGTCATTGGCAAGCCGCAGCCGCTGCTGCTATAAATATGCAGATAGGTCAATAATTTGACATAAAAGCATACCGTCTCCTTCATGCAGTATACAACAGATTATTCAGATTATGAGAATCATTGAAAATGTGTAAGGATAGTAACTAAAATCTTACTTATAAATACTTTAAATATGAAAAAAATATATAGCTATAATATCATAGCTTGCTAAAATTTACATACATATTATAGTTTATATATATATCTACACTATATTATATTATTTAATATTATAAAGAGGAAAGATTTGTATTTTTGTTTGTAATGGGTAAACTCAAAAACTACTGGACCGATTTTAAAAATTCTTTCACCATTAGAAAGCTATATTATCTGCGAGTAACGTAGGCTATATTTTATTTTAGAAAAAATAGGGTTCCGTCAGATATTTGAGTTTTTCTGGTACGCGAAGTAGTTCCTTCAGGACGCGGGTGAAACCGCGGGAAACGGCTAGTCCTTTATATATATACATATAGTGTGCGGTATTCCTCCGATCAGGGGAAGTATGGATATCGCAATCGCGACTTGTTTGATGTAGTCGAGAACATGGACATGTATACCCAAGTATATTAACTACGTGTGAAATTTCTAATATCATGAGTTCAATCCTTTTTTATCTTTGTAGACCCGTCTGTGTCAGTTAGATGTCACCTATTAACTACGTTTTTGCTATATTATGATAGTTGACATAAGGAGACGGGAAATCCAAGTATGAGCAGTGGTCGATAGGAATATTTTCTGTAAAGTATCTTTGGCGGTTAGCAATGGGCCAAATTTTATATACAGATACGAAAATAATCCTAAAGTACTCAGTTGTCCCCAATAAACCTTTGGATACAAATATACAATTTTATTCTACCGCTTCACTGTTTTATTTTGTCAAAGGTATTGTACTTCCAAACTCTCAATCCACAATGTTTTCCGGAAAGGATTCTCGGGATTTACGTTATCATTTGGGTCCACTATGCGACCCTTTAGTTTAAGCTTACCTATTTATTATGTATCAACACTTGCCATGGTGCATCATTTTCAGGATATTGTGTGTAACAGCACCATTAATTGGCAGTTTTATGGGGATACAAAATATCCATGAATAATAATATAAAAATGTAGGCTTCTTGTGACATTTATATAATATTTGCGTGTTTTTCATGGCTGTGTAAAGTAATTTTATTTATTATTATAAGGTTTTTACCTTTTGAACAATTTCAAGAGACCTTTCCTTGCCAGTCATGGCTTTTTGTTTTTAATTTACTTTTATTACTGGGCTGGATAAGATCAATGTTGATAATGTTTAAAGTTGGTTGTATCGGAATTCATTAATAAGTATAAATTTTAACGTTAATCAGCAGTTTATTGTATATTCTTTTCCATCTATTTTTGTAATCTAAATAACTGCATTATATTTTATTCTAAGCAAAATTTACACATACCTTAAATTTTCGCCATCTGCCTCTCTGCGTACGGCAACCTCATAAAAAGATATTTAGAAATTGCAGACAAACCTTTCAAATTCTCATGTTGATGAATACATACTTCGAATTCATATTCAACGCGGGCGTAAAACTTCATTATAATCCGATCTGCGTGAATATAATCCGAATATCCAACTTTTCACTTACAATATTAAAGCTTGCATAACGCGGTCTATGTAGATGCAGACAGTGTACACTCAGTGTTTAGTGTGTAGATAAACTTGCGTCTATGCACAACGGAACTGGTTCAAGGCGCCATTCAAGTTTCCCATCTTTTCGCTCCCGGCCTCACTTGCTAACTGTCTTACCGTGTCGTGAAACTGTGATAAGCACTTTCTATGGTATTTGTAACTTACACATTCGTGTATACAAATATATTAAGTTTCATATTCTGACAAAAATGTGTGGTTTGTTTTATTATAACACCTTCTTGATAGTATTGTTACAGTTAATCTTGTGTTTGCCGTCGCGCGTAATCGATTTCTCATGCCATACCGCGATGTTGAGTGATGCGTTTTGGAAAATGAATGATTACGAAATTTGTATGAGCATGTCATGGCTATAAACGGTTACAATTATCGTAGTAGTACTTATGTATGCATACATTGTTACTATTTTTTTCTTTTTATATGTTAATTTAATAATTATTTTGATTTCTCTACGTAATCGAAATACTTCTGAAACTATTGTTCACACGAAACCTTACACTTTTACGATCCTTCCAATACTTTAGGTTCTCAATAACTAAAAGTTGTCATTCTGATCACGTATGATATATCGCTAAATGTCGTAGGTCTTTAAAACACATTAGGGTCTTCCTGGAACATATTCAGGGCTCCGTTGGCGAAACAATTATCATAAACCATCGATAAATATTATGATACTACTTTCCCATCTGTAATGTAATAAAATATAGTAGGTATATTGGTTCACTTCATTCAAGGAAAATTATCACAATTATCTAGGCATTATTCATTAACGAGTTATAAGCGATTAACCTACAACGCCTGAAATGCTAACAATATCGTATAACATTTTATGCTACAGGTTGGTCAGAGCATCGAAAATGCCGATAACAATAATCTTGCACTTTGAGATATTTGAGCTACCATAGACTGTCCATTTTATAAAAGTTAATAATAATTTGACAAGTCATCTGGAGAACTTACAGAGGAGGTCAGACAGCAGATACTCTGTGGAAAAGCTGCTATTTGAAATATTTGGTTAATCTAGTAACCGGACTCCAGACTTCGAATGTCGATAATAGTTTTGACTGTAAAGAATGCTATTTTGTCATAATTAGCTGCGCCGAACCTTAGGCCTACTTTATTAACCAGGGTTGGGTAATGGTATATGAAGCATTAGTTCCTCAGCATATTTTGTCGTAAAACGTTGCCGTACTAGCATAGACAACACTGCAGCAGTTTATCTGCTATTTATGTCACGGAAAATCCGCAATTTAATATCGTTGCTGCCAATTGACAGCACTAGGTTACCCGTATAATTTATTCGCACGACACGCGCAACCGGAGCCTTGATAACCTCTGCAGTGAAAAAAATGCATTCAATGTGGGAACAGGCAAAAGTATTTTTAAACAAGGTACATTTATCGTACGGCATCTTGACAAATCACAACACTATGTGGAAAAGTAACAAGTAGTAGAGCCTTGCTGATTTCAGCATGAATGGGCCGGCTCGACCGGGGAAGTACTACCCTCTCACAGAAAATCGTCGTAAAGTAACAGTTCCAAAGCTGTTGCGTTACGTTCGGTGAGTGAGAGTACCGGAGGCCCTATCCCCTATTCCTTCTCCCTTATCCCACTCCTCATCCTATCCCTTTTCCCAACCCCAAGGGGCGGCAACGCACTTGTGACTCCTGTGGTGTTGCTTGTGTCCATGGACGGCGGTAATTGCTTACCATCAGGCGATCCGTCTGCTCGTTTGCCACCTATTGACAAAAAAAAAGCAGTTAAGTTGGTTGATAAACTAATAAACATTTAACTGCGAGTACATCTAAGTAGGATTGAACCCATTTATTCTAAGAAAACTTTAGAAAATGAGATGCGTACAAAATTATCTCTAAAAGTAACCATTTTATTTGGCCTCAAATTTTGTTGAAGATAGTTTTCATATTTTATCACATTTTATATGATATGTTTTTATAATTTTGTTTTCTTTTTTAAATCACTGTCATTCCATTAATAATAATTATTTATTAATCAGTATTCGTTGCTATTATTTATACTTATATATTTTTTTTTGCTTTATTATCAGTGTTGGATTCCAGAACATTCGAAAGATAATGAGCGCTGTTTAGCTATTTATGCTTTCTAAAATTACAGTCTTAATTCCGTTTGAGTGAGGATAGTAATATTCGGACCCAAAACGCATATACTTCGGCCGCCGCTTGATTACTCTAAAAACTTGGCTACCCCGTTGTCAAGTAGATTGGTTAGTACCGGAATACTTAAGACATCCATATCTTTGTCAATGTTTTAGAATTAACAATTGCAAAGTCATCATGATATTGTTAGTTGTGTTTGTGTTACTACTTGATTACTGGCAAAAATCTTGAAACTTCGACTCAAACTACCCAATAAAAGCAAGCCATAGAAGAAGGCTCCGATTATTGATAAAATCTTCGAAGCTTCAAGAAACGAAGAACGCAAGGTCATTACATATATCTATTCAGCTCACCACACAGTTGCTCTACGATTGTTTTTCTATCTTGTTCACATATCTTGCTTATTGCCACACTATCTAACAGTGGACTATAGCAGATGATGATAACAATTAAATGAATATATATTTAGTGTTCAAGGCACACCGTGTGTCAACCGATCTTTATCTTCTAATAAATATCACTAGGCAATACTCAAAATTTCCCGGGGTAAAATTTATACTGTATTTCATAGATAATCATGTACCAAATATCAGAAAAATAATATTTTATTTCAGTCACGTACAGATAAGGGGATTTTTATTTTTTTGAGTGATGCAATGAGAGATACTAAATTAAAATAAGGTATTTTTATTAGCCCAGACGTTAAGAATTTAATAAAAGGTCAGTCGTTCATTTCAAACTTAAGCACTACAGAAACGAATGCTTGGTTGGCATTTGTTCAAGTCACGGAATTTTTTTTGGAAAATAAACGATCGTTTCAATATGAAAGTTTTGTTAAATCAATTTTTAAATGCTTATAGAGCATTGCGTTGCAATATTTCATTAAATATACACTTTCTGCACTCGCACCTAGTTTTTTTTAAAGAAAATCTAGGCACAGTGAGTGATGAGACCGGTGAGCGCTTTCACCAAGAAAATGCTTCAGTAGAAAAGCGATATCAAGGAAAATGGACCACTGCAATGCTTGTTGGTACTACTGTTGGTTTTTGATTAGAGAGGCAGGCCAAAAGAACGAAAACTAGTTTATTTTTCTATCTAATATTATAATCTAAATATTTACTTGAAAATTGCTACGAAATATTGTTTAAATTAAAAATATATTTCTCTTTAATATACATGACTGAGATATTTTATTTACTGTTCCGAGTTCCCTATAGCATGGCGATTTAGAATCACACAATCGAATCTCTGTGAAAAAAATAAGTATTTTTTTGTTGCCTAGTGTATTCAACCGTAATGTTCCTTTCACATCAAACTATGTCTTTGACAAACTACGATCCTCTTAATTACTGTTAGGAATATCAATTAAACACTTAGTGACAAGTGTGACACATATCTTATTAAAGAGAATCTATAATTATATTGTAATTGCCTAGTTAGCGTTAATATCTAGAACGTGTGTGACATGTTGAGAGCTAAGTAAGTTATTAGATCATATTATATGATTATAACATTATAGAATTACGTATCGGATTCTATGGTATTAGGTAAGTAAGCTTAGCGGTTGGCGCATACATTTCCCCTTGGAACCGGATCGACATCTAACGACCTACTTAGGTCTTAAATTTTTTTTTATGAAATTATCTTTTGCAACCATCGATATAGATGTCCTTATGTGACAATGTTTACAACATTCACTTATCAGCATCAGAACCATAGTATAAAAAGAATAATAGAATAGCTTCATACAAATCGGCCGCCGCGCCGGTTTGAATGTACGCGTGAGTCGCCGGCGCCGTGTAAGCACGCACTTTTCACGCACACAATCTCATAGACGAGCGCGGCGGGCGCGGCTCCAGTACGGGATGCACCGCGCGTCTGTCCGTCTGATCACGCGCATTCATGTAGGTACTACATTGCTCGCCCGCTCGAATTGTTTATGTACATTCAGTTTTGTAATAAACGTTATTACTATTATACAATGTATTTAATGACAGTAAATTAAACTTGTTACATTTTTATCGTTATAAAGGGCATTTAGATAGTTATATAATGCTTAGGTAGTCAGTAAGTATTTGAAAAAAAAATATGCAAGCTTAAATTGTGAAGTATTCAGCGCGATCACTTAAAAAAGCGCGCGCGCCGACAAAGCCGGCGCCGCGGCACAGAATAATTAGTACTTACGTACAGAAGCATCACTTCTCAAACCAATTTATTGAAATTACGACTCTTACTACTAAGCAACAAAGTGCAATTCAGCTCGCATAAGCACTCAGTGCCTAATGCGATATTCACCTAACCGTTCCCGCTCTTTTCTAACATATAACGCTGTCGCTGTCTGGCGCAGAGTGACGCGCTAGCTGCCGCGCTAGGGTTGTGGACTTGCCGCTGCTACTATAATATTTATTCATCGTCTATCTACCTACTTGACCACGTACCTAATAATAAATAATCATCATATAAGTATCCTATCCCACTATT
Organism: Euclidia mi; assembly: GCA_944739405.2. Taxonomy (NCBI): domain Eukaryota; kingdom Metazoa; phylum Arthropoda; class Insecta; order Lepidoptera; family Erebidae; genus Euclidia; species Euclidia mi. The sequence continues at coordinate 32,210,744 of OX123183.2, forward strand.
TGAGCTCGTAGAACAAAAACCACAAACAATCTGGTCGTTTACATTTTCACTATACTAATTCTTAGTTATTTCCTAAACGCATGGACCGATTTACATGATTCAAACAGGTAAAATGGTTTTTGAACTAGATCTTTAATTTGACACCATAATCGTTGGGATATCTCAACAAACAAAAAATCTAATTTTCAAGTTGCTCTCGTAAAATAAATAAAATCAAATTTTCAAGTCGACAACCCTTGCGCGACGAGTCGGACGCGGGCTTGGAAGCCGCGTGAAAGTGTAGGCACTTATCGCTAACGGCCGAGTGAAGGAGGCCTGGCCGCGGTATAAACAAGTGACAACCCGTGCGTCAACGCAAAAGTAGGCAATTAACTCGCCGAGTGGCCTTAGCTAACCTACTATTCTTATTTTACTATGTCAGAACGGTATTGTCAAGGTGCGCGGCAAGAGGCGATAGGATTTTTTTTATGTGATCTTAGGTAAACGAGCAGTCGGACTGCCTAATGAGGGGCTTCTGAAATGACGCTCACTATGCGGCAGAACTGAGGCATCAGGTCCAGAAACCTGTCAAAGCCCCTATATTTTCGTACTTCTGTGTTTGTTTGTATTATGTGTGTGTACACGTCTGTACATATCTGGCAGCTGTTTGGACCTGACGCATACTAAGCGCCATCTAGTGGTAGAAGAACTATCAAACACCCTCATTGTAAGCGATTACCGCTGTCTATACAAACTCGGGACACAAGAGGAGTCACTGGTGCGTTGCCAGCTAGTATGGAAAAAGCAATAGGAGTGTGAGTGAGAAGAAAAATAAGGAAATGAGCTTGGGCCTCCGGCATAAAAAGAAAAAAGCTCTTCCGACAAATACGCAGCATACAGATTTAGTTACTTTACATTCATAATCTGGCAGGGAGTTCTTCGTCGGTCCATCCAGCCCGCTCACGGTAAAATCAGCAAGGCAAAACATAACATTTAATTTTGTGGGTGTGAGTCAATCATAAGAATGGAGTTAGTAGTGAGTATTTGAGCAATGAGGTGGAAAATAAAAGTGATAAAATCAAAAGTATTTTTTATTTTTTTTATTTATAGACGCCTGTATCCCCGAAGGGGTAGACAGAAGTGTAATATTACACCCACATTTCGCCATGAATTTTTAGGTCACACGTAATAGGGGGTGAGCCTATTGCCGTACCGGGCACATTACCAAACTCCGTGCTGCTACTGAGAATTTCCCAACGGAAAAACCCAATAACACTTTGCCCGACCCGGGAATCGAACCCGAGACCTACCAATCCCAAGCACACATTTATGCCGCGAGACCAACGAGGCAGTCAAAAACAAAAGTTATTACAGGAAAAGTAGCATGCAGCGAATATTCCTTCAATTAATATTAGAGACCTACGTATAGAAAAATAATATTATTATTTTATATCTAGAAAACAGGAAATGATACAAGAATACTTTTTACGTTTTACGTATAGAAAAATAATATTATTATTTTATATCTAGAAAACAGGAAATGATACAAGAATACTTTTTTATCTGAAAAGACGACCTTAGACGGGTGAGGAATTTGACTAACATGAAAACGGCTTTGATGTCATATCGTGCATACGTCGAGTCTTCACTGCGCTACGGGTTAATTGTATGGGGAAATAGTACAGATCAAAATAGAGCATTTATCGCTCAAAAAAAGAGCATCCGAGCAATGTACGGTCTGAAATATGATGACTCATGTCAACCAATTTTCAAAATGCTTGGCTTGCTACCACTACCATGCTTATATATTTACGAAATCTGTATGTTTGTTTGGAAAAATAAGGAATTTTATAAAACTGTTAATGATATAAGACCTAGAAATCGACGAGATCCAAATAGACTGGTTCTAAATTGTATCCCGAAAACCACAAAGTTTAACAAAAATTGTACTGCTATGTCTACCCGTATACTTATTTAACAAAATACCAAATCACTTAAAATTATTAAACACGAGACAATTGGTATTCAGCTATATAAGTGGTTAACTGAAAATAATTTCTATAGTCTCAAGGACTTTTTTTATTTAAAATAGTGTTGTTTCTAACTAGTAAAATCGAACACTTTTAATGAAATGTCAGAAACGAACTTTGCTGCGGCGTTTGTATGAAATATGACCTAGTGACGTCATAGTTTTTTTTGTTGTCAAGTTGTATACTTATTATCAATAAATTGTCAATAAAAAATGTTAAATAAAGTTATAACATTAACATTAATTGGTGAATGAAACTACTATTATTTTGACATGTTTCACTAGATAAAAATACTTGTATAATTTATTTCATTTGCAGGAAACTTCCCTACTGTAGTTATAAGTATAATAATTGCATGCTATGTAACTTTAGCAAAACATGTATGTCCTGTATTGATATTATAACACCTTTGTATACCATGTTTTTGGCAATAAAATATATTATTATTATTATTAAGAAAATCAAGCTTAAAAAACCTGCTTGGCTATTTAATGCGGTAACTTTTTTAATCAAAACTTTGACACCCAAACGAAATAGATTTTTTTTGTAATTTAATCGTGAACTTTCAACACGCGAACACTTGATCAACCTATCTATTAATAAATGTTACAGTATACACTCTGATTATATTTTCTATGAGAACGCTTACCTAAATTTTATTTAAGATATGTTAATTTCATTTATTAAAAGAAATCCACGACGATCTTAAGAGTTAGAAGATATGACACCAAAGACACTATATACTTAGTATATATCGGGTTTCAGTTACTGTTTACGCTGATTGACGTTTTGTTACGTGTTACATACGTGGTTCGTAAATATAATCTATATATGATCGTTAAATATAAAATGGCCGCACATTTGTTTTTATTTAACCGTTTCTTACCGATCCCGTGTGAATTTTGGACGTTCCCTTAGTGCACTCCCACGGTCACCAAGAAATGTACATGCCAAATTTAACTTCTTACGCTCAATGGTTTGGGCTCTGCGTTGTCTGTAAATCAGAATATATATTACACGATTCAGAGCCATTAATAAGGCGACATAAAGTTGGAGAATTTTGTTGAGAATCAGTAAATGTTTTCATGTTCAGTTTTTATTTATTTATTATATTATTCTTTATTGCACACCAATATATGAATGAACAGTACATTAAATTAAAAGTATCTTAAACTACAGTTATGTACAATCGGTGGCCTTATCGCTAAGTGTGATCTCTTACAGGCAACCTTTGGATGGACAGGAATGATGTTAGCAATTATTTATAGCAGTGGTGTAGCACTGGTTGACGTGGATAGCAAGATGATTTAAGAATAAAATACATTCATACAATTACAATATAATTATCATATAGATATATAGATAGACAATACGTATATATAAATAAATAAATATGACAGATATTACTAGACTCAGAACAAACAGATAGAGTGAGAAAGGAAAAGAAAAATCAAATAACCGTTAAATCAACATAATATGTTAGTTAAGTAGTGTTTTTTAACAAGGTTTTTAAACGTAACTAGAGAATTTGCCCTACGAATCTCTAATGGTAAGTTTTTTCACAGGATTCTCCAGATAATCCATATTTATGTTGTCATATTCAATATGACAACATAAAGATGGATTCATCGCCCAGATATAACCAGTCCTTACCTATGCGTCTTTGTTAAGCATAAACTGTAGGATAACTCGTGGAAGTATCGATCCTTCCTATCCCATCCTCGATAATTTTCCCATTTCCAGTTAGTTCTTAAATATTTAAATTGCCAAGGTACGTTGAATAACTTCTGACCTATACTTAATATACTAATTATAATTACACAAATAAAAGTATTTGGCCCACTATATCACGCCAGAACAGGGGTTGATGTCCAGGATTTCGTCTTTTCCCAAAGTTACTATTGGTTCGTGTAGTTTGTATAGTCAAATAAGAGTAGTGTAGTCTATCGATATTCGCAGGCTGAGGCCTCTTACTAAAAAGTGGGTAGTGAGACTTTGAATTCTTAATCCGTTACCACAAGGACGTAAGCTTCTAACATTGAAAAAACTTTCAATTTGTTCATAAAATAAGAATTGTTTTCCTATTTAAATACTCTATTTATAAATTTAGGGGCGGAACATATCTGACCGAAGATACGTCGAACGTATCTTCGGTCGCGTCTATTCCGTCAAATGAATCGGTACACATCTGACGGAAAATGCGTCGAGCGTATCTGCACACATTCGCTGAAAGCGTGGCTATTATGCACACATATAAGTTTGTTAGTGCAGGGCCGTACTCAGGGCAGCTCAATATTTTACTGTCATATTCTTTTACCTAATAATTTTTCGTGTTCCCTGATGTTATGTAGTCACTGAAGTCCGGTAGTTATTTATATTGCAATTCGAGTTTGACTATTAAAAATATGTCGGACTTCGAAGATTTTTTATAGTAGCCAACAAGCGTTATTTAAATATATATCCTATTTAGGTATGGAGGTTCAAAAATAAAAGACGATAATACGATTTGGTTACGGTTTTTTACAAAACTTATACAAATGATCTAGAAGCGGTTACAGACTACAGTTGCAGAGCAAGACACAAAATGTTTTCTATATAGGTATGTATGGAAATTGTTCCCGTGGACCTTTAGCACCTCATACCCAAAAATTGGCCCTCGATCCAAACTAGCAAATATGCGTACACTCATAGCACATACTAACACTACATTATTCTACACATTTCGTTTCTGAAAAAATAAGTAAGGTCTGGCGGCCCTGGAATCTTACGATCTTAAAATCACCGATCTGGGAATGACATGGATATGGTATGTCCAATACCTATGAATTTAGCGTGCTCACCTACGAAATTAGCGTGCACACCTACGAAACGTTGGGCAAATAAAATGGCTGCCATTTGGGTTGTTCTCCAGAATGTAATCGATAACGATATGGAGCCGGTTAGAGGAGAATAATACATTTTTGTAGTAAGTTACCTTTGTTAGTTTAAATCGTTTGCCAGATTAGTTTATTCCATAATGCAAATGTGAGCGAACATGGCAAAGCGAAAGACGACCCTTGTATGAAACATGTAACAAAATATTCTCTGAGAGCCAATATCGGTTTTTTAGACATATTTATGCACAAAAACAAAATTATTATGTTCGATAGACAACGATTTCACAGCAGATGTACCACAAACCTTGGCGAAAAATATGGCGATAGTGGCACGAATGACATTTCTAATAAAATATCGTCATGATTAATTTATTCAGTAAACTATGGCTATCTCTTTTTTCTGACAGAAATATCCCTAAGACAAAACGAGACAACACTATGTTTGGTGGCTTTATGTCGATTTCGTATATATGTGTATAAAAAAATCATGGCGAAATGTGGGTGTAATATTACACCTCTGCCTACCCCTCCGGGGATACAGCCGTGAGTCTATAAAAATATAATAATTTATGTGAATAATGTAATTTTTCTATATGTACCTACTATTTGCCCTCTCCATTTATATTCCTTACTCAAAGGTCAAAATTCACGTGGTGCGTGGTGCGCGCGACGTCGACGGATAATCCGTTAGTACGCTCGACATACTAACGGATTATCGGTCAGGTGTGAATGGTTGAACGTTTTTCTATACATTTGTATGTATTGGCGTTACGCGACCGATAAAACGCGACGGATCTTCCGTCAGGTATGTGCCGGCCCTTAAAATAAATAAAAGCCTCGCTGTGATGGTTTTACTAATTGAATTTGAAATCAGAACGATATTACATTTTATTGTTTTAGGTTCGACTTGAGACTTTAAAAAGTGGCTGACTTTTAAAAGTTCGAATGAAATCAATTTGTTTTTATTTTTTATTTTATTTTTTTATATTTTTTTTTATTTATTTTTTATTTTTTATATAAACTCACGCCTGTATCCCCGAAGGGGTAGGCAGAGGTGTAATATTACACCCACATTTCGCCATGATTTTTTAGGTCCCACGTAATAGAGGGCGAGCTTATTGCCGTACCGGGCACATCACCACACTCCGTGCTGCTACTGAGAATTTCCTAACGGTAAAACCCAATAACACTTTGCCCGACCCGGGAATCGAACCCGAGACCTCCCAATCCCACGCGCACATTTATGCCGCGAGATCAACGAGGCAATCAATGTTGCGTTGCAACCAGAACTTCTGATAGCCTTGGTTGAACTTCTACTTAAGCTCTTCGTCTGTGCTGATGGTAATCAACTCTTCTTGCATTATCACATTGGCTTCTTCTATGGCTGTGGTATTGTACGGATTTATTATCCATTGAGGCATTTGGGTGCATAGGGTTCCCGCCAAGAACTTAGGGTCCCAAGCCAACCTCACCTGCAAGTGGTGCACCTGCCGATCAACGGACGAGGCTCTGGCAAACAAAATATCCTGATAAGCGGCAATAAGCTCGCCACCTATTACGTGGGATCAAAACGCTGGCGAAAAGTGGGCGTTCAATATGCCTCTGCCTACCCCTTCAGGGAAGCAGGCGTGAGTCTATGTATGAATTTGTAAATTTAAAAGATCCTCAAACCTCTCCGTAAAATCCTTGTGTAATGCGTCCAAGTGAGTGACATATAATAAAATGTCATCATCTTGAAGCATTTTTGGTAATTTTGACAAATGCAGAAACTGCGAATATTCTTTTCTGCCTAAATTTTGTTTATAAAGGATTAGTTTACCCACGAAGACCGATTTTATTGATTTTGTTTTAATCAAGTTAAGATCGCCACCCTGCAGCTGCAAATTAACTTTGTTGAACATTCCAAAGATATCAGTCAAGTAATAAATATCTGTTTTACAATTGTTCAGATTTTCTTTCAAATTCGGATCTTTTTCTTGTAAAAACTCCAACACAGATTAAAAAATGGCTGAAAATCTTTCTAAGCAAGAGCCTCTTGATAGCCAGCGAACTTCAGTGTGCAGAAGTAATCGAGTAAAGACTTCGTCGTTTTCCTCACATAGCTGAGCAAATAACCGAGTGTTCAAAGAATTGCTTCGAATCTTGTTGATAGAATTTATTACATATTGTAAAGACTTATGCAATCTAGGACTCAGCTTTTTTGCTACTAAATGCCGCCTGTGAATCACGCAGTGAATGCCCAGTACATCAGGCATTTGTCGCTTTAAGTGAGCTATAAAACCACGATGACGACTAACCATAGACGGTGCACCATCAGTCGCAACAGAAACAATGTTCTTCCATGGAATAGCTTTCCTTAACCTCAGTAAAAAAATGTTCCACGGCCTGAAAAATCGATCCTCCTCTGCTATCAGTCTCTAAATATGTTGCAAAAAGCAGTTCTTGGCACATATTTTCATCTTTGATAAATCGAACATATCCTAACAACAGAGCTTCATTGCCGGGTATTGTAGACTCGTCCAACTGGAGAGAGAACCTATTGGTGGTGTTTCCACATCGCGTCCAATCTCGTCTATGCGTCTCTGAATCAATCTCGTCTATCAATAGTCAATCTCGTCTATGTGTTATTGCTCAAAGATATTCTTTTTAAAATATCATGTGTGGGATTGTGCAATACATTGTTAAGGACCTCCGCAATGGCTGGTAAGATAAACTGCTCTCCAATTGTGCGGGGTTTCCCCGATTTCGCTATTAGTAAAGATATATTATAGGACGCTCGTAAACCATCATCGTCTTTAATAGATGATGACGCAAACATCGATCTTATGGATGGCCTTTTTTCTAGTTTATCTTTAACTGCTTGAAAAAATGACAAGGGCTTACTTTTTTGTCAGCATGTACTCTTGATAAGTGGTCATCCATTTTTAAAGGCTTCATGGCATCATTACTGAATACTTTTTCACATATGAGACACATCGGCAAGTGGTGATTTGATGGAGATGCAATAAATCCGAACTCAAGTAGTCCAAACTGTATTGTCCGCAATTTTTTTTCGTGTCTGAACTCAAAACTCTCAGTTATCATGCAAATAAGAAACTACCTAAATAAAAAACAATGATAAACTGTTAAAGGACAATGGCAGGTCTCCTTACATAAAAATGTCTGAATTTAAATTGAAACGTACAGTAATAAAAAAGATATTAAAAAAATCTGAGTAAGTAACAGAGTCTATAAATGATTCTATTTTCACTCGGGAAACATGGAAAAAGAAGATATCGGTGTTTTAATTTTAGTTACGAATGAATGATGTATAGTCGGTGCCACGAGAAGATAGACTTTTTGTAAACAAAGAATTTCTACTAAGTGACTTAGCGACAGTTCTGTCAAAAACAAATAATATCAAATCCAATGAGCGCAACGGTACATAGGTTCGTGTCATTGGAAACTAATATGTCAATGGATCGGGTTTTTATCGATATTATGCGCTGTCAACTGGATCTTTTAGAGTTTTAAGGTACTGACGCCTAGAATGTCAACATTTGGCGTTATTTCATTGAAATGTTACATTCTTTGGCTTAGCGGGCATTTATAAGAGGATAAAAAAATAGTTTTTAAATGTCAAAAAGAGGTAAGTTTAAAATTAAATGCAAGTTTATGGGGTCGTTCAGGGGGCAGAAGTGCTGGTGGTGAAAACTCTTTAAAACTAAAAAAACAGTTGCGTCGTTTGACGATAGTAGGTACAGCTACGCCATTTCTTGTAAACGATTTATGTCTTTGGACTTTATAAGCAATATGAATAAGTCAATGATACGACCTATTTTAATATTACATGTAAAAAAGAAACATTAACATTTTTGACGTCATTTTGAAGTCCCATACGTCAGTTTCATCGTTCTGAAGTTGTCATTCGAGACTCTATTGATCATTATTGCTAAATTTGTTATTTTTAATTAGTTGAAGTTGCTGCTTTTGTGTGATTGTTTTTACTTAAAATGGATCCAGGACCCAATACGTCCAAGGAAATTAGGTCGCCCCGAAAGAAACGTCAAAAGGTATGGACTGACTAAACATATTTCGTCAGAAGGAAGGTAATGGTTTTCAAATCCATATATATTGTTATTTAACGCTTATGTTCAATATTTAACAGGTAACTAGCTTTACAAGTAATGAGAAACATATGGTTATAAACGTATATAAGTACTTAAAAGAAACTTGGCCGTCAAATGAGTATCCATACAAAAAGGAATTAACTAAAAAAACCGCTAATGTTCTTGGAATTGTCGAAGCCTCTGTATATAATATATTGAGAGAATTCAAATCCGATGAAGGAATAAAATCACCAGTCAAAACTAAAGTGAGACCTAAGTGCTCTGAAAAGGTTAATGACTTTGATAAAAGTGTAATTAGAAAAATAATTCAGTTTCTATTTGAAAGGTGAATTGCCCACAATATCAAAAGTTCTTCAGGTCATTAATGATGATGCTGAATTACCAAATTTTAGTAAAAGAACTCTCGGGCGGCTAATGAAGCTTCTGCACTTTAAATATATATAACGACAGAGAAATAATGCACTTATAGATAGAGACGATATAGTTCTATGGCGACGAGGATATTTGAGAAAGATTAAAGAATATAGACGGCAAAAGCGTCACATATATTACATAGATGAGACGTGGGTTAATGCAGGTTAGTGCTTTACCAAAATGTGGTCGTCGGACTGTCGACACTTAACCCTAATTAATGTAATTGTTATAGCTTCAATATTTTGTTTCTTAGTTTCTTTTCAATTATTAATATAATAACCATGTCATATATTGTTTTTTTTTATGGTATAAGGCGGCAAACGAGCAGACGGAATGCCTGATGGTAAGCAATTACCGCCGCCCATGGACACAAGCAACACCACAGGAGTCACAAGTGCGTTGCCGCCCCTTTGGGTTAGGAAAAGGGATAGGATGAGGAGTGGGATGAGGGAGAAGGGATAGGGGATAGGGCCTGCGGCATTCTCACTCAACAAACGAAACGCAACAGTTTAGGTACTGTTACTTTACGTCGATTTTCTGTGAGAGGATAGTACTTCCCCGGTCGAGCCGGCCCATTCATGCTGAAATCAGCAAGGCTCTACTACCTTGAATGATTTGATTGCTATTTTCTTTTTACAGGACATACTGTTAACAAAACGTGGGTTGATAAGAAAGTGAAGAGCAAGAAGCAGGCATTCTTAGAAGGACTTAGTATTGGTGCCCCTAACCCAACATCTAAAGGTAGACGACTAATCGTAACACACATTGGGAGTGAAAATGGTTTTTTAGACGGAGGGGAACAGGTGTTTGAATCTAAGAAGACAGGTGATTACCACGAGTCAATGGACGCTACACGTTTTGAACAATGGTTTCAAAAGGTGCTACCAAAACTTGGCGATAATGCTGTGGTGGTTATGGACAATGCGCCATATCATTCAAGGCATCTTGAAAAGACCCCTACTTCTGCCTGGAAAAAAGGAGACATTCAAAAATGGCTTACCTCTAAGAATATATATTTCGATCTAACAGAGATTAAAACCGAATTGCCAAAGAAGGTCGAAACCGTTAAACACTATTTTCAAACTTATGCAGTGGATGAGCTCGCAAAAAAATGTAATGTAGAAGTTTTAAGGCTGCCACCCTATCATTGCGAACTCAACCCAATCGAGCTCGTTTGGGCGGATGTCAAAGGGTTTGTTGCTCGCAACAACAAAAAATTTTAAATTTGAGGAGGCGAAATTATTGCTTCAGCAAGGACTCCAGCAAATTACTGCTGAAAAGTGGAAGCGATGTGTGGAACACGTCATCAAGGAAGAGGATAACTACTATGGAAAAATTGATGAAATAATAGACAGCACAGTAGACAGATTCATTATACATGTAACCGACTCTGAAACGGAATACTCTACATTGTCTGACAACAGTGATTAAATGTGTGTGTAAATACTATTATATCCCAATTTCATTATTATCAACTCTTCTTTGGCGGAATAGAAAACTACGAGCAATGAAAAAAGATACTGTTCAAAAAGTATAAAACACTATAGCATAAAATTTGCAAACATAACTGTTTGAAAAAAAGGTTGTGAAGCCCTGAATGTTTGTTTACAAAAAGTCTATCTTCTCGTGGCACCGACTATAGGTACGTTTGAATTATCAAATGACATATGTCAGATCGACATCAAAACGCAGAAGTATTCTGTAGCATCGCATCTAACTGCCACAGCCAAAGACAAAAGCAGAGCTGCACATTTTAAATCGATTTTATGTGAAATCGATACAATATTAAAACGATGCTGTTACGTTTTTATTTGATATAAAAGTTGTTTTGCTTCAAAAATATTAGCTTATTGATATAATGTTGATTAAAGATTAAATAACTGCATTTTAATAATTATATTTTAAACCAAATCAACCCTATAAAGGTCTATCGTATAGATTACTTATTTAATAATCGATACGGATCAATGTCAGATGTCTATTCCTGTCACACCATTGTCTATGGCAACAATCAAATAATAAGGTAGGTACCTAGTTCGTAATCAATTGGAATGCTTTTTAACATCATAAAATACTCCGGATTTAACGAGACAAAGTGAAAATATTAAAAATCGTAGAACAAAAAATCTAATTGTTTTGTTCATATGAAGTTTAAGGTCGCCACAACAAACCCTGACCAAATTCTGCCATTGTCCTTTACTGGTAAATTTTTACAATTGAAACAACTGAGGCAACTGCAAACTGTTGCAAACAATCTACAGATAGCTCAACTGATCACTATCACACAGTGGGGCAATGCGGGTCCACTATTTTAAACACATTCGTCATTCCAACACGATGCCATTGTCATTATGCAAAAGTTCGAAATCTGATAAATTCATAATGATCGTTCATTGATCGGTCAGTGGTCTCGTAATAGAGTTGTGGTAGAATGACATTGTTGCATTGCCATAATTATAAAACCTATTAGTAGAAATGATTTTCGCAAACCTACTACTAAATTTGAACATTAATTCATCCCGATTTTATTTATAAATGTATTCACATATTATTTATTAGTGTTTTATGCAATCTGATGTTGTAAGAAGTTTGTAAATAGCATAAAAGCAATAAATTTAACTCAACAATATTTTTTTGTTTAGCTGTCAAAGTCAAATCAAATGTCACATTAAAGCGTGCTACTACTTATTAATCTGTGCACACTACTGATTCTGTCTATCTATAACTACAATATTTTAGCAGCCGGTGTTCTGTTTATATTTTTGTTTCAACATGTTATTTTTAGACAAAATGGTGCTTATTCAGCAAATTTCTGCCTTAATTGGCTATTTGGAAAACCACCAAGACCTGGCGCTTGGCCAATGCAGCCACACCAATGAAGGGCGAAGTTTATCCAGGAGTTATTGGATGGAAATGCATGTAAATAAAGAAAGTTTGCAGCACATGTGTTCAGCCAGAGAGTATCTAGTCTAGTGCCTTGCGATTTCTGTCAAGTAGGTAAGTATCTACGCCCCCATTACATATAATTTACCTATACTACATAATTGATATTTTCAGTACTGTACCACAGATACTGCTGAACTAATGTCAGTAAAACCTAGCTAAGAGATGGTGTTATTAATAATTATGCTAGACATCTAAAAATATTAATTCAATAACTGACTGAAATACATTAATATATAACTAGATGGTTTAATATTTTATACATTTTTTGATTTATCAAACATATAACATACATACAATGTACAATATCTTCTACTCTTATTTTGGAACTAGCTTTTACCCGCGGCTCCGCCCGCGGGCATATGTTACAGTTGTTACACATATAAACCTTCCACTTGAAACACTCTATCCTTTGGTGAAAATCGCATTAAAATCCATTGCGTAGTTTTACAGATATAAGCATACATAGTGACAGACAGACCGTCAACAATTAAGAGACCAATGACAGACCATTATGACACTATTGTAATAGCAGACTTGAGGCCCTGATGCGCTGTGCCGGATAAAAACTGTTTGGTACTTATCCTGTTCATTTTTCATAAACTGCAGATATTGTATGGTTACGCTATTAACTCGCGTAGGGAGCTCAGCATTTTGTAAATTCTTTTTCAGACACTTTACTTCATTTAATTTAGCTATGTAATAACTTTGTAATCTCTTAAAATAAAGGAGTACTTATATGAGTTATTATTGTTCAAGCTCCAACGAATTTCAAAACGCAAATGAACTTTCAACCTAAGTGCGAGCTCGTTAAATAGTAAAATATCAGGAACATGTTTGGACTTGCAACTTGATCATGAATTCGTTTGTGTTAAATCGCGTAAGCGTCAAGTAGAGAGCATGTCAAAACGCGCCTGAAAGACGTACGCTCGAAATCATTATCTTGCACAAACTTGTCCACACTGACTTGCCGAGTTTTTCATTTGGTACGAACTTGAGGCTTTACATTACTACAACAATGCTATTTCCTACAAAAATATTAATTATTCTTAGTACACGTAATACAACATAAACAATACAGTACCTACCTACCTATCTTAAAATTTTTAAATAAAAACTTGTGTTAATTTAGTAGGGGTTGATTTTTAGACCTCGTCGACCCCCAAAATCAGTTTTCGTTTATGTCGACCTCTAGGAAACCGATATCGACCCCAAGGGGTTGTTATCGATGACTTTGGGAATCTTCATCTAAACAGTACTATGGTAATACAAAGATTATATTATCTACAAAGACAATCCAATTTTGATAGCGTCTACTCCGGTCTCATCATCATCATATCAGCCAAACGACGTCCACTGCTGGACATAGGCCTCCCCCAAGGTTCTCCACACAGACCGGTCTTGACCCGCCCGCATCCAACCTCCTCCCGCGATCTTGACAAAATCGTCGGTCCACCTTGCGGGGGGCCTACCTCTGCTGCGTCTTCCGGTACGTGGCCGCCACTCCAGAACCTTTCTGCCCCAACGGCCATCGGTTCTTCGAGCTATGTGCCCTGCCCACTGCCACTTCAGCTTGGCTATCCGGAGAGCTATGTCGGCGAATTTGGTTCTACTGCGGATCTCCTCATTTCTGATTCAATCTCGCAGGGAAACTCCAAGCATAGCTCTCTCCATCGCCCTCTGAGTGACCTTGAGCCTTCTGATAAGGCCCATAGTGAGCGACCACGTCTCTTATCCGTAAGTCATCACTGGCAACACACACTGGTCAAAGACTTTCATCTTGAGACAATGCGGGATATCGGACGAGAAGATATGTCGTAGCTTCCCGAACGCTGCCCAACCGAGTTGGATTCGACGATTGACCTCCTTCTCGAAGTTGGACCTACCTAATGGGACTACTTGTCCCAGGTAGATATACTTGTCGACAACTTCGAGCGTAGAGTTCCCAACCTGAATAGGAGCAGGTACAACATGGACGTTTGACATGATTTTCGTCTTGTCCATGTTCATCTTAAGACCTACTTGTTGGGAGACTCTATTTATTTATTTATTTTATTTAAAAACTTCATATACACAAAGTACATTGGCGGACTTAATGCCATGGGCATTTTCTACCAGTCAACCTGACTAGGTGGTGCAGAGAGGAAGAAGTAGGTGTATTGTATAGTGTGAGGGGAATGTACTTATTAACTTAACTATGTAGAACATGATAGACTTGCATAAAGGTATATATATAGATTAATACATAAACTTAATACATACTTACATGATTAACAAATAAAATACATAAACGTATTATAAATAAATACAGATAAATATATGTATATATATAAATATATCTACATATGTACAATATACACATACATAAGATTATGGTTTTGACATATTATTAGATACAGTCGCAGACTCAGCCAACAAGAGTTCCTTCACTTTGAACTTGAAAGTAAGTTTGGTCTACAGAGGCCATCGAGCATTGTGCCTAGGTGCCATGGTCTCAGCCATGACTACGATATCGTCTGCGAATCGAAGGTGACTGATGTACTCGCCGCAGTCCAGAAGCTTGAAAACATCCTCCAGCGCAGTGGTAAACAGTTTCGGGGATATGACATCCCCCTGTCTCACCCCTCGCTGGAGTTGAATAGGTTTCGAACTCTGGTCCTGGAGGCGGACTGACTTGGTGGCGTTTTCATACAAACACTTCAGCACTTCGATATATCGGTAGTCAATCCGGCACCGTTGGAGAGACTGTAGCACCGCCCAAGTTTCGATCGAATCGAAGGCTTTCTCATAGTCCACAAACGCCAAGTATAGGGGCTGGTTATACTCCTCGGACTTCTGTATAACCTGCCGCAGCGTATGTATGTGGTCTATGGTACTATAGCCTTTACGGTAACCGGCTTGTTCGGGAGGCTGGAAGTTGTCTAGCTTGCTCTCGAGATGATTCGTGATGTCCCTCGAAAACAGCTTGTAGACGTGGCTCAGAAGTGTGATGGGTCTGTAGTTCTTCAAGAGGGTTTTATCCCCTTTCTTAAAGAAAAGCTCCACCACACCTCTGTGCCACGCCTGTGGCGTTTTACCCTCGAGAATGACGGAATTAAATAGCTTCCGGAGGGCTTCTCTAGCGGGTGCACCGCCGGCCTTCAGAAGCTCACTCGTAATTCCGTCATCACCCGGCGCCTTGTTGTTTTTAAGCTGTTTGAGAGCCACACTAATCTCGTGCATGCTGACGTCCGGGATATCTTCGGTATAGTGTCGGGTCAATCCAGCTCTAGGGTCTGACGCTGGAGTGCTTGCGGGTTGTTGCGTTGTCGTGTATAGCTGTCCATAGAACCTTTCGATCTCCTCCAAGAGCTCAGGCTTGGGCGATACGATTCTGCCATCCTCCGTCTTCAGCTTTGTCAGCTGACTCTGCCCAACAGACAGATCCCTCTGGAACACTTTGGAACCCTTATTGCGCTCGATCGCCTCACGAACACGTTTTGTGTTGTATTGGCGGAGATTGCGAGTCAGAGACTTAGAGATCTGTCTGTTGAGGTGCCGATATTTCGGCATGTCGTCGGAGGATAGCAGAACCATCTTGCGCCTTTCCTCTAACAGCTCGAGGGTCGGATCCGAGATATTTTTGGTTCTCTGGCTTTTCTGGGGCTTAAAAAATTTAGCCCCTGTTGTATGGACAGCATCCACGAACCCGTTACTGTACACGTTCACATCTACGCATTCACCCAGGCATTCGAAACGGTTCTTGAGTTCGAGCTGAAAGCTCTCGGGGTTTTGGATATGAACCGGTGCCGGTCGGAGCGTGGACTTTATCAACCTCGACCGTTCGAGGCTTGTACAAATATTCAATGTGCCTCTTACCATTCGGTGATCGCTCCTCACTTTAAGTGAATTGATCACGGAGACATCATTGAATATCTGCCTCTTCGTCGACATGATAAAGTCGATCTCAAGTCAGTTCAAGTGAGGGTCACTTGGAACGTCGGAAACAAATAGGTATTTATACCTTGAATAAGTTTAGTTAACGCGATTAAGACCCGCTAAATTATTTTGTATGAGTATCTACTCGTCAGAGTAACTCCCCCAGTGGGCGGTGGGGTCGTCACGTCCCGACGCCAAGACTACTTCATGAATATAAATTGATCAATCTTCATCGCTTAGGAAACGATAGTTATTTTCTAAGATGCGGTTAAAAAGATTACACTCTGTTGTATAAAATGACATGGTATAATAAAGTATAATCTAACGAATTGGATCAAAGATATTTTTCAGAATAGGACATTCGCAGTAATGATATTTCGAAGTGGAAAAATCTACCTAATAAATAATGAAATATACTCTAGTTTGGTATTATTTATTTCGTAATATTTTGTATTGTATAATTTATTCAAGAAAATGTTGATTTTAGTAGTAGCAAATTCGTGCCATGAAAATTCATATCATAAATGGACTCGTCTGTCATGTAGCTGAACGTTATCAATATTTAGTTCATCATTGCATGTTTAAATAAATTAATAATGTGGACGGAAAAATTGGGAATTATTTGCAACAGATATTTCATGTACGTCACAGGATTATTATTCACGTACATATCCTACGTGATCCCAAAGTCACATTCGTTCGTGACTGCGAATGTCGTCCAAACCCTCGCGAACTAGTCGCGTATCGATAACCTAATTTTCACTAGTTGTCAGAACTTTACAAACTCCTGGCTGCACATGACTCGGTTATAATCCGAAAGCTATGACAAATAGTAGTCCGGAGAATTTCGTTTATACGACTGGGAAAGTTATGTGGCTAATCTAAAATTATGTTCTGTTATGACGTAAACAATAATGATTGTAGGATATCATAATAATTACAATCACATTTTTAAATAGTCCAGGAGTAGAAATTCAAACATGACAAAAACCTAAGAAACTTAATAAAACAAAGATTACACTGCACAACAGCATTTTCGTTTCATGGAATGTTTTTTATGGATCCAGCTGCTTTTTCTACCCTAATTCCAAATTCGTACTCAGATTTTTGCTAGCAGCTCTACTTTTTGAGATACGAAGAGTAGCTATTTTGAAAGGAAATCGTGAATGCCCGTCAATTAACAATTTATTTAACTATCTAATTAACAAAACTTTCTTTTAAGTGACTTTCTTGAATGAGTTGGAGTTTTACTCCTATTCTGGATACTCCAACAGTAGTCAGCCATCATACTTTCACTCCAATAGCCCTGGTAGCGCTCCTCCATAGTGCAAATATCCTGATGGATGTTTTTCGTATCCGTTTTCTCTGCTCCTCGCTTAATTGTTCCAGATTTACAGGCAATCGATCTAGGTGGCTGTTAAGGAAATGCATCTTAATGCTCGTGTTGCATCCAAGTTGCTGAAAGTGTAATAATAACTGCTTGACGTGGTCAGAAAAGTCGACAGACTTCTTATTTCCCAAAAACCTTTTTTACGAGCTAAAAAACTCATTCCCGGTACTTTTTTCAGGGGTTGTCATATTTTCAGTAAAATCTACATCGTTTATTAATTTTCTGATTTGTGGTCCATCGAAAATTCCAGCTTTTAAAATATGAGTACTTAATTTTGGGAACGATCTTTGCAGCTTGTGTCACTTTCCATTCGTTGAACAATTTCGTGCGGACGTACCCGAGATGTACTTGGTTGGGGTTCTAATGTGTTAGTTGAACGCAGGACAGATCTTAGTAACTGACGGCACGGTAGGATAAACTCACTTGGACTGATTTTGGCGGTTAATTCCTGTTATGTTTACAACGCAGAAATAACTGTCGTGGTGGTGGTTCGATGGTTCACGTCTTTAGTGGATCTAGAACATTCCTAGGGTATATAAGGCGGTGTAGACGCGCTGAGCGCCAATTTAAGTTGAGAAGTGGTAAAGTGGAAAAGAAAAGGAAGAAGTAAAAGAAAGAAAGAAGTAGTAGTGAAATAAAGTGAAAAGTGAAAGTTTAGTACAGTGAAGTGCAGTGCAAAAGACGTAGTGTTGGTGCTGTCCGCGTCGAAATCGAACGACGCATCGTGTGTGTGAAGTCGAATAAAGTGGCATCAGTGCTACTCGGTGTTTCCTTCCAATCCCATTACCCCGTACGTAACAATATGTACGCAAATATCTTGTTACATATAGCTTTAGTTATGACTAATCGTAATTGAAAAAATATTTTTTCCCTCATGGCTCAGTGGTAAGAAAGCTGTTGTCCGGTCGGTCTGTTGGTTCGATTCTCGCCTGTTTATTTTAGCTACTATTGTGTTTACTATGTCATCGATTGTCTCCTTCGGTGATATATTATTCACTACAACCTATCCCGAATTGTGTATTTGCCGCTAATGGCTATTGTATCTTGTTTATGATTATGAGTTGTCCTTGGGCAATGGAATGCGGCGCAGCTGCGCAGTTATGACTCACTTGTTTACGTTAGCCGATCACTCGGCTCAAAACATTTTATTATACTTTATGTTTAAATATAATGAACATTTTATTGCTTCTACAATTAGCATCATGCGTGTTAGTGAGCAATTTGTTTGTGATATTACCAACTGATCGTAATATTATTAGTTTTCGATATATATATTGTTTTACTTTGTTCTCATCGGACCCGTATTTTCAGGTGGTGCCTAACAACCTTGGTTTGGTACCTATTTTCTCAAACTTCACGTATAATACCTCTTCGCGTGTCTTGTATTTATTTAGAACATGACTCACATCGGGAATGAATGCTGGCTTGTCCACACGTATGACTGTGTGTAGGCTTTTTGAATGTGATGAATGTCAGGTAATGGGAACGTTCAATGCTTGGTGACGTATGAATGGTCGAGGGTTATACTTGATTTTTTCTTTCAGGGTTAGTAACTACCTTGTACTTAACCTACTGACTATACCACTCATCTGTTTCAGGGTTCCGGAATGCAGTTGCCGCCTACCAGCCTCAGGGGGAGTGTGTGACGTCAATCGTCGTCGCATCTCTTGGCCGGCCGTCTCCACCTCCCGCGCCCTCCAACGGACTATAAATACCGCAGCGCGGAGTAATCGGACCTTTCAGTGGCTATGCGGCGCCCAAGCTAAGTTCTTCTCTTCTTCCCTGAGCAACGCCGGAGACGTATTCCCAAAGATCTACGCCGAATCAGGCGACCCTGGTTCTATCTTTGTAACTAGTCAAATTGTTTAGAATCACTATTTTCCATTGAATTCCTTTGATAAAGGCTGTATACATTATTTTATGGAAATACATAAATTTTCGTTTGGTAACCGAAATAACGATTTTTTATTTAACAACGTCACATAAGTTTTCGCAAAAATCTAATTTTGACCATATCTTTTTATTGGGTTGACCCAGGATCATGATTTTTATACATCTAATAGGAACCATAAACATTAGTAACTGGTATAAATTTCAATTTGCTAGGTCCACCCGTTCCTGAGAAAATCTGTGGTGACACACGGACAGACAGACAGACAGACGGACAAGAAAGTGATCTTATACGGATTCTTTTATTTACCTTGTGAGGTACGGAACCCTAAAAAACAAATTTACAAATAAATGTGACGTAAAATATTAAAGAATAGGTATCGTTGTTTTTCATGTAATTTTCACTCCTTGTGTTATAAGTATAATTATGGTCTGAGCGTGTGTACCACGGGTACTAAAACGGAAGGCTCACTAATAGATATCTCAAAAAGAAATATCTTATACGAAATTTTTCATAGCCTTAAAAACGTCGCACTTAATACAATACCTTTGTTCAGCAAAACGGTAAGAATCTTAGTCTGGAAATAGCAACAAGCTCGCACACAACTTTCTCATTTATAATAACAGTGAGTATTCACGCTAGAGTTGTTAACATCTCGCCACTGCATAAATATGCAACACTAGCAGGCCTGTGGGACTCCGCTTCCGAGAATATGATTATACTTGATACAAGTAACGGAAACCCGCTTTATTATTTCAGCCTTTGTTTAATAGATACATGCGTTTAAATAAAGTCTCAACCACAATACCAATAAAGGAACAAAATATAAGTGAATTTGAAATTTTTAATTTTTTCATCTTTATTGGTACGCTGGGATCACTTTGTATAAAACTTAAAGTTATTAGGAGCAGAATTAAGTTTTCTTTTAATATAACTATCCACTAACAATAAGTCTTGTATCGCGGGAGCTTTACATACGAATTACAACAATTGAAACAACAATTTGTGGCTCTAACGAGGTGTTTTCTCGTGTGGCCAAACTGACAATAGGGTTATCAACAGCGAGGTGCTGCAGTTAAACCACTACGCTATAAGTGCTGTCGAAAATTAAACCAAAGTTGCTGTTTCCTTAATATTTTTAAACCTCATTTGTTGAAAACTAGCTTCAATGAAAGGACACACTGTGTTGGTTCACAGCAATCAATATTTCGTTCCTCCTACAATCGAGCTACCGTCAAACATGCCAACATTGCCCACTTTTTTCGAATAATTAACGTTTTTGTGTGATTTTTCTATGGGGACGTAAGTATTTACTTTTAACATCTGCAATTCTAAGGTGATGTGCAAGTATTTTTGTGGCAAATTTTATTATTCTCCCAATTTTAATTCAGTTTTTGTGACAATTTGTTGGCGGGCAAAGTAATCTGGACTTTTAGCCAACATTACCCATATTGATTTTAGACACAAATATTGCTTCTAACCAGATGACATAAAAGCCACGAGCCAAGCCACACGAATATTGGCAATGATGGCGTTTACTTAAGAAATTAAAGCGATACTATGAAAGGTTTCCTACCAAAGTGGCTGGGAAAAGTAACCATGACCTATTTGCTCTTTTTCATACATTTCGCCTCACAAAAGTGCTAGGGTTTGCACATTTAAGTAAAATGATCTTCAGTCAGGCAGCGATAGCCGCGTGGAGACACCGATAGACTGCTACGCAGAAGGTCTCACGTTCGAATCTTTGGCGCGCACCAATGACTTTTCGAAGTTAAGTGCGTATTAAATTGTTAATTATCGCTTGCTTAACGGTGAAGGAAAACATCGTGAGGAAACCTGCATGTCTGAGAGTTCTCCATAATGTTCTCGAAATACATGTGAAGTCTGCCAACCCGCACTTGGCCAGCGTGGTGGACTATGGCCTTACCCTTCTCATAGTGAGAAGAGGCCCGTGCCCAGCAGTGGGACAGTTTAAAGGGTTGATGATGATGATCTTCAGTCTCTTCTTGGGTAAAGGTAACAAAAATAAATAAAAACATAGTAATTCTTCATTTATTTTAATTAATACAATTTTAATCAACCATGTTGACGTCTTGACTTTCTTTGTCGAATTCGAGGTATAAGCTTATTTTTCTGGAACAAACCATATAAGAATGTATATCATTAAAAGTATCAGAATAGGTAGTAGCAGGGATTAGAATAGGTAAACTATATTAACCTAAACTTCGAGAAAGTTTAGACTAAGTAAGTAGCATGTGGATAGTACCCTCGTTCCGAATTAAAGCTGTTAATTTTTAGGTAGGTATTATTCACTTCAATCACATGTTATTTTAAATTTAGGCCAATATACTTTAGGAACCTATACCGATCTCTGGTAATAACTGACGTCTTCTTTAAAAAATAATTTAAACTTAATTATAGTAATAAAAGCAAGTTTCGTAAGAAGGTACATATTATTAACACATTATTACATAGATGATGATTAACACATTATTATTATGCGCATAAGTGAAGTTTAATAAATAAATAAGAGGGTTTATATGAAGTATCTAATTCTGCCTATTTGTACTATATTCTGAGATTTTTTTTGTATATTTTCTTCTATTTATATTTACATCATATTTTTTTACAGATATACTTCCTTTTGAAATAAATCAAACACTGCGTACATACTTAAATGTTGATTAAAAGTAGGCTTAGAAACTAACTGTAGATTGATAAAAAACGAGCGTTTGAAATTTTTAATGTTCTGAACATTTAAATAACAGGTCAAAAATTGAGTTTCATGAACAGCAATAACATTTAACAACAACAATGCAACTTGAAAACAATAAGTAATTATGTAAGAATCATTTTAAAATTGTCCTCAAATGTTTTAATCCTACAACGAACAAAGTAAAATCAAAACCGACATCCCCACGGGCGGAGCCACGGTAAAAAGTTAGTCTTTTCTAAAATATCAAAACGCGACAATCCTAAGCACTTTTCTATGAAGGGCAATGTTGGCCAGCAAAGGTTTGAACAATTTAGGGTAACATTACCTATCGTAATAGTTTTGAATTGGTAGGGTTTAGAATACTGCAACTATAATTAAACTACGCTACGATGGTTAATCTATAAAATACAGTAAAATAACTTACCTGTAGCTTGTCCATGACGTTACAATTCAGAAACACTTTCACAACAAAATTGGCCCACAGAAACAGGTACCTCCTTTGACAAGTCCTGACAGGAAACTGAACGAACTTAGGAATTAATAATACACAGTGCTGACATAAATATAACCTATTTTCCTATTAATTGATAATGTTGCCATCAAGCTAAATTTTTTTTCCATATTAACCACTTTCTATAAAAAATGATTTTTGGGATAATATTATGCTTGTTTGCAAAGTGGGCTAGTTTCACGGTAAGACAATCATACGCCAGGCCTTGTAGCCATTTCTGTCAATGTAATACGCTTTGTCCCGTAAACCCACACATCTTGCAATAGACAAGAAACTTCAGTTCATGCACTAGGAAGCGTTTATTGGTAAATTGATGGTTGGCAGAATATACTGAATTTTGCCGCAACAGGATACAATGTTTTATCCTTTTATTGTATTTGAAAACAATATACCTATGTAGGAAAACATTAAATTGACATTGACAATCATACAACGAGATAAGCGCTTCACACACAGCAGCTATAATGTATATTAATGTACATTACATCCCGGAACGTATAGCTTTAAATTATCTTAATGTATCACACACACAACAGGTAATGTAATGTATCTTTGCCTTCATTTCATTGGCATACGTCCCGATAGACGCACTCTGCAGCTGCTAAAGTGTTGTTGTTTTAATGTTATAATATCATGGACCCGTCGAGTTACTTACTATTAGATCTATTAGATAGTTCATCAGAAGATGATTCGGACTGCGATTTTGACGCACGTATTGCCACATGTGCCAAAAACCGAACGATGTGGATTGAAGATCACATAAAGTATAAGGAAATTTCCGGAGAGTTTAAAATATATGATGACTTATCTGACAGAAAATTTTGTGATTATTTCCGGGAGTCAAGATCAACCTTTTCCGAACTTCATGATCTAATTAAAGAAGATATTAAGAAAAATAATACCCACATGCGAAAAAGTATATCTTCCGAAGAACGACTTGCTGTGTGCTTAAGGTAAGAAGTAAATAAAAGTATAAAATAATCATTAAATTTTTAATCGCTTATTCCAATGAAAAGTGCTTATTGTAATCATTACACTATTGATTATTCATATTTTGTCAACTCAAAGGTCACAAGGTAGGAACGTATGTCTTCTTGAGTAGAAATATCAGTTGTGTTCTGCGGTGTCATTGGAGAACTAGATTCAGGTGATGGATTTTGTACTGAATAAACATGATGTCCAGAGGAATGTGCATCGGTAGACTTATCTGTGTTTTGTTGTGAAAACTGACGAATCAATTCCGTATCATTAGTGTTTGGTGGCATAATTGGAGTACTGGATGCCGTCGGTGGACTTTGTAAGGAATAATGGACAGGCGAATTTGAATAATCAGAGCTTGCTGAGTTCGAGCGCAATGAATTAGGGCTAGCAACACGCATCGGCAAATTCAGAGAGCTGGCCGGTGACATATTGTAATTAGTAGCATGTCCTGGACTCGAGTAACTCCGTGTTTGCATCAAATGCTGCTCTCGAGCTTCCATTACTATATTGAATAGTTGTCTCTGAATCCTCATTTGAAGTTGCTCAGGTAGCTCACATGTGGTATCACACATGCTCATGAAAACATATCTCTCTCAACTGCTCTTTTTTCTCTTCTCTTTACGTCCTGTTCTAGTATGTTTACAATTGATTTATTTCTTTTTCGAGGCTGCGAATTTTCATTGCCAATGACAGAAACAGTTTGCTGTTCTCCACTGGTTGATGCATTAGGTAGTTCCGAGTCAATACTTGCTTCACTATCTTCATTTATTGTGTTTGTGAGTATGTTTGTATATATAGGTCTATTTCTCATATTAGGAAGCAAAAATGACATCTGGTCTTCATATTTCCATTTTGGGGTGTTATTTGACGCCTGACCTGAAGTTGTTTTCTTTCTAGTGCCTGTGGCTTGGCGATGTCCATCCCTAGGCTTCTTCCATAAAGATTTTGCTTCTTTAACTACAACAGAAGTAAATAGATTTTTTTATGTTACAGGTACTTGTCAACTGGAGATTCATTCAGGACTATAGCCTTCAGTTACAGAATTGGAGAATCTACTGTGGCTAATATTATAACAGAAGTATGCGATGCTTTATGGAAGTACCTTCAGCCCAAAGTTTTATCGGAGCCAACGCAAACGACTTTAAAGAAATGTGTCAATTAGATCATTGTTGCGGCGCGATCGATGGGAAACATGAGACTGTAAAGGCCCCACCTAATTCTGGATCAGACTATTTTAATTACAAAAAAACTTTTTCAATAGTGCTACTCGCAGTAGGCGACGCAAGGCGAAAATTTACAATTATAGATGTAAGATCCAAGGGGCGATTCAGCGACGGTGGATTTTTTTCGCAAAGCGAATTAGGAAAAAGATTACTTAATGGTCAATTACGATTGCCTGAAGAGGAGCCCTTGATTTCCGGCGAACTAAATATGCCTTACGTTTTTATTGGCGATGAAGCCTTTCCGCTGTTGTCGAATTTAATGCGCGTATATCCTAAAGATATGCTGTCAAAGAGTCGTAGAATTTTTAACTACAGACTTTGTAGAGCACGTAGGATTGTAGAAAACGCATTTGGTGTGCTATCATCTCGTTGGAGAGTATACAAGAGACCGTTAGAATGTAGGATTGATATGGTTGATAAAATCATTAAAGCAACTTGTGTCCTACATAACTACTTTATCGAAAAACGAATAGATAGGTATTTCAATGTTTCAACAGACAGGAACTTATGACAAGTGGCAAACAATCAGTTAACGCCGTTAGAGTCAACTGAAATGACGTATTTAAATGAAAGTTTCTTTATTAGAGAAGAATTTTGCAGATACTCTAATACAGTTGGAGCTGTCTCTTGGCAAGATACACGAATTGAAAACAGATTAAATGAATATAATTCATCTACTTATACATGTAATTCGTTTTTCAATAAGAAAATCAATAACAATTATAATTTTTTTAGCTATAGGCAAAATGTACTTTCTCATTTGCAAAATATGCACATTTTCATGTTAAACATAAAAATAGTAAGTATAGCTACATACAAAGGTATCTCATATCATAGTTATGTTGTTTACCTTTAATTTTATAATAAAATTTAATATTAGAAACTTAGGTTAAACGTGTGTTTTATTGCCATATACAAATATGTTTGTATTACATACTACAATCCTACGCCTCGGTAATCCTGCCTGGAATAATAGGCCTAGGTATCATTTTTAGGATTCCGTACCCAAAAGGTAAAAACGGGACCCTATTACTAAGACTTCGCTGTCTGTCTGTCACCAGGCTGTATCTCATGAACCGCGGTAGTAAGACAGTTGAAATTTTGACACACGCAGATGTGTATTTCTGTTGCCGCTATATCAACAAATAAAAAATAAAATAATATTGAAAGAAAAAAATAATAAAAAAGAGAATAAAATAAATAATACTTAATCCCAATAAACAAACGTGATTTTTTTGCCGTTTTTACAGATAATGGTACGGAACATGCGAGTGTCCTTAAATATTTGTTTTATTAAAGTGTATGTATCTTTTATGTAACTAAATATTCTGTGAATATTACAAGCGTCTACCTGTTACCGATAATCAATACCGAGCAAAAACGAGCAAAACTTCGTGTTTTTGTTGTATGAGAGCGCCGTTAAATATTTATTTTATTCTGTTTTTTAGTATTTGTTGTTATAGCGGCAACAGAAATACCTACATCATCTGTGAACATTTCAACTGTCTAACTATCACGGTTCATGTGATACAGCCTGGTGACAGACGGACAGACAGACAGCGAAGTCTTATAGTCTGTTCAAGATACGAAAAAATAAAATGTAAACAAACCATAAATAATGGTTCTTTTAATGTCGCCTTCGCAACAAAAGATAGATTTAAGTTAAACACTCCAAGCGTAAGATTCAGTTAGTTTTTAAAAAATACGCCTGTCCTTTCAATTTATAAATGGTACAGCATATTTATTATTTTGCCTGTATTGTTTATAATTATTATTATAACGAATATATTTTTTAAATGTATTTGTTATGCTAATAAATTATTTTACATGATAAAGAACCTAAAAAGCCAATGATTCTAAAATGTCAATGTCTTTGTTATCCTGTCAACTTATGCATGAAGTACACACAAAGTAACAATTTCGCATGACAGGAGGCCATTTTTAATAAAGTCGGGCTATTTCAAGCAGTTATCGTGCTGACTTATTAAGTTTGAAAATCATTGGTTTCTTTGTTTACCTTTTATTTTTTCGTGTCTTGAACAGACTATAGGGTCCCATTTTTACCCTTTGTATAAAAGTTAAAAGGAGATGTTTCCTTTTTGTATGGAACTCTGGCTACAACATGTACCATATTAACTGAATGCCTTGGGCATTAAGTCCGCCTTTGTACAAATTATATTGTTTTGTGCAAGAAGTCAAATAAAATAAATAAATAAATAAAAATTAAATATCCTAGGAAATTAACCTATAAACATAATTAAACTAATAATATCCACTTTAAAATAGTTTTGAAGATGTAGAAAAAATATTTGACGTCTATCTCAACAATCATGGCGGAATATTGTGACATTTGCAAATGACGTTTTATCAAAACATTGACATAAAATAAATGTCAAGTGTTAACATCAAAATGTCAAAACGTATATTTCGTTCCGAAATGCACAGGACCTGTAAGACCAGTGCAGTTTTATAACTATTATTTACCTTAACACTTTCACGGACAGTAAACGCCTATAGGCGCGATAACAATAAAACTTCAATTGTGTCTCGTTTACTGTCCGTGAAAGTGTTAAGATAGGTTCATAACGATTATAATATTTACACCAATATTCATTTGGTGTACGATAAAGATTATTATTATTATTATTATTATAATATAAAATTATTTAATTATTTTTATTGTAGTCGAAGTATGCTCCAATTGAGGTATACATAACTATTTTTATTTTTTTATTTTGCATCTTTGTGTTATTTACCTTCTGTCATTTTATCTCGTACAATTTCTGAACGCATAAGGTATATCATGCTACAATCCAATAAACCGCCATATTAAATATGGCAAGAACATAAAAATATTTTTATTTTCTATGATCTCAAATATGAGTAAATTCTTGAAATAATATTTTTCCCTAATTTCTGATAGTTTTTCCAATTTTTTAAGGTATGGTACGTTTTGTAGCCAAAAATGAAACATCTCCTTTGGCGTGAACGTAACACGCGTCAGTGCGGAACAAATCAATATGTACCCAATAGTGATTGAAATAAAGCTCAAAATAGTATACTTGTTCTCGTACAGTGAACCTTCTGTTACAGTACTCGCCAATCTTTATGGCCGCTCTGAATGTAGCCATCGGTACGAACTTGCGCATGGTACAGTCGGGTGGACATGTCACAACCAAGAAAAATATTTGTAATTATTGAAAATTAAAATCTTCAGTTACGTTGTTAGATAAGCTACTTATATTATATTGTTTAATGTCATATTCAATCAAATTCGATTAATGTAAATTCAGTTAGGTGAAGGGACTTTTAAACTTAGACTTCTTTCCTTCTTCATAAACGTTAATACTTCAAACACCATGTTACGTGTTTGGCGACGTAAAACATTAAAACGACCGCGAAGCATGATCAATGAAAATGGTAACTATATCAGTACAAATAAAAACAATAACAACAAGAAACAACGATAGCAACGAGAAACAACAAAGAAGTAATACTATGAAACTATTCTAAACGCGACGATACTGTCAGAGCTCAGCGAATATGTGAGTCGTGTACGAACGTAGCACTCACACTAACGCGCGGTAGGCGAGGACGCTAGTGGGTGGAAGACAGCGCTCGCGGGCGTGTCCTGCCTCCACGCCCCGCGTACGTCCCGCTGATACCTGATTTTGTGTTCTGCGCAGCGCATTGCGGCTAGGTTCGGAGCGGCCATAAAGTCGAGGCTAGACTAGGCGAGTACTGTACGTTAGTATCTATCTATATTTTGTGCCCACGTCAACTCGAGCCGTGCGTGCGTGACACTACCGATTCGAGTACCGCGCCGACGCGCGACAGGGAAAACAAAATGGCGGCTACATTCCAACTATGCTGCAGAGTGAGTCCACTCTGCCTGTACCCTGTGGTACAGGCAGACTGGACTTTACTGGAAGATGTCAGCTCTAGCGAAACCTAGACCTCATTGGAAATAGGTACCTATGTAATAAATACATGCGGCAACGCGTATTTAGGTACAGACAATGTAAATCGTTTGAAATAAAATTAGTACTTACTGTTTGGCAAATCACAATCCTTTATTACTTCTCGCCAGGCAGCTTCTTTTAACTCATTGTCTTTGTAATCACGTGAATCCACTTTCCATAAGCATGGATACTTACGCACGCTTTCTATTAAATGTTCCATGATTTTACGACACGTCCGCTCTTCGAAGGCTCTGGATGGGAATAGGCAACTTGAGTCAACAGACAGATTGACTGAGCGACTGAGGCAGACTGTACTGTGCGTGTCTCTGTCTATCACAGAAACTTTTTGAAACATCCTGTTCGAAGAGAGATATACGGAAATGTATTGAGATGTAATAAGATGTATTAAGATGTATCAAAATATAAATTTATATTTTCGTATCGCTCTGTATCTTAAGATTCGAAGATGTAAAAATATACATTATAGCTGTCGTGTGTGGTCTCCTGACAATTTCTATGGAAAGATGTAATGAGATGTATCGTGCTATAATGTACATCTTTACATTATAGCTGCTGTGTGTGAAGCCCTATAGCTGAACGAATGAAAAATGCGACAGAAACCTTTTACTGCGCGTATAAAATAAGACCAGAAAAACACAAAGTGGGTTCGGATAGAGTGTTACAATGTAAAAACTGCTATAAATTCAACCACGCAACGAGTGCTTGCCATGCACCTAAAAGTGAACCCACTATACTGATAAAAAACAATCAGAATGAATCAGTGAGAGTCTGCTCAAACTGTAAGGACGTACAGCCAGAACAGGACACTGCAACACGGAGAAAATGCCCGCTATTCAAAAAAGCGATAGAGAGACAACAGAAAAAGACTGAGCGAAAGCAAGAAGAACATACAAAAGTACCATCCAATCCGAAAACGATGACATCACAACAAGAAACAAGTAGAAAATCGAGATCTCCAGTACGCAGATCGAGAGTTCAGGAGGGTACATCGTTTGCACAGGCAACAACTGGTAGAATGACGAGCAATAACGAAATCGAACTTAGCACGCAGCCACAGACACTAACTAAAGAGGAAAAATTATATATGTACGACAAAACTATGGAAAAGCTCATGACACTATTAAAAGAACTCAGGGATGTCTTACTCAAATAAAGGCAGTAAGAAACATATAAAGATCCTTCACATAAACGTGCAGGGTATCAGAAAAAAAATCACCGAAATAAAACAACTGATTCTTAAGTATCATGTAGACATCGCTGTCTTAAATGAAGCCAAAATCAATCTTGAAACCAAGAAACTAAATATATCAAACTACGACAAAATATATGACCAGAAAGCCAATCATCTAGGTACCATAGTATACTTAAAAAAAGGCATGAGGTGGGCCCAAACCAAACTCATCAGTTCCTTCAGTATGACGAGCGAAGTATAGAAGAATGCAGCATCCGAGTCTTTACCAATCACACAACCGGCGAATACATCACGGTAAAAGGTATATATGTGCCAAAACCAAATCAAAATTCACTATCAAATGAATTTGAGCAATTACTCACAGAAGAAAGTGCCTTCATAATAGGAGATATGAACTTAAAAATGCGATTACTTGGACAAACAAACGACAGAGACCTTGGAATCTTACTACGCGAACTACATAACACCGGATAATGTAAAATCATACATACTGGCCAGCCATCCAGGCCCACTAGCATAGGCAATAACAACATCCTAGACCTAGCTATCACAACATATGACCATTCAGATCTGGACATAAAATCATGCAAACAAACAGAAACCATAGGATCCGATCACATGCCATGGATAACCACGATCAACTTGGAAAATGACTATGAGATTCCACTTAGCCGCAATCTAATAGAAATTCAATCGAGTAAGGAAAAGCGAGACGATTTCGAACAATCACTGGCAACAAAAATAGACCCAGAGATAAAAATCAAAACAGACATAGACTGCGTCGACATGATCACAAAACTAGAAAAAGCTATACTACAGACATTGGATGAATTTGCACCTCTCAAACCAATCAATAACAAAGAACATCTTCCCAAAGACATTCAAAAGCTAATAGAATACCAAAACAAAGCAAAAAACATCGCATGGCATTCAAGATTCACAAACCGATACGGCGAATTAAGACGAGAATATAATAGATTAAAATGATATTTGGCCCAGAAACTTATGAAGTACAAAGAAGAAACCTAGAACAAAGTACTAGAAAATAAAAACGATAATAGAAAGAAAATGTGGAATATACAGAGAGCCATGAAGAAACCACCTCAAAAACTACCCC
This sequence comes from Euclidia mi, assembly GCA_944739405.2. Classification (NCBI taxonomy): domain Eukaryota; kingdom Metazoa; phylum Arthropoda; class Insecta; order Lepidoptera; family Erebidae; genus Euclidia; species Euclidia mi. Next base: position 32,242,017 of record OX123183.2, read on the forward strand.
ACATAGAAAATTTAAACACCGAATTGGAGATCATAGACTATCTAGTAGACCAGGTCATCGTTAAAATGTCAGAAATATCGCACGAAGATGAAAATACAGAGGAAAATACACCATTTCAACCATTAGAAGCAACATCATTCATTGAGCTTAAAGCAGCACTTCAAAAATTTCAAAACCAGAAAGCGCCTGGTCCTGACAGAATTAGAGCAGACGTTCTAAAACTAGTAGGTGATACGATGATAGCCATATTCAAGCGAATAATGGACTACATTACTTACACGGGATACTATCCAGATGGCAAGAGACTACATGCATTTTTCTGCACAAACCCGGCAAAGACTACACACAACTCAAGTCATATAGACCCATCTTGCCTTCTTAATATATTGGGTAAGTGGGCCGAACGTATTATTCTGTCGAGAATAAACACAGAAATCCACGAACTTATTCCCGCACACCAACATGGATTCGTCCGCAACATAGGAACAGCAACACAAATACTGTGAACTGGAAAATGTATCACCGACGCATTGTAGAAGGGACACAACATGGCCATGATATCAACAGACCTAAGCAAGGCATTTGATTCTATAAACCATAAAGGCCTAATAAAGAAGCTCTACGAAGCCGGAGCACGTAACAACATTATTAAAATAATAGAAAATTACCTACCAAGCAGAACCACTCAAGGCAGATTCAGAACAACTATAGGAACAGCAAAAAAGGTACCACACGGTGTTCCGCAATATTCTATTCTTGGGCCCGTACTCTTCAATCTATATGTCGCTGACATACCAAAGCAACAAATCGCAGGTCTAATGCTTTCCCAATACGCAAAAGACCTATGTATTCTGAATACAGCAGAGAAACCTGATCACGCCACCAGGCACGCAGAATGGGCAGCAGAAGAAATCATAGACTATTACAAGAGATGGGGGCTGCAGTGTAACGTAGACAAAACGGAGTGTATAATGTTTTCCTACAAAAGACCAAGGCGAATTAATCACAACAGTGGGTATAGAAATTACATCCAATTGAAAAACGAAACGATCGTATATAAGAACGAAGTAAAATACCTTGGCGTCATTTTCGACAAGAGACCATCAATGAACAAACACACAAAAGAAAGAGTAGAAAAATTGAAACGAGTAAGAGGTGCTTTAAATTCAATTATAGGGTACCGATCTAAGGTAAACATTGAAACAAAACTACTTGTGATACAGGCGTGCCTGTTGCCAGTACTTAATTATGGAGTCATTCAACTCCTACCAAGATACAGTAAGAGCAATCTGACCAAATTAGAGAGACAGTACAGAATGGCACTAAAAGCTGCTGGCGACTTTCCACGTCGCACTGAAACAAAAACACTCTGGGAAATGCTTGGACAGGACCCATCAGACATTGGACAGGGCACATCAGAGTACACGACTTGCATCACGAAATGATCGAAAAACTTACAGCACTAACGATCAGCGGCCTAGAAGACCCCGGCCCCGTCTACACTAGATACGGTCAATTCAACCCTTTTCTCTTCGGTAATAGAATAGGCGAAATAAAATATGTAAACAAGCTTGTGAGAGGCAAACCGCTACACAAGAGAACGTTGGCCCCGCGTCAGCATAGGCTTTGACTATTAGAGTCACTCCTAGAATTTAAGTAATCTCAGGTCTAGGACCTGATGGGATCCTAAATCCAACACTTCTCACACTTGCTTTATACAACAACCGTGTGTGAAAAGAATTCGGCATTAGGCTGCAAAAGATCCCTACCCGGACAAACTGCGCTGAAGAAACATACACCAAATGCACCTGTAAAATATTATTTTTCATAAGTGACATGTAACATTACTTAACTAACGTAATAAAATACTTTCTATTCTATTAGATACAAATCAAACGTTATGAAAGATTTTTTATCTTTTCTTATTACCCATCAAAGATTTGCCAGGCATTGATTCTTTATATTAAAGATAGTTCTGTCATTACTTTTGTTTCAAATCAACGTATAAATTAAAAGGACGAAAGAATTTGGGAAAATTGCAATTTAGACTTTTGCCTATGTAGGTCCATTTTTGCGTACAACAAAATTATTTTACTTTAAAAATTTGCTGAAAATCTCTTAAAAACAGAAATCGTATTTTGCCATAGAATATATTCGTAAGCAGTTTCAATACTAGTTTTCGCACACAGGCTCTGAATGTATAGAATCTATTACTGTATTTAAGTCAACCCGATAGCCTAAACCAGCTTAAGCTGAAATTGTTATGCGAGGGCACGCGGAGTCTACACTCGACCAGCTTTCTCGTCCATGACGTCATACTATCCCCAATATAACCTAAAATTTATTCTATGCCATTTTTTTGGTCGTAACACGATTATAAGTTTGATTATAGAATCATTATGAAAGGACAAAAAGGAGTTGATTGTTATTTTATCAAATGTTACGTTGTCGTATTACTTATTTTCTTATATTTTCAGATTTTTTTTGTAACTCCATAGTTCCACAAAATTACGAAACGTTCGGCAGACAGCTATCACTTCGTTCTTCTCAGTTCAAGCAGTCTACTACAGAGTTGTAACTGGACTGTTATTAAAGTGTCGTTTACTGATGCGTTTGCACAGACAAATATAAAAAGCTGAAATAGATGCAAAGACAAACAATTTCATCGGTTTGATCACAGATACGAGTACAATAATTAACACACAACAAAGGGACCACTTCCGTTTTATAATTATGGCTATTGTTTTAATAACAGTACAAATTAATTTCTTTGAAACTCTAGCAACCATAATTGCAACCATTAACATAATAAATCAGTCTTGGGCAGTAATATGTAACGTTATAACACAGTATAAAATGGATTATTTGACTGTGGTTATAATACGCTAAAATGCTTTATTACCAACAATTTTCCCTATAGACCAATAGAGGAATAAAAGGCATCAAGATTTAAAGACCTTAGTGCCGTATTAAACAAAGCATCCAAGAAAATATTAAAGAACGGATGAATGTGCCGTCAATTTTTTATACGAGCAGGCTTATAAAAATACATTCTCTATATAAAAATTAATCAACAAGACTAGGTACTTCGTTTCACGTTCAGTGACTTAGTAAAAAGCATAATTCTAGTCTTTGCAAGTCGGCACATGAGAGAGTCATAAAAAACCATTGAGACATAAATGTTTTATATATTTATACGCTTATAAAGAAAACTGCGAGTGTGAAGAGATACGGTTCGTTCATGTTGTTTTATGAGCGCAATGACGGGCCGAGTACTCGCATTCAGTGAGTTGTTCTTTTTATCGCTCTTTGACATTCGTATAACGAAGACCAATATATTACTGTATTGTTATTCAGATATTATTTGAGTATAACTTTAGAGCTCTAATTGTCTTTTCTTTCTTGTCAAAAGTGTTTCTGTGTGGTGACGCATTGAAAATATAATGACACTTACCCATTGCATTTCAAAGTTGTCGTAAGAGGTGACTAAGTAAAATAGATGAAGCAAATAATATTTTTGCAAATAGACGAAAAACTCTACATCAAGCCCTATACCAACTCGTCTAGCCACCGTGGTAGGTCAGACGCGTTGGTTGGGCCAAGTCCTAATATTGAGTTACAGTGCTAATGTGAAGCAAATTACGAGAGACTTAAGTCCAGCAGTGGACTGTGAAACGCTGTAAAGTAAATCTTTATAAAAATTGGTGCGATTATCAAATTATACCGCTAAGTTTCCGATGATTTAGGATGACATAGCAGCGTTTGTATAAAATAACGTAGCACTGCTTTTATGAAAGCTGACAAATTTTTTAAACAGCTTTTTGGTCGTGAATTTAACGAGTATTTAAAACAGATATCTACACAAAGAACACTAAACTTAGAACTACAATGTTTTTAACACAAATGGTATTCCTCAGTATCAATCAAAATGACAAATTAGGTACTGATGTATTCTTTCTTAAAAAAGAAATAACACAACGGTCGTTTACAAATATTATTATTTCCACCGCAATTACATCATACACCCCAAAATATCACATGTGTAAGGGTCCTACACGGTTCCTTTATAAACGTCACGATGCCAATGTGAGATCTATTTAGAAATGCCTTCGGGATGATATGGGTAACATATTACGACCACGGCTTACCGCGTTTGATTGCCCTAGCTTATAATATTTAATTTAAATATGAAACGATCGCTCTTCATACAGACTACGACTCATGTTTGAATAATATGAACCCTAGGGATATAGGATTTGATTTCAAAGTTGGAGATAGAATATTTACAATAGTGAATTTATGTTTAAGTTTTATGATGCTGTATTACACTGGTAGATTCCATTACTTCATATTTCTAAGGAAACATATAACATTTTTAAAATTTTAATTTAAGTAGGTATTTATTTCTGATATAGATGACTTTATTGCCATGAAGTTAGAAATTTGACTTTGCTTGAGTTTATTTTCTATTATAGTTCCTCCCGAACAGCAGAACCTCCGCTGCTCTCTGATGTATACCTCGATGCTTAAGGATTAAGCAACGAGGTGTACAGCAGAGAGCAGCGGAGGAGTGATCTTCAGCTTTAAATCTTTGCCGTAATTCAGGAAAAAGGTATATTAACACATTAAACCTACAGAGTAGTGAATGGATTCGGACGGCTCAAGATCGGACCAAGCGGAGAGCGTTGGGTCTTATCTCCAGCGGTGAACGTCTTTCAGCTGAAGTGAATCAGCACCATGATCATCAGATGATGATGATATCCATATTAACAAAAATATCAGCCACTCGGTATACTTTTCATTATCATGTGTGTTGTATCTAATTGGGGTATGTATCGTCGACCAGCACATAAAGTTTCCTCTATAATAATTCACAAAAGCAACGCTAATTAAATTGAAGCTTATACCTTCGTGTGTATTAATCCAAAGCTGTTTACACTTTTTAACATACATAAATTAGTTTACATTTAAAATTGCCATTTAAACTTTGTTTTGTTTGCTCTCCCACCGTTCCCCGATTATTTTTATAATTTAGCCTCGCATATATTTGTACAGTTTAAGTTTTAAAAGAGAATTAAAACGTTTTATTTTTGTAGTACTGATTGTGTGGATGGATCTCGCTGATCATGGCAAGTCTCGTAAGAGGCAAAGCTGTCCATAATAGTTTGACAATTTGATTTAGGGCAAAATATTAGATTTTTGAGTCAACACGGTTTGAAAGAGTGACGGCGAAGTGACTAAAATAAGAGCGATTTAAATTCAATCTTACATGCTTCTGAATACGGTAACATGTGTATTTATATAAAAATGCTGCCTACACCGCCACTTTCTTAGTTAACGCTAACCATACTCTCGGCAATACAACAACAATTATAACAGATTTTGTACCTGATATCTGTTACCTTAACCGTAATTTCCGTCACACCTAACTTATCATCATATCACGAAAATACCAAACACACCATGTCTACTTCATTTAACAATGAAGTCAATCCTGTGAACAATTACAACTGTCAAAAACAATACACAGATTGTTCTAACACATGTAGGCTTCACTTAATATACGAATGACGCCAGCAACGACGCACATTTTTCGATCTATTGACGCGAGCATGATGCCGACCCAGATGGGTGTCCGGGTAATGACGCTCAGGGTTGCCACACTTACAATATTTATTGCATTTTATTGTAGTTATCATACATAAATGTATGATTTATATTAAACGAGATGTTTTACCGTTGACAATGACTGTTGGACTGATATTTTATGATTTTGAGTCAAATGTGGTCGTCATTAAACTACTACATCTCGTAACTGCATTACATAACTTCACGCCTTTTATCCCCGAAGGGGTAGCCAGAGGTGTTTTACACACCCACACTTCGCCAGTTATGTTTCGGACCCAATGTAATAGGGGGCGAGCCTATTGCCATCTACGGGGCTCATTATTAAGCGAGCGATAATTAATTTATAATGCACACGAACTTCGAAAAGTCAGAGGTGTGTTCCTGGGGTACCTGGGAATCGAACCCGAGACCATCGTCTCGACAGTCCTTTACATACACCACTGGGCTATTGCCGCTATTGTTAAATTAGTGAAAATATGACTTTCAAACAATGAATATAGGGCTAGTTATTATAAAGTTATTGTTATTAGGTACTATTATTAATTTGTGAGAGAATGTTCTAGGATTACTAACACCAAAATGATGCCTGTAATAAGTCATGCGAATGATACTTTTATTTCAAAGAGGCCCAGAAATAATCCGCCCTCAATATCTATACCTAATACCAGTACTGACAATTCATTAATGGACACTACTGACAATGAGAAGAACAGAGATGAAACTTATGTGCCAGATACAGACGACGACACTGCAAACAGTTCATATCAATCCGATAACTTGTCGGTTTCTTTGAAGGATGTGTCTAATTACACTAGAGATTTGGCTTCTGGAAGTATTTAATCGAAACTGAACACCGATGAAACACATTAAATAGACCAAGTAGTTGGAGAAATGAAACATATTCTTGTTGAAAATAGTCACAATTCAATAATCGAAAATTCTGACATTTCAAATTCAAATATGCTAAATATTTATATTCCGCCAAGTGAAAGCGAAGAATCATTTATCATAAAAAACGATATACCTTTACTTGCCAATCAATGCTACCATGTCAGACCATTGTTCCTACAAATATATTGGAACGACCTCAGTACCATGAAAATGTATTGGTACCTCCAATTGAAAGTGTTGTCCCGTATGTTAGCAAAAATCATACCGTTACAAGGCCACTATGGCCAGATCAGTCCCCTAATCCTTCGATACAAGACCTAGTACCCACAACGTCAAGTTATACTGCTGATAATGACAGTCGCAATTCTAATGTCAGCCATAGCTCGGAAAACTTTGAGATCGATGATAGTGACCGAGACGAAACATACAATCCTGCATCTACTGACTCTTCCAGTGACACTAGTTATACAGAAGTAGCAGGAGATACCTTGACAAACACTAACAATGAATCACGACCGGTGAGATATTTAAGAGGAGACGCAAAAATATCTCAGGTGAGTTCTACACCATAATAATAAATTAAGTATTTCCTATCTCTACTCTAGTAGATTCTATTTTTTTATTTAATTAAAAAATAAAATCACTTATATCTTAGACTTCATACTCAAGGTTTCTTGAAATAAATAGTGCTTTATAAATTCAACTCAACTACAAATAAAATATCTGTCGCAGAAATATTATCAGATCTGGTTAATTTCAAAGACGTGTTCTTTTTAGGCAATCATAAGTAATGCTGATTGTACAGAAGAAATAAGTACCAATGAATCCGGAAAAAAAATAAAAAGAATAAGAACCAAAGATTATTGCTTTTATTGTGAAACTTATGTTTTAAATTTTGCGAGGCATATTGCACGCAATCATACAATGGAATGTGAAGTGCAAAAAATCCTTTCATACCCCAAGAAAAGTTATACTCGAAAAAATCTTTTGACTAACTTGCGTAAAAAAGGAAACTATATAAAAAATGTGACAAAATGCTGTAAACCTATGAAAAAAAATTGGGCAAGTGTGAGTCGGACTCGCGCACAAAGGGTTCCGTACCATCATCTATAAAAGAAAATCACGTTCGATGTATGTATACTTAAATACTTTATAAGTTTCTACCTGTTTATTAAGATCGAGTAACAAATTGCTTACAAATTACGTTTGTTGTATGGGAGCCCCCCTTTATTATTTACTTTTTTTAAATTTAATTATTTATTTTGAAAGGTAATATAGAACTACATATTCTGTAAAAATTTAAAGCGTCTACCTGTAACAGTTAGTAATTTTGAGCAAAAAGTACGAAAAAAAACACGTTTTTTGTATGGGACCCCCCCTTAATTTTTTTATTTTTTTTTATTTTTAGTATTTGTTGTTATAGCGGCAACCGAAATACATAATTTGAGAAAATTTCAGCTTTCTAGCTATCATGGTTTATGAGATACAGCCTGGTGACAGACAGACAGACAGACAGACAGACAGCGGAGGCTTAGTAATAGGGTTCCGTTTTTAACCTTTTAGGTACGGAACCCTAAAAAGCAGTATTTATCCGGATGTTGATTATTTGCCATGCGAAAAATGCTTGGGTTTTTACTCGAGAAAACAACTGTGGAAACACAAAAACAATGTCAACCACTATCTGAAACTTCGAATACCCAAGTTGAAGCTCAAAATTTTATGTTGCGTAATCTAAAAATAGATCAAAAGCTTAAAGTGAAAAAGAGATATTTTATCTGGTCTCATTTTGGGAAACACCCAAAATGAGACCAGATAAAATATCTCTAGAGGCTAAAAAAGACCCACTGATCTGTGCATTCGGTGCTCAGTATCTGCGGATCCACCGTGAAAAACATTATATTAATGTAACATCCCGAAAAATGAGAGAATAGTTAAAATTGTAAAGAGAGTTAAAAAAGCTCAAACCGATTATTAAGGATTTAATGGATTCATTAAAACCCCAAAACTACGATGTGATAGTAACAGCGACCAAAAATGTATCCAGTTACAATGAACAAACAGTTCGCTATGGTGCTCCAACATATGCAATGAACATTAGCACAAGCCTAAAACAGTGTTGTAATATTGCAATAATGACGACCTTGAAATCTAACAGCAGTGTTAAAACTGCTGTAATTGAAGCTGATCTAAAGACACTAATTAATCTTATTGAGTCAAATTGGAAGTTTGATGTGTCAAGTCAGGCGAATAGTGACTTGAACTTAAAAAAATGGAATAAAATAACTAGTGTTCCTCTCGCGAGTGACTTGAAACTCCTTAAAAATCATCTCTGCGAGACAGCATAATCAGCAGCCTCCAAATTAGCAGAGTCCGAAACGAGTAACATTGAAGCGTATATTACTTTAGCGGAGACAATTTACTGTCGCATCCTTTTACTAAATAGGCGATGACCTGGAAAACTGCAACGGCTCCTCCTTAGTACATACCAAGAGTGCAATAATAATAGTAATGCCTATGAAGAATTTGACAGAGCCATTTCAAACGCTGAAAAAATATCAATAAAATCTTTCAAGCGTATTGTTATAACAGGCAAGAGACGTCGACGTGTACCGGTGCTATTGACTGATGAAGTCCAAAATGACATTGATTTGCTTATATCTGTCAGGCGGAAATATGTTAGCGATAAAAACCTCTTCTTATTTGCTAAACCCGGATCAGAAAATACGCTGTGTGGATATAAAGTATTGGAGAAGTACGCTAATGCCAGTGGAGCTAAAAATCCTAAAGCAATAACCACTACAAAACTACGAAAACATTTGGCGACACTTACACAAATGTTTAATATGAATGACACAGATATTGAACAATTGGTCAATTTTATGGGTCATACTCAGGCTGTGCATAGGCAAAATTATCGATTGCCTGATGATGTGTACCAGACAGCTAAATTATCCAAACTCTTGCTGCTAATGGAGAGTGGTGACGCTGATTGTTACAAAGGCAACTCTTTGGACGATATTGATTTAGATTTAGAACAGGATTTATTACAAAATACAAATGAAGGCACTGATCAAAATGATGATATAGTGCAATACGAAGCTATAACGCCTACTGAAGATCCAAATGAGACGACCATTACCAACGATGTACATGTCAGTTCATCAAAGACAAATCAGCTTTGTGATATTACGAATGCTACAGAAACTATAACAAAGAAAAAACGAAACCTTGTTCCTTGGACACCACAACAGAAAAATATTGTTACGAGATTTTTTAGTAAACACATAAAAAATAAACAACCACCAAAACGCCATGAATGTGACGAACTGCGCGGTCTGCATCCTGAAATACTGCACAACAAGAATTGGTTAAAAATTAAAGTTTTTGTACAAAACACCTACACAAAAGGATACAAATAGACGTACGACGAAGACATCTTCAACGGACCAAGCAAGAAGGTAGCTACTGCATATTCTTCAGGAGTATTTTTATTTTTTAAATTTTATAACAGAAGTAATATCTGTTTCAAATAAGAATAGGCTCGCTTTTGCACGAAACCACTCGCAATCTAATAATATTTTAATACTTTAAGATGTAAATAAATACATTTTCACCTTGTGAAACAAATAAATATAATATTTATTGAAACTGTTTAATAAATGTATTTTGAAGTATCAAAAGACGACAAGTAACGGGTTAGTTCAAACACGTCCTATTTTCATTTGAAATAGAATACCCAAGGATTACGTATACCTATAAGATCTGTATTGTGTAAAATTATTTTTTTACCTTGCTAAGCCGTATTTCTCATATCTTTATATCACACGCATCTTATTTTATATTTATAGATCTCAATTCTTCGTTACCTCTACTGGCACTTATATACTTAATAACTTAATTCAAAATAAAATACTTAAAACTTAAACTTAAAATACAAAACGGAAACATTAAAGTTTATAAATTATGTAAGTAACTAACTAAACTGATAGTGATTTTTCAAGTCAACTTGTTTTATAATTTAAGGTAAATACCTTAAATTATAAAACAAAAAGAAAAAATCGCTATCAGTTTTGTTAGTTACTTACTTACGAACACACTCCAGACGTGGATCGGTGGTTGATGGTTTTCCAAGGCAGAGGCAAAATACCATACATGCACTATTGCGTGTATGGTATTATGATCAATATTTATTGATCTTAGAGCTGGCAACACGCAATAACGCATGTATGGTATTGTGCCTCTGCCTTGGAAAACCATCGACCAACTATCCACGTCTGGAGTGTTCGTCACTTGATAAGCCGTATTGTGATACATAAAATAGTTCAGCTTAATAGAGAGCTAAGAACATTACTCGTCAGTTCGTAACTATTGCTGGCTGACATTGTGATTTTAAATTTTGATTTGATTCTAAAATGGAGGTTATTGATGTTGACACGTTTTTGGACAAAAGTTTGTTTTATCATATTTTGAATAACAACCTTGGATGGCCTTGGGATGAAACCCATTTTATTTTAAGATCCCACTGCATCAATTGTTATAACATTACTTCTTATTTTCACCATCGACCGTGGCATATTGTTGCTGATATGAATGAACCTGAAAATTTGATTTATTTATTTGAACTTCCTATGTTTTGGTGCGTGTATTGCGAATATTCTATGTATGATCATTACCCCAAAGATGAATGTGAGTTTTGTTCCAAATTTTACACCAACACTGTTACATGGGTCAAATTACAAAAAAAACAATATTATTTTTCAATCGATGACTGAATTTGTGTTAGATCTTATGTTTTTTTATTGTTTATCAGGGTTTAAACTTATCACTTTTGCGATTTACAGTTATTTAGACATATATGTACTTATACGGACGTTATAATGTCGTAAAACTTTCACAAAATATGTCATTTGACGTCCTAGATGTCAAATGATTAATAGTTTGAAACTTTTACGATATTGCCACGACCGTATACTCGTAAGTTTCTAAATACCTGTAAAAGTTGCAAATGATTACATATATGGACGTTTGAGGCTAAGCGTATACTTTTGCGTAGATATGCGCATGATTTTGCAACTCTGTGCGATTGATGACAGGCAGTTAGCGTCTGCCAGAGCAGAACAGACGCATATCCGCGTTGCCTCTGAACCGCAACATACGCAGCTGTCAGTATGTTCATCATCATCATCAGCCCTTTATACTGTCCCACTGCTGGGCACGAACCTCTTCTCACTATGAGAAGGGTAAGGCCATAGTCCACCACGCTGGCCTAGTGCGGGTTGGCAGACTTCACATGTCTGTCGAGAACATTATGGAGAATTCTCAGACATTCAGGTTTCCCCACGATGTTTTCCTTCACCGTTTAGCAAGCGATAATTAACAATTTAATACGCACATAACTCCGAAAAGTCATTGGTGCGCGCCGTGGATTCGAGCCCGGACCGGTCTGCGTAGCAGTCTGTCGTTCTCTCCACTGTGCTATCGCGGCTATGTTCAGGTATTAAAAGATTGGATCTACTCTGCGTTGCACTACCCGAGTCTCAGCATACGCTTAGCCACAATTTCGCTACAAGTTTGACACTATCTATCATTTGACGTCCAGGATGTTAAATGAAAAATAGTTTGAAAATTTACGATATTGTAACGTCCGTATATTACGAGTATATGGACGTTACAATATCGTGAATTTTCATGATTTTAATTTCGTTTATCTATATACGTATATAAAAAATGTTGTTAGTTTATGATGATTAATTAGGGACTGCTAACCTAATGAGAGCCACAGTTTTTGTGCTCACCACGTAAAAATTGTCTAAAATCTTATCTTGGTATATTTCATTGTGTTAGTTAATATTGTGAACTTTAATATTATACGGATGTCAGATAATTGAAATATATTTAAATCGTGGGATATTCAACGTCCGTTTATAATTTGAATCAAATTGGATTACTGACGTCCGTATATCCGTTTTATAAACGTAGGTTGGTATAGCCCACTGAGTTCGACTTGAGTTTAATTTAAGATAATTTTGTATTTTAAGTGACCTGGTTATTACTTATCAGTAACTATCATAATTATCTACTTCATTAAAAGTGTTCCTAAATAATAATAATTTTAAATCAGAAGTACGTAGACAGGTACCTTTAATTTAAGTTACTATTTCTTGTAACTTCCGCCGTGTGGTTGACGGCATAGAATACAAGTGTCACCACCCTCTATTTTCCCGTGGGTGTCGTAAGAGGCGACTAAGGGATAACACGATGCAAATACCATCTTTGCGTAGAGACGGAAAACTTGACATCAAACCCTATGCGACTGCCTCGTTGGTCTCGCGGCATAAATGTGCGCGTGGGATCGGGAGGTCCCGGGTTCGATTCCTGGGTCGGGCAGTGTTATTGGGTTTTTCTGGCACGAAATTCTCAGTAGCAGCACGGAGTCTGGAAATGTGCCCGGTACGGCAATAGGCTCGCCCCTTATTACGTGGGACTAAAGTATATCTGGCGAAAAGTGGGTGTAGAAATACACCTCTGCCTACCCCTTCGGGGATAAACGGCGTGACGATATGTATGTATGTATATTCTTGTAACTGTGATTTATATCCCTAGTTTTACACCAAAACAACATGTCAAATGCGTCTAATTACCAAAAAAATCTAAATGTTATTTTTCAATCGGCGCGGCGATTTAATTTGTGTTAGATTTTATTTTTTGTTTCTTGTTTAGCAGGGTTTAAACTAAGCACTTGTGCGATTCACAGTTATTTAAACATATATGTACTTATACGGACGTTATAATATCGTAAAAGTTTCACAATATCTGTCATTTGACGTCCAAGATGTCAAATGATTAATAGTTTGAAACTTTTACGATATTGCCACGTCCTTATACTCGTATGTATCTAAATATCTGTAAAACTTGCAAATGATTACATATATGGACGTTTGAGGCTAAGCGTATGCTTTTGCGATTTTTTTTGTAATTAGACGCATTTGACATTTTGTTATGGTGTAAAATTAGGACATAAATCATGACAGAATAAATAGTTACTTAAATTAAAGTTACCTATCTACTTACTTCTGATTTTAAATGTTTATTATTTAGGAACACTTTTAATGAGGTACTTTATATTAAGTAATAACCAGGTCACTTGAGAAAATACAAAATTATCTCAAATAAACTCAAGTTGAACACAGTGGCCTACACCAACCTACTTTTATAAAACGGATATACGGACGTCAGTAATCAAATTTGACTCAAATTATAAACGGACGTCGTACATCCCACGATTTAACCCTAGAGTGCTCGCGTGGATGACATTAGTCATCCACACTAACTAAATGGCCGGGCATTCTTGATTTTTATATGGCAACACATCACTGGCGCCCAGTTTAGTGTTGCTTATAGTACGCTGCGTGACTTCAGTAACTGCCGTGCTCTTGAGTGGTTCGCTTGAGTCAGGGAAAGTGCATATTTGTACGTGGAGGACATATGTCATCGGCGCGACCGTTTACGTAAGTATTTTATGACGACCATTTTATAACCTTTTTAACGATTTTGTATTTATTATGATATATTTGTAGCGCCTTTTATTATAAATAATATTTATTTAATGAAAATAGTAATTTGTTGTACCTATTTTACTTAAAAAATATTTTTAATTTTTATATTAGAACTAAAACTGGCAAGCTGATATCAGCACATCGAATTATGGTTACTGGAGGAAGATGAAGACATTTGGGTATGATGAAACCTTTGATTAGTAGAAGAATGAGTATTGATTGTATACCCAAGATTCTCAAGCTGAAAATAAGCGATTTTTTGAGTATTCCATTCGAAGAACTACCAAAAGAAGCGTCGAGTTATCCTCGTGAAGGTGCGCGTGGAACAAAACGTAATAAAATCACGCGTATATCTTGCCAATTATGCGGGGAATTCACTTGTCCCGACCATTGCAAGTATATGTGCAATAGTTGTTATGAAAATCATACCTAAGAATATTTTTAGTCTCTCATAATTATTGTTAATAACAAAAATTGCTCTCAGAAGCAAAGAAATTATAATTACTCGTTCATATGTTCCTAATTTTAATTAAAACCCTTCTTTTTGATTTTTTTTTGTTTTATTATGTAGCTGATTTTATGTCTGTTACTTGTAATAAAAATATGTACCCAAAATATTGGTATTATTATTATAAATCATTATTGGCAAATGGATGACACACGTCATCCGCGCGACCTCTTATGGTATATTTATATGCGCGACCACTCTAGGGTTAAACATATTTTACCTATCTGACATCCGTATAATATTAATGTTCACAATATTAACTAACACAATGAAATTTACCAAGATAAGATATTACACGATTCTACGTGGAGAGCATAAAAACGGTGGCTCTCATTAGGTTAGCAGTACCCTAATTAAGCATCATAAACTAACAACATTTTTATATACGTATTTAGACATAGGAAATTAAAATCATGAAAATTTACGATATTGTAACATCCGTAAACTTGTAGTCGTATACTTGTAGTCGTATAATTGCAGTCGTATACTACGAGTATACGGACGTTACAATATCGTAAATTTTTTAACTATTTTTTATTTAACACCCTGGACGTCAAATGATACCTAGATAGTGTCAAACTTGTAACAAAATTGTGGCTAAGCGTATGCTGAGACTCGGGTGACGCAATGCAGGGTAGATCCGATTATTTAATACCTGAACATACTGACAGCTGCGTATGCTGCGGCTCAGGTGCAACGCGGACATGAGTCTGTTCTGCTCTGGCACAAGCTACCTGTGTCTGCATTAACTGCACTGTGTTATAAAGTCATACGCATATCTACGTAAAAGCATACGCTTAGTCTCAAACGTCCTTATACATATGTAATCATTTGCAAGTTTTACAGGTATTTAGATACATACGAGTATACGGACGTGGCAATATCGTAAAAGTTACAAACTACTAATCATTTGACATCTTGGACGTCAAATGACAGATATTTTGAAACTTTTAAGACATTATAACTTCCGTATATTTATTTATTTAGGAAAGCTTACATACTAATAACAACACATTCAATTAAATAAAAACAAAGTTGCTAATTACAAGCTTCCAAATATAAAGCAATGTAACAAAAATTAATTTCATCAGTTACTGTTGTAAGTATACCTACTTGCTCAATTAAACAATAAATACAATGTTGCAGGCATGTTCCAGCATAAAAAAGTCACTAAAACTGAGATTCAAAATACACAAGTTAGTATAATTATATATAATAAAAAAAGTTAAGAAAATAATAATGAAAAGGTACACAGAAAAAAAACGCAATCTGGGCTATATATGCCGATCGGTGTTAAAGAAGTCACAATTTATAAGTTTTTTAATATTAGTCGAATTAGTGCAGAATAAATCCAAATTTAATTTCCGTGACATTTGATTAAATGATTCGGCGCAACGTAAAAGAAAAGAGTTCCGTCTGTATTTCGTTGTAGCAAAAGGAACGTGTAAGAGGGGACGTTGTCTAAAAACTAATTGATTCGTTCCAAGCATGATGTTATCCATCAACTCAAGGCAATCAATCGTGCCATTGGCTATGTTTATAATGGTTCTTCTGAGTTCCAGAGGTAAAAAATGATACCGTTTACAACGCTCGTCATAGTCAATAGAATATTGATTCGCTTTAAAATCTAAGTATCGCAAAAACTTTCTTTGTACACCTTCAATGCGTGATATAAATACCTGGTATTGAGAGTTCCATACCTGTGACGCAAATTCTAGATGGCTACGTAAGTACATAGGCACAGTACAAAATGTTTACCGTCTTAAGAGACCGAAAACATGAAGACATTCTTATCACAAAACCAAGTGCCTATGACGCCGTGTTCGTAATGTGATTGATGTACATATCGAATAAAAGCTTTGAGTCCATGATAACACCAAGGTCTTTAACGTAGTCTGTAACTTTGATGAAGTTTGTAACCCGATCCTTTGGTAAGTTTTTGACGACTAAATGTCACGTAACAACATTTTGCGGTATTTAACTGTAGTTTGTTAAGTGTGCAACTGTGCAGTATGCTACAAATCTATCAAAGTAATTTTGGAGTTTCCCTACATCCGATGCATCGTTGATAATTTTATGAATTTTCATGTCATCCGCGTATACATAGAAGTATATAAGAATTTTGGAAACAAGAATTTATATCTCCAATGAAAAGAGTAAACAATAGTGGGGTCAAAAGCGAACCCTGAGGAATTCCAGATGGTATTGAACACCAACCAGAGGTGTAACCCTGCACTACTACAGCTTGAGAGCGATTTTCAATGTACGAGCTGAACCAGCGGTACAAATTACCATGTATGCTGGCAACAAAAAAATTCTGTAACAGTATTTTGTGGTCAATTCAGTCAAAACATTTTTGGTAATCTGTATAGATCACATGTACTTGAGCTCCTTGCTCCATGCCTATAGATATGAAATCATGAGATAGGATTAGATTTGATGTAGTGGATCGGCCGCGTAAGACCCATGTTGCTCAGCACCAAATGAGTTCCGAATTGCTGAGTAGACTTCATTATAAATAATACGTTCTAGTACTTAATTAAGAAAACAAACATAACTTTGAGATTGGACGATAATTCTCTATATTAGATTTATCACCTTTCTTAAATACTGGTGTAATAAACGCCGATTTTCATATTAATGGAACGAAACCTTCTGTTACTGACCTATTAAAAAGCATGCAGAGCGGTTAAATCAAACTATCGGCTGAGCTAGTTATAAATAATGGAGGGATGTAATCTGCCCCACCAGATTTAGTAGGATCCAAACCTTTTAAATATTTCAAAACCTTTTCAGGAGAAAAATGTATTGTGCTGATGTAATTTGTCGATACCAGAAGTATCAATTAACGTAAGGGAAATTTTGGCGAAAATGAGTTATATATATCATTGGATTCAGAATTTTACGCTCTGTCAATTGGTATTATTGAAAAAATTCTATCGTTAAAAAAAATCCCTTACAGTAAAAATTTTTGGCCTGCCTAAAACGATTTATGACAAAAAATGATGTATCAGACGTATACATTTTTTTTTCAATGAAAAATAAAGTAGGTAACTCAATAGTGTTAAATAATTTACACCCTTACCTTAAACCTCAAATCAGCCGGTTTAAATTACACGTCCCTTACTTTAAATAAATGGGTGTTAAAGTTATTCATGATTAGAGGTTTTCAAGAATTAGTCTCTTACATTATTATCTCACAAAACTATATTTATTTTAAGTTCCTTACTTTAAATATTGTGAAGAAAGGTCCAAAAATTATTTGAGCGAAAAAATATTTACAAGTATGTTTAAAGAGTATAACTATGCATTTCATGTTCTTAAGAAGGTCAAAATTAAATGTCTATTATGTATAATCCGGATATGACGACTAATGAACATTTACAAGTTTGTTTATTTACTAGAAAAAAACACGTATAAACGCTTTAATTGTCATCAAAATCAAAAACGCGAAAGCACGTATCTAGTTTCAATCTTCAAAAAGTTTTAGCGACACCATACGGTGAAAGTATGCAGTTATATTATTCCAGAAAGTATGCTGTGTTCAATTTTACAGTACATGAGAGTGGAACGGAAAACGGTTACTGTTACATATGGGTTGATGCTGATGGCAAAAGGGGAAGTTGCGAAATAGCAACATGCCTATATACATGCATATAACTACTTAAAAGAACTCGATAACACAGAGCAGTGAACACATTATTATTATACTGTGACAACTGCACGGGGCAAAATAAAAATAAAGTGTAGGAATTTAAACTTTCGTGGTCATTTAAACTTGATTTAAATTGTCTTTCGGGATATATACCACGTACCTTTGTTTGGAGTAACCGATATTTCGGCACTGTTGCAAGCGCCATGTTCACGGATGTACTGAGGGTATTGCGGGTGGATGAATGTTACGAGCAAGTATAACGGTCTACCCGCTTTCTTACTCGGATTTTTGTTTCTTACTTAACTGTATGGTTTGCCAAAGGTGCACAAAAACAACGTTCCCTTACGGCCTATAGTCAGTCAAGTGGATTCACCTACTTATGAACTAGCTAAACATGTAGCTAAGGTCCTGCGACCATTGGTGGGTAGAACAACATTGTATGTCAAAGACTCCCGAAATTTCATTGAGATTCTACGGCAGAGTAACGTTAGTGATAAAGAAGTGATGGTCAGTTTCGACGTAGAATCGTAGGATCAGTGAGGACCATATTGCTGTGGTATATGCCGACCTGGTACATCATTGCCTGACCACGAATTCCTTCTTATACAGAGGTGAGTACTACCTACAAATTGATGGCGTAGCGATGGGCAGCCCGGTAGCTCCAGTGGTAGCCAACCTATGGATGGAACATTTTGAAAACCAAGCCATTGCTACTGCCCCATTAAGTGTAAAAATTTGGAAACGGTACGTAGACGACATTTTCTGTGTTATGGAAGGCGATGAAGAGATGGTTCAAGAGTACTTGGCACATTTAAACAGCATCCACAGTAAAATGAGTTTTACCTATGAAATCGAAAGGGACAGAAGAATGGCGTTCCTCGATGTTATGATTGGCGTACGGGATGACGGTTCATTAAGCCACTCTGTATACAGAAAGCCAACGCACACAGATCGCTATCTACACGCCGACTCACATCATCACCCACGTCAACTGAATTCCGTTATAACGTCGCTTACACATTTGGGTAAGGAACTTTCGCATTTAAGCGACGTTCTACACAAAAACGGATACAGTAGGCGAATCAGACCACCCAGACATACTAAAAAACACCTGGACTTCAAGGTTGAAAGACACCCAGCGTACTTACCGTACGTCAAAGGAGTGACAGATAAGATCGCCAATATTCTTAACAGAGTTTCAGTAAAGACTATTTTCACTCCTTTTAAGAAACTGTCTCAATATATAAGAACGCCGAAAGACAGTCTTCCATTAGAAAAGCCAGGTGTATACAAAGTTGACTGCAGCTGTGGGAGTTCTTATATAGGACAAACGAAACGCACCATCTCTTGCCGGATAAAGGAACACATCAGGGCAGTCAAAAATAACGAGCCACATAAGTCAGCCATAGCTCAACACCTTTTAGACTCGGGTACCGACCACTGGATTGAGTTACACAACCCTCAGGTGCTTTCGACAGAACGCTACTACATACCTCGAATGGTTAGGGAGGCTATTGAAATCAAAAAGTTTAATAATTTCAATAGAGAGGATGGGTTTCAACTGTCGAGTATCTGGCATCCAGTGGTGCGTCTATGTAAAACCCGTGAAACGGAAAAACTCAAACCGCGAGCTGACGTAGTGAGTGTAGTATGTCGTGATCGGGTACAGTGCGATAGTGAAAACAGTGGCAGTGGTCTTGTACGCAAAAAACGAGTAAGAAAGCGTTATACTTGCTCGTAACATTCATCCACCCGCAATACCCTCAGTACATCCGTGAACATGGCGCTTGCAACAGTGCCGAAATATCGGTTACTCCAAACAAAGGTACGTGGTATATATCTCGAAAGACAATTTAAATAAAAAAATAAAGTGATTTTTGCAATGTTCAAACATTTCCTGGAAAATTTAATAGTTATACAAATTAATTACCTTCTAGCGGGACACACATATATGCCAGTTGTCAGCATGCATGCTGTTATTGAGAGGGAAGTGAGAAAACTTATTGTTTGGGCACCTTCCTGACGGCCAAGTTTTATCGAGAGTGCTAGAAAACGGCCTCAACCATATAATGTGAGTGTATTAGAGCATACAGATTTCATTAACTTCCAGAATCTGGCGGATTCTGTATTCACTCAAGTTACTCTTAAAGATCTACATATGAAAAACATAAGAGTATGCACATTTAAAAATATGATTGATGAAAATGTATGTTAAATATACAATATTAGAGACTAGTCAGTGATACTTACGACATAGAACTCTTTCAAGAATTAACTCCAAAGAATTTTAACGCAAGAGGAAAGGTAAAGGGGTTGGGAAAAGAAGTGCTGTTAGAGGCAAATTTACAAAAAATCAAGACAACAAAAATGAATCTGCAGCTGTAAGTACTAGTAATGACACAGATAAAACTACAAGAATTTGTAGGACTCTTGATTAAAAGAGATCATCAAGTCAATTACATAATATTTTTTTAGTTGATAACTAAAAGGTGTGTACGATTGTTCATTTAGAACATTTATTTAAACACTGCTACTTTGAGAACATTTATTTAAACTCGACATAGTTTAATAGACTGATTAGTAGTGTTGATATTATAAAAATTACGTAGACATAAAAGTCCAAAATAAAAAAATATTAATAATAAATCGTTTTACTTTTGTATCCCTCAATTTCATTTACTTAAATCTGTGATAGATAAGCTAAAACTAACATTTAATCATGCAAATAACCAATTTCTATAGTATTAAAATACTATAAGTTTAGCAGATAATCTAAAGTTACATCAAAAAGCAACACTGTAAAAGTCCTTTACAATAGAATTTCGTATAATTTTCTATTTCTCTTGCTGCTTACATTATGCTTGACGGTTTGCACATAAAATATTAGTAACGTAAGGCACAACTAAACATATTTTTTTAATGTAAGGGACATGCAATTTTTTAAACCGCTGGGTATTCCTAAATCTTTCGTTTATAGTATGAAAGAAGAGAAAATTCTAAGAAACTTTGCTCTAGACACAATTAAAATTGGAGCAGACAGTAAAAAGTTATCGAGAGATTTAAAAAAATATAGTAGTTTTTTTGGCTCTCCTGAAAAACAGTGTTTTGTCCGTTACATTAATTGATACTTCTGGTATCGTTGTGCTTCTGCTGCTACCATTTAAAGTACTATGCTCAAGTAGACAAGGCATATTGTCTACTTCTGGCTCCTGGAAAGTTGATCTAAAATATGTTGCGAATTAATTACTAATTTCTAGACCCATATTAGCTGATGGGGGTGAATGAAGCAAGAGAGATATGTCAAGATCGTTGCAAATGGCGCTCCGTAGTCTCTGCCTACCCCTCCGGGAAACAGGCGTGAGTCTATGTATGTATGTATGTATGTATTAGCTGATACATTCTTATTATATAGTACAGTGACTACAGTGTACTAGGCAGTGAGGAGGTATTTTTTCTACTTTTAATAAAAGGCCAAAAGGCCCTCGGGTTATTTAGGATTGTGTGTTCTACGTTAGTAACGTATTTGTCAAAACAAGTTTGTTCTAAGTCCACAGCTCGCCGGCGTAATGAAGAGACCGTTAGATAGTCACTCATGTTACCATACAATTTAAACCTCTGGTGGTACTTTGACATTTCTTTTAACACTTTTATAAAGCCTGAACTATACCAACGCGGATGAGAAGTTTGCCTGATAAATTTCACAGGTATAAATTTATCTCTGAGAGAATATAATCTGCCGTAAAAATGTTTAACTGACTGTTCCAACGGCTCAGTGCATAACAATGAATGCCAGTCTATTTAATCAAGAGCAGATTTAATTGCATCGTAGTCACCCTTATGGACAAGATATTTTGAAGTTATTTTGTCTGCAAACCGATGAATTTCTACAAAACCTACCTTCACAATCAAAGGTTTATGGTGCGGGTCTACGGGGATAACCAACGGGTCATCGCACTCCGCAACGCTTAATAAGTCAGAGATCAAGTTAATCACAACTGTTTTATTACACTTTATAATAATATCACAATGTTTTACTAATAATTGCAAAAATATACTTATAAAAATAATTATATTTGCAGTCACTAATTACGCTATAGCCGGTATTAAGTAAAAACATACGAGTTTTAAATGGACGCAGTGAAACACAGAGCACTCCAATCATACAAATACGAAGAGTGACAAAAGCCGGTATGGCCGGACCGTGATTACTCATAACGGGCAATACGATGCGCAGAATTATATACACTATGTGGCTTTAATTATATCTGACTAAAAAGTTAGTAAAATGTTTTTAATGGAAACATTACATGGCAGTGTGTACATCGATAGACTTAGTTGAAATACGTGAATAGCACAACTCGACCAGTAGTATCTCGCACAAGAACATTACTTGACTAATGATCATACGATTCTTGCAAGGTCCATTTCTGGCTTTACTTTAATCACGTGCGATGAATCGGTTTTCTTTTTTTATCTTGGCGTGCTTGACCCAGACGTAATGAAAATCCTTATTCGCGGCTGCCTTCTTTGTTTTCGATAAAAGCAATTTATTTTCAAGTGTGAGGTGATCATTGACATATATTTTCTGATTGCCCGTCAAACCTATGCGTCCTACTGTCAAAGGACTGCTTTTGGATGCTTGTCTAGCTGCTGCAATAGAATCCTCTTTCACGTAGCGATTACAGAAACTCACTATAATCGGTTTCGCACGCTCCTTTTCACGGGTCGGTACTCTTGTTATAAAGTTGACTTGGGTCTTGTTAACAGCTTAGTAGCTTATCTGATAACCAAGACTCGAGAAAATGTTGAACAAATTTTCGTTGTTTGCTTGAGGAACGCCTTTGATTTCCACGTTGTTCATACGCGCTCACTCATGTTCATACGCGGAGTCAGTACCCTTAAATAAACTGATACTGGTCTAGATAAGCGGACAAGCGACCGGTCTCCGCTTACTAGTCTAACCAGATGTGACTAAATATCAGCTTTTCTTCAGAGCGACTGCCGTTTGACCTCCGCAACCCAAAGGGATAGCGGTATTACATGGTTTAGACTAGTAACAGTTTATTTAAGTGTACTGACTCTGCGTAGCGACTGTCAACAACTGTTCACGAGACCCAAGAGTGATGGTTTAACATGCTCGCCGAGGCACGAGGCGAGCAATAATTAACTAAATACCACATAACTTCAAAAAGTCAGTAGTGCGCGCCGTGGATTCGAACTCCTCGCACGGCAGTCTGTTGGTATATCCACTAGGCTATCGTTGCCTGCTTTTTGGTTATTTAAGTTTTTTTAGTTAAATCATGATAGGGAAGCTGTCTTTGTTAGATTTAATAACATACGGCAATGAATTGTCATAATAAAATTAGTACAATTAGAAGAAAATAATATTCTTCAATCATCCTCCAATAAAGGTGGGCAAATACTTTTGTGCGATTCACAGTTATTTAGACATACACTACATGTCTAAATAACTGTGCATCGCACAATTAGTTTAAACCCTGCTAAACAATAAACAAAAATTAAATCTAACACAAATTAAATCACCGATTGTAAAATAATATTTCGTTTTTTTTTGTAATTTGAACAGTTTTGGTGTAAAATTAGGAACAAAAATCACATTCATCTTTGGGGTAATGATCATACATAAAATATTCGCAATAAAGGCACCAAAACCTGGGAAGTTCAAGAAAATAAATCAAATTTTCAGGTTCATTCATATCAGCAACAATATGCGACGGTCGATGGTGAAATAAATAGTAATGTCATTAAAATTTATGCAGTGGGATCTTAAAATAAAATGGGTTTCATCCCAATGCCATCTAAGGTTGTTAGTCAAAATATGATAAAATAAACTTTTGTTTAAAAAGCGTGTCAACATAAATAACCTCCATTTTAGAATCAAATCAAAATTTAACATCACAATGTCAGCAATAGTTACGAATTGACCAGCTCTCTATTAAGCTAAACTACGAACGAACGAACTATTTTATATATCACAATAGTGACGAACACACTCCAGACGTGGATCGATTTGATGAAAACAATAATTTAGGGGTTTTCCAAGGCAGCGGCACAATACTATATATGCATTATTGCGTGTTTAATAAAGTTATGAAGTATTTTTTTATAAATTAACTCCCTTGAAGTGCCAGTAGAGTCAACGAAGAATTGAGACCTATGAATATAAAATAAGATGCGTGTGATATAAAAACATGAGAAATACGGCTTAGTAAGGTAAAAAAAATGAATTTTACAAAATACAGATCTTATAGGTATACGTAATCCTTAGGTATTCTGTTTCTTTTCACTTCGATTGTTTTTCCAGACATTTCGCTTAAAAAGGCAGATGCAACATCACATATCAACTGAAAGCGTGTGAATACTTACTCACGAATCGTGAATAAAATGACCAGTGAACAGAATCCTTCAAGTTCAGAACTGTTGTGTGCACGATGTGGCAACGTAGCATTGAGATCTTTCGTTGGACGTCACATACGGCTAGCAATTAACGTATAGAATAAAGACGAAAGCGTCACTAGTTTTTGCGACGAAAATCAACGGAACTACGTAAATATTCTGTGCAGCAAGATTGGAAGAAAAATGACGTCCAATTTATTTTTCATATTCTGATATTTCTAGTATCAGGGGGTAATTTCGCAAACATTGCACGTAGTCTCCTATTTGACGTCCGATATACGGACGTCGGAAGCAGGTGGACGCCACATTAGATGCAAAAATGGCCACAGTGGACGTACAATAGATTACGGGATATATATATCTATATATATAGGGTTAATTTTCAATAAAAAACATACATAAAATGGTAGTAGCATATCATTACATAATCACGTAGTTGTAAAAATAAGAAATTAGGCAATATTATAATTATTATTAAAGAGAATAATCCAAACACCTGTATATATATATTTTGCTGACGATAAAAGATAAAACGGCCATTGTGATCGAATCCATGCAAAGGCAACAACGGTACTCGATTTTATGCATCATCCAACACGTACTTGAACCTTTTACCTACAGTAAGTAGTATAGAAGCACGACCCATGATATAAAAATCAGAAAAGCTTCAAAAATCTCGTACTAGTTTCATAAAGAATATGACTCTACTATCTAAATCGAAAACCTCATATTATTGGCTATCGTAACATCTCCGTTCCTGCATTTACTGCAGATACTAAACTCTAAGTGCAAGTGCGGTAGTCTAGATACTTTTATATGAAGCTAGTAAAGTTTGATTTTTCAATATAAGTTTTGCTATAGAGAAATAATTCTCTTATATAATAATTGAACTTCTAGAGGCGAGATGATAGCGGAACAATAACTGTGTTATAATCGTTTTTGTTAGCAGCTCAAGACTCGTTACAAGTCATTTCGAATGGTGATAAATTTCAGAAAATGCTGGACCGACTTTTGGAACCTAAGTTTCAAAGTAGTTGACACCTTTTTTAGAACTAGAGTCGTTGAGCAAGTTTTTGCTCTACAGTTTTGGCTAGAAATGCTTTTAGAATAGTTGTATGTGTAAAATCGGTTCGATTTTAAATAAACTTCAGAGATAATTTTCAGTTCAGTAAAATAAAAGGAACATCAAAAAACACGTACGACATGGGAAATTATAAAATAAAATCGATAAAACGCCTGTCGGATTATGCAGGAATCTGTACTTGTCCTATCCCAGGGTCCTTGACGTGAAGAATTCAAGTAATCATTCTATATTATATTAAATGAACTTGACAAAAATAAAAAACTAAAAATGCGTTGGTGCCTCCACTATACGAAACATTATGTAAACTGCTATTGCTGCCGTGAGTCGAGAGTCCAATTCTCATATACAGCAATTTTTGTGATGAAACTAAACAGAGCTTGTAAGATGAACCAGATAGGTTCATCCTACAAGCTCTGTTTAGTCTGGGATAAGATGAGTGTGTGAGAGTTATCCTACTGTAGCCCACTTAAGTAATACACCAAAACGAGGAACTTAGGAATCTACTCTCTATATCTACTATCTATAGGTGAAAACTACACTAAAATCTATTTGGTCATTTTTTTAGTTCAGTGTGTTCATATAGGTCGACAGGACGCAGTGAGGACTTCATTTTATTAAAAGTATAAATTGTGCGTAGGCATAAGTACCTCAATTACTCATTCACGGTCAAATAAGCAAAGCATTGCTTTATTTTTATAATGTCCTTCAAAGACAAGAAATAGGATCGTAATTAGTGATAAGTAGTCGTCTAACCCAGCCATTTGAGACGGAGGATCTCAGGTAGGACGTCGGGGTTCAAGAGAAACACTGCTAGGCTGAACAGGTTCTTTATTATGTCTCACTACCGCCTACATACAGTATGACCGAACTAGGTAAGCACTGGCCTGAGGGCTGTAGTGTAGACTCCTGCTGCTCTCCGACGCTCACAGGGTAGCTGCTTGTAGGGTCGCCGATGAACTGGCCAAGGTGCGCTGCGCAGGCAGCCCGGTGGTCGAGGTTCTGGCTGAGCGGGGTCTCAGGCGGTACAGCCGATGTGGGCCGGGCGGTTAGGCTCAGGCGTCCGTGGCCTGGCTGTAGGAGCTCGTAGGCAGGAACGGAGGCTTGGGTGGCGGCTGGCTTGTAGCGGCATGGCGCCAGCAGCTTGTGGCTTGTAGCACGTAGGGTGAATCGTGGCCCGTAGGAAGAAGACAGCTCGTGGGGTGAACGTCAGCCCGTAGAGAGAACGTCAGCCCGTAGAGAGAACTGGAAACAGCATAGAGAATACACAACAACCGGTCAGGAACAGGCGGTCTCTAGATCGGCTGTTATGCTTAGGAGACACAGATACTACAGACAGAACATATAGGCACACAGACAACTAGAATATGTTTACCCCCAGCGGGACAGTAGACAGAGAAGTAGAATAGTACTTTGTAGTCACTACAACCATCAGCGAGACGGTGTGTAGGGCAAGTGACCGACTTAGATCGCGACCTTATATAGATATAGGCATATGAGTCACTAACTGACTTTGACTTGAACATGACCATATTTGGTAATATTGCGAACGCTCTGCGGCTAAGCTGGCGTTAAGCGCCTGTGAGATATTATAACGCAATACGTGGAGTATTACGTTACACATTCTCATAATCTTTTATAGATGTTCAGAGTGACGTAGTTTTATTACGATCTTTCTAAACCATCTTCTGAGCCTAGTCTTATCTTAGGTATGAACTAGAATACACGTGTTTTATAATTGTGACTTTAAAGACGGGCGATGAAAGTAAAAATCGTATATTTTCATCTACAATCTTAGGTTATTATATATATAGGGATTCGTTTGGAGAATTCTGGACGCGTCTTTCAATTTAGGTTCATTATGGTCTTTTTAGATAAATACTAACAGACTGTCTTGCAGAGGCTATCGGAATATAATCCAAAGCGCGTATCTCTGACTTTTCTAAGATATGTGCCTCGGAGAGCACGATAAGCCGTCAGTCCCGCCTGTCATGAAGAACTTTGACAGTCGTTATAGGGAGTCAGTACCTCTGAATAAACTGAAACTAGACTAAGCCATTGCATATCGCCGTATCTTTGATTTGTGGAGGTCAAACAGGCAGTTTCTCTCAGGAAAAGCTAACATTTAGGTAGATCCGGTTTGACAATAAACTGACCTTCAGCTGAAAGTGGGATTGGAACGGTATTGTTTTATAAAAATTAGGCAAATTTATTGATGCTGAAATGATGTTGAACTTTTTTTATTGATATAATTGAGTGCGATATTACTTCTATATGATAGAATTAACCTAATGAACAAACTATGATTTAATTAGATTCCTAGAAACAGAGTCCTGGAAATCAATGCCAGAAGCCTATCCTTCGCCATTGCCTTAAATAAAATGACCTACGATCCAAGGACATAATATATATAAAAAGCACTCTATGTTAAATTTAGTGTAAATGATATTAAATTTACAAAGGCTCTAATATTTTACAATATATATCTCCAGTAAACAAAGTAAAACATTTTGATTCCACACCGGTCATTAAACTTGATATACGGCTCACAATAATTATATTACTAATTAAATTAGGCCCAAAAATTAACCTCATATTGCTTATTGCAGGTCGAGAACCGGCCATTAGTTAATAAGGACTTGGAGGATCAACCCTAAACCACTCCTTATCTTATTTGAAATCGTTTTACATACTTAACCCCTTTGAGATGGTTGATCTCCTAGTACTAGACACGATTACGGATAAAAATTAGTGGGCTTCGTGTGTTTGGGGTTAAGAGATTTTTGTGTGTGAGTTGAATTTTGTGAATATAATATTTTTATTGTCGTAAGTAATACTCAGTTTGACCATATAGTAGCTTTAGTATATAGAGATAGCGTTTTTTGATTAATAAAATCATGTTCGAGCAGAACACTACCACCCACTTGAAGTGGATACGCCAAAATCAACTATTTTACTTTAGAAACTAGGAACACACAAAAAGTATTTCAATCATATATATCTCTTTGATCGGTTATTAATAAGTAGAAAAACAGTTCTCACTGGGTGCCTAGTTGCACTCGTTTTGAATACATTATTCATACATACACCGTATAAAGCCAACTATATGTACATGCCTTCAATCTGTCAGTGCCTAACTTACGGTAGTAGAGCCTTGCTGATTTCAACATTAATGGGCCAGCTCGACCGGGGAAGTACTACCCTGTCACAGAAAATCGACGTTACGTAACAGTACCTAAACTGTTGCGTTTCGTTCGGTGAGTGAGAGTGCCGGAGGCCCTATCCCCTATTCCTTCTCCCTCATCCCACTACTCATCCTATCCCTTTTCCCAACCCCAAGGGGCGGTAACGCACTAGTGACTCCTGTAGTGTTGCTTGTGTCCATGGGCGGCGGTAATTGCTTACCACCAGGCGATCCGTCGTCTGCTCGTTTACCGCCTAATGCTATAAATAAAAAAAAACTGCCCAAGTAAATCCAACTGACAACACGGTTGACGTAGCGGCTGCCCTGCGCTGAGTGTCGTGGGTTCCATTCCTAAACGAGACAAAGCTTTGTGGAACGCTTAGGAATACAAACTAGCAAGCGGGTCACTTTATGGTAAGTGATCGGAGCCGCCCATAGACAGCTGCAGTGCCCGAAGGATCACAAGTGCGTTGCGTACCTTTTAAAAAAGAATATTCACGATGCACGCTTCTTAAAGTTTCCAATGTGGATATGTGTGATCTATAAGTTATTTTTAGAGTCTGAATTCGTTTGAATCAATTTTGATATAAATATTACTGCAAATATTTTACACTTACTCAAAGCTATTTGAAATCATTCATTAACCGAGTATAATAATTATACTATTTAGTATACAAAGGACTCTTCAATTTAATTTGTGTAGATATTCTGTTACAATATAATGTATGACAGCCATTTACACAAAGGTGCATCACAGTGAGCGATCAAAGGGTAATCAGTAATTGTCTAAACAGTAAGTGCCGATTACGCTAGACATGAGTTAGTAAAATGGAACGTTATACTCGTATATCAGTAATTAATAAGTTAGATAGATGAGGTAGATTATAGTGATAAGTTTTCGGAATATTCGGTATATTATGATGGGGTGATTTATTAAAATAATGATTTTAAGATAACAGCCATCAGTTTGAAGTATACATTACGACTGTACTTAGTTCAGACAGTGAACCAAAGATCCATTTCAAGACCGTGAATTCGGTTCTCATGAATCATGAATAGCTGACACTCATGGCTTTAGCCGTATCAGCATGCATTAGGATTTCATAAATCAAGTTTGATAATATATAATTTTATGAGCCTTAAAATAATTTTAAAGTATATTTGTACCAAAAGTGAGTAATTATGGTGTTGTTTGTTTGTTTTCATCAAAAGAAAAACAAATTATTTTTGATAATTTCACTTATAATACATAGCATTATTATACACTTTGTTTAGATTTTAACCTAATGCTGCTGATAAGTAAATGTTCAGGTGAGCATTCACTTGACAGACCAGCGAGCATTCGCCGCTTTTCTTTATTTGTCAAACTGAAGAACGAACAGATCCGAAAATTGCTACGAACATTTTCACGATCTTTCTAACGAACGCCCTAATCGGTAAAAACGTCAAAGCAAATTTACTGTCAGTTCGCTAGAATGCTCGCCTGAACCTTTGTAAGACTGCTCATCAAAACACAATCGTTTGTTTTTCTTTTTTGTTACACTCGCAAGAGTGCTCATTACAGGTGAATGTTAAATGTCATCATCATCTTCTTAGCGTTATCTCAGTTTCAATTTTGGGCCCGCTTCCTAGTCTAACCGGATTTGGCTGAATATTAGCTTTTCCACACAGCGACTACCTGTCTGACCTCTGTAACCCGAAGGGATAGCGATATTCCATTAGACTAGTATCAGTTTATTTAGAAGGTACTGACGCACTGTAACGACTGTCAAAGATCTTCATAGCAACCGGGACCGACGGCTTAACGTGCTCTCCGGGGCACGGGACAAGGGATAATTAACAATAGGCTTGTGTCCTAAAATGAATTAGCGATTGATTCGTTCCTTTATTAGATGTTATACAGAAATACCTACATTACTAATTACGGCTTTTTAAAAACCTTTTTGAATTTGACACGAAAACGCTGTAAACCATCATGGTGTTGGAGAGATATCACAAAGTCCCAACAAAACAAACCGTGAATGAAGTCTGGTCTGACGTACCCACTTTTATTTTGTTATAATCGATTTGACAGGTAGAAAGTTTGACGTTTTAGTTGTATTTACTTTTTTTTTTTTTTTGGTATCGGGTTGGAAAATCCTCATGGAGTCCCTCCGCCCCGGGGGGGAAGGACGAAGGGGACTGTCAGACTCTTACTGACTAAAAACCAACCCGTGCTCCTCATGTACCCATGTGTCGGAGGGTAGAGTTTCACCAAAGCATTCCTCGCTACCCCCCGACGGGTATTGGCCCACCAGATGGTCAGGCGGGCCACGAACGAAACCCCCTTGGCGGCGGATGAAGGTGTTGGGCTCCGCCGCCAAAACACCCAGCGGCCGCAGAGGATAGGGAGGACGGCAACGCAACACCGCATCTCCTCTTCCTCTGCGGCCCCACCGCGACGCAACGATGGTGCGCCCCCATTTGGTCGCGGATGATAGGGCGCGGGGCAACGCAACACCCACACGCCTCTCCTCCCGCGACCGCACCCGACTGCGAGGGACAGACAGAACTGTCCCCCGCACCCGCACCATGGGACGCATCCTACGCAGGCCTCTACCAAGCTCACGTGGAGCGTCCCCTCCCGGGATCCCGCTTAGCTTCACCGTGGGTGGCTTCTAACCCACGGTTACTGAGCCCCCCCACCACGACAAGGTGGAGATCCCACGGGGGGGTAGTTGTATTTACTACTAAAACGTCAACAACATGAATGGCGGACGTACTGTTTAACGTATTGCTCTCTGATTGGTGTTCACTGTCACAAGAATAAATACATTATTTTTAGTTTTAGAATCCTAAAAATAACATTAATCTTACCTTTTTATATTAAATAATAAACTTTATTGACATCTTAAAGTCATAGTGAACCTATAGATACTACAATCAAACCGATTTATTCTTAGTGGACACAAGCCTATTGAATACGCACATAACTCGGAAAAGTCATAAGTGCACGCCGTGGATTCGAACCTGACACCCTCTGCATGGCAGTTTGTTGGTTCCACTATGCTATCGCTGCTTTTTGAATTCGTGAATGCTCAAATGTATCAGCACCATAAGAATCGATTCATGCTACAAGAGCTATCAAAATTTATATCACTAGTAGTTTTGCAAAATTCCTTTTAGCTAAATTCTGAAGAGAATTTGCTTCTCATTGGTTATCAGATTGTGGAGAGCTTCAACACTCAAGAATGTTACTTTCATTAAACAGTTTTCATTTCAAATATTTTAATTAGATAAACTGCAGCCAAGAAAATTTAATTAGACATAAGACTTTGAAGATTTATTT
This sequence comes from Euclidia mi, assembly GCA_944739405.2. Taxonomy (NCBI): domain Eukaryota; kingdom Metazoa; phylum Arthropoda; class Insecta; order Lepidoptera; family Erebidae; genus Euclidia; species Euclidia mi. The sequence continues at coordinate 32,274,265 of OX123183.2, forward strand.
ACTTTGCAAATAATAATGTTTTATATCTCAGTTTTAAATCATAAGAAATGGTCTGAGATGGTTCTATCATTTTATCTCAACATTTCTTAATAGTGATTTTGAAGGTTAGTGACTTGATGCGTGATGAATGTAAAGTTATGATTTTAATAACAATTTCTTTTGCAGAGATAATAATATTAATATCAATACAAGTCCGCATTAAGATAAGATGATGAATAGATTAGATTATTGTGTTCGTTTACCATACTTTTGAATATTAATATATCTGGTTCCTTGACCCGTTATACGCCAGAATAAGAAAAAGAAACCGCATTTAAAGTTCCACTGTAAATATCCAAAACAGCATAAAAGACTTTTGATTGCAAGTGCACACCAAATGAAAGACGCTGGGCACAAGTTATAGCGTACTATATATCTCTTTTCAAAAAGATATCGCGATAAGCGAAGTCATTCAAGCCGGACTCTTTTCAGTGTAGAACTGAATTGCTTTTTTCGTTATTATTGAAAACGCCGGTGGCCAGTACGACACCACTGCTATTCGATTCTTTAGAGTTTTGACTCTCTAGAAACATTTTATTGGAGTGAAAGTTTTTAAGAGTCGTCTCGTAAATAGTGTGATGACATGTGTGTTGGGTACAACTTTCGTACCTAATTGTTCTGTCAGCTTCTTTATTAGCTTATAAAGTTAAAATAAAGGTAATTATTTAATTGCAAGCAACCCTCTATATGGTGAATATTTTTACTCAATTTAAATTTAATTAACATCGAATGCCTTTGAAATTACATTCAAATATTTTTTACATTAGATTGTCTCGAAATTCGGTTTGGTCCATCATTTTATTTTTTATTTATTTATAGTCTCACGCCTGTATCCCCGAAGGGGTAGGCAGAGGTGTAAATATTACACCCACATTTCGCCATGAACTTTTAGGTCCCACGTAATAGGGGGCGAACCTATTGCCGTTACCGGGCACATCACCAGACTCCTGGCTGCTATTGAATATTCGGCAAAACCCAGTAACACTTTTCCCGACCCGGGAATCATACCCGAGACCTCCGATCAGCAGTATACTACCCATGTAACGTGATGAAACACAAACCTAAGCAGCTAGATCTTAGCCGCCTTTTGGTATGTTATTATTAAAGCCCAGCCTAGTTAAATGCCCTAAAGTATACTGCCGTCATAACGTAAAAGGGCACAAATAACATTTTGTAAATCAAGAGAAAATGGAGTTTAAAATATTTCTTAGTTTTTGTAAAAAAATAATTACGGTATCGTAGTTATAGAAAATTTATGAATGGAAATAGTAGCGTCCGTATGAATTCTATAAGATGATTTACGTATTTTATTTTATTTTCACTGTATTTATTCAATAATCTACATTTTCCATTTCAACTTAACGTAAAAAATATTGTAAAATCATTAATATTACGTATAAAAGGCATAATTAACCAAATGTGACTTTCCATTCTAACATTTTTGGGAAAAAAGTTAAATATTACTCTGCCGCCATAACGTAAAAGGCCACAACTAACATTTTGTAATTCAAGAGAAACGTGAGTTTAAACTTTTCTTAGTTTTTGTAAAAAATAAATTACGGTATTGTAGTTATAGTAGCGTCTATATGAATTCTATAAGATGATTTCCTTTTTTTTTAATTTTTACTGTATTTATTCAATAATCTATATTTTCCATTTGTAAAATCATTAATATTACGTATAAAAGGCATAATTAACCAAATGTGACTTTCCATTGTAACATTTTGGGTAAAAAGGTTAAATAATAAAATGAAAAGCGATATTAATTAAAACACATCTATCCACTTGTGACTTCTTCATGTAATCTAAACTAGATATGTCCTTTTCTAGTGCTATCACAAAAATAATTGCTCAGTTGTGCCCTTTCAGGTTATGGTACTTTTGTTTATTGTGGTTATAAAGTTATACAAAAAATATTAGCAGGTAGGCCTTTTTCTCCTGATTCCAAATATGTATATAACTCAATTTCGAAAAAAATGTTAGTTAATACAACAGGTATAGTGCAAGTAAAGAATCTTCGTAATGATGAAATGGGATTTAAACTTTCATAAAGGCTCTTTTTATATCCCGTATATGAATAACAACAATCTTACATCGTTTTTAGGTACTATTTAGTAAATATTGTTTATACATGTCTACCTAGACATGGGTGCACAATATTTACTAAATAATAATAAAATACATCTAAACATTAACAAAATTTAAAATCGAGTACTCATACTCATATCAGTACTTAACTAGGCTGTCCTGTCAAATCTTATTAGACTACTAAGCAGAGCCTGGGTTCTAAGACAAAAAGTTATGGCTGCAACCCTGGTAACGTTAAGATCATTATAATAACACATATCAGTACTTACTCTGAATAACTTGTGAGCAGCACAAGTCCATTAGGTCTTTATATTATATAATTATATTTTTTGAAACACAGTTTTCATTGCATCATCGATAACGATCTTGTGCCTTTCAAGCCGGGTCCGCCTGCCTTTCCTTTAAAAAGACACTTTTATCCTCTCTCATCCATGCATACATACATATCTCATCCATGCAGTCTATCAACAACATAATAATGTAATATGTATCTCAAAAGGAGTTAAAACAGCAAGAGTGTTAATAAATAGTTTAGCATACTTCAATTTTCTCGCAGTGCCTGTCACTGGGAGCTTGTAGTAAATGGTAGACTACTTAAAAGTATGACTTAGTTTTCTATTATCAGAGCTTAATATTATATCGCATGTCGAATGAACATGTATGTATTTACAAAAAAGAGTAAACTAGTAACCATAATACACATTCGGCTTATTTTGGATTTAGATGATGTTGTGTGCATGTGGTAGAGTATTTTAATCATTATTTATTAGTAGGAAACAACATGGGAGTTAGTACTGAAACTAACTGGGTAACCTGTAACCTGTGTTTACACTTCTAACTGTTTGATCTGTATTAACGATGAATTTGCAAAACTTAATGGATTTCCAAAGAAAATGAACTAGGTTGAGTACCTTCGGTAGACTAAACAGACTTGATATTCGGTTTTGAGCTATTACAGACTCCTTTATTTTTTTTGTCCCGTCATGTTTGTATAGAATTTCTTCTTATATATCAAATTCACGACTGGTTCCTTTGTACCAGGAAGCAAAGACGATTCATGCCAGTTTATCCTTATTCGTAACTAAAATATAAAAATTCTTTTGCACAAATATTTTTAACAAACTATTTTTAAGCGTTCTTTGAAACAATAAATTTTGCGATAAATTTAACTAATTTCTATTAAAAAAACTTTATAATTAGAGATTTTTTAAATTGAACAACGTCCTAATTGATTCAACGTTTTGAGTAACAACGTCCCATCTTAACATTGAACCCACAAATTGTTTCACAGACTACGGCGAAAACCGTCCTTTTTTAACCTCAGACGCAAAAAACTTCAATAATTTTCGTAAAAAAACGTCTTAATATTCCATAAGGCCTCTACTTTTTGTTGCTTAATATTGCATAAAAATCGATTACTCTGTGAATATTAATTACGGTAATGGTCTTTTTGCGCCAGAGTTACGTTTCTGAACAACTCCATTGAAAAATGTTCTAAATAATCATCGATCGCTGTTAACTATGAACTGAGTTAAAAAGTAATAAATATAATAATCTGTTTAAATTTAAGAACTTAAAGTTGTACATAGTGAAGTTATACTTTTAAAATATCGTCACTTACCAGAATTGAAATCTTGATTTGGAAACGCGGTATGTAAGTTTGAAAACGCCGAACTAAGATCAGGCTCTTTTGCATCTACTTGAATCATATTTTGTATTTTGCGTGATCCTGATATCTTTAAAAGTATCCTTTTTTATTTAAAATACTGAATAAATTGAATTTTCTCAAATATAATGTAAATTAAGTACAGAACACGAAAACGCCCCAATTTTCTTCTTCTTCCAATGAACATCGGCCGAACTGCTGATCGATCGCGGCGCTCGCGCCACCCGTACTCCCCGTGTCCCGTCCCCTGTATACGTCGTGCGTTGTTGCGCGGAACAAATATCAGATGAAACGTTATTCGATTCCACATCTCCGAAAGTAAGTAAGGCAGCGATAGCCGAGTGGATATACCAACAGACTGCCATGCAGAGGGTATCGGGTTCGAATCCACGGCGCGCACCAATGACTTTTCGGAGTTATGTGCGTATTGAATTGTTAATTATCGCGTGTACCGTGCCTCGGAGAGCACGTTAAGCCATCGGTCCCGGTTGTCATGAAGATCTTTGACAGTCGTTACAGGGCGTCAGTACCTTCTTAATAAACTGACACTAGTCTAAACCATGGAATATCGCTATCCCTTCGGGTTGCGGAGGTCAGACAGGCAGTCGCTCCGTGGAAAAGCTAATATTCAGCCAAATCCGGTAAGGCTAGGAAGCGGACCCCAGATTGAAACTGGGATAACGCTAAGAGAAAGAAGATCTCCGAAAGTAAGATACGAAAATTCTAAAAACACATTTTGTAGAGTTTGTATTCCTTATCCCATTTAGCTATTTAACACGATTTTGGTCTATGGTCACATGGAACTCTATTCTACGGATAGGTCGATTTATTTCGCCTCTTGTTTATTTTTCCGAGATATAACTTAATAAAATTATATCTCGTTTGGATACAAGTCTTTTGGTACGTCGTGGTTAATTCTTTTTGTTTTATGTTCTTATGATCGCTGCCTGTGCCACAATTAAATTAGTCAAAATATGTAATTGAATTTAATATATTTATGGACAGAAAGCCATTTACTCAAACACGCACAAATAATAACAAATATTATTAATCTAGCAAAATTCATAAAACACGCGAGAACCAATCAAATCCTTTCTCTCCTACTCATTCCTGTCCGCATATCCTCTCACTTCAAATTAGTGTCTTCCAACAACCGCTTTGCAACTCGTGTGTGCGCGACGCTTCGCTCCGCTATAATCTAAAAAACATAAAAGTGCTGTGCATGTGTGAACTGAATTTGTGGGTGGATTACCAGTTCCAAGACCTAGGAAGACGACACTGCTCCTGCTATCAAGGAAATCACCCTACGCACGCTCCATTAATCCGCTCCATCCGTAAGTACCTAAAACTCCTAGTCTCTGCGCCCACAATTTCCTGGTCCCTCTTGCTGAATAAAAAACAAAATACACTCGCTCTCTTATCACTCATCTAATCACACACACAATACCTACGCAAACTCGCTTTCTCACGCAATTAAATTAATTGAATCACGGCGCCATTGTCGTGTTTCTCGCTACTCGCATCGCAAATCCAATTTCGCTATATCTCAACAAACGCTCACTCTTTTCGCTATTTATACATCTGTGTATTCATATTTTAATATCGGCATATAAATTTAACGCATAGTTCACGCATTTAAAAACATTTACGCATCCACATAAATTAATACTAGATTTCAACACTCAAAATGGCGTCCAAAAGGCAGACAAAGAAGAATCCTGCCAGTGACGATGAACACTCTGAACCTAACCTAACCCCAAATTAGCTATTTTAGAAGCTAAAAAGGAAAATCTCTTCCAAATTATACAGAATCTGTACAACCTCAGCCTAAAGGTTTCCGATCCGACATTTCAATCGCAATTTTTAGCACGCGTTCACCCGGTTGATATTATTCGATCAAATTTTATGGAAACTCATGTGCTATTGCTCAGTTAGAGGATAATCCTTCTGCAAAGCCGAACTACTCCGCTTTACAAATCTTCGACGAATTGTACTGTTACGTAAAACATACAGCGTCCACTTTAACGCAAGATAATTCTACAAAGAACATTCAAGATAACTCTCATACATATGATGTATTAAACCGAATATTACCGCCTCTCAAATTAATTACTTTTGACGGTTCACCATGCAAATGGTCACCATTCTACGAAAATTTCAAAAGTCTTATCCACGATAATCCGCATCTCTCAGACGCCGAAAGGGTTCAATATCTAATAGGTTTATTGTCAGGCAAAGCATTAATCGTCTCTTCAGGTATTACACCTACCGCTGATAATTATTTAATCATTTGGAATTCTTTGTTAGAAAAATATAAAGATACTCGAGTTCAAGTTTCCAGTTGTGTACAACAATTAATTAACAATAAACCTAATCAATCTATTGATACATTTCTCGAACAATTTTACTCCGCCGAAGCTGCTTTACGTCGTTTAGATATTGACGATCTCGCAGATTATATTATTACCCACATTGCACTTACCAAATTAGACAAGGAGGTAGTGAACTTGTTCGAGCAATCCAATAGGAATGTTCCGATACCTACATTTGAGCATCTTACTAAATTTCTTAAAGAACAAAGTAAAATTCAAACATTACGCACTCGTTATTCCAATATCAAACCGTCTGTTACTCAACGTTCATCTAATAATTATAATAACGCACTAAAATCTAAGCCGACTCAAGCATTTCTTGCAAACACTCATTCGCCCGTAATAAGCCAACAACGCTCGTGTAAAATATGTAATGACCCTAATGCGCATCCTTTATATAAATGTTCGTATTTTATTAATCAAGATCCGAGTGCCAGATTTGAACTAGTAAATAAACATCATTTCTGTCGCAATTGTTTGGGATTCCACGATACTAAACTCTGTAAATCTACACATACTTGTTCGTTATGCCAACGCAAACATCATACACTCTTACACTTAGAGAAGTTTCATAATAGTTACAAAACCAAGCAGGTGATCTCGCGATCGGAAGTCGAACCTAGTGCATCGCTCAGTAGTAACAATAACAACACGCAACGCGCGAAGCCGACGCCGTTGAGCGCGCCGCCCACGCCGCCGTCTGGCGCTATGACGCGTACGCCCTCTAGCGCCACGATTGTATCGAACGGATCGGTCGCCGCGCTCGCCGCCGCTACTGATAACTCTGCGCGCGTAAATTCAAATGATCTCGCGTTATCGATGACCGCTTCTACATATAATATTGATTGCAATAATACTACTGTTTTATTACCTACAGCCTCTGTATTCGTTTATAATAATAACTATCCAAATAAAGTTCGCGTGTTTCTAGATACAGGCTCAATGAGTAATTTTATCACAAAATCGTGTTGTGACCGCCGTAATTTAATTGTTACTCCTGATAACTCGACCATACTTGGTATAGGTCAATCTAAAATTCCTTCCCTTGGATTAACAACATTTAAAATATTTTCCCGCTTTGATTCACGTTGCTCGTACACTATCCACGCTCGCGTAATAGAAAATATTACCGACGGCTTACCTAGTCTGCCCATAGATAAATCAAAATTAATTCATTTACGCAACTTACCTATGGCTGATGATGCATTCCATTTGCCGGCTGGTATCGACTGTTTAGTTGGCAACAAGCTGTTCCCGTTCTTGTTAGGTAATGGGAAGGTTACATTGCCTGGCTCGTCGGTAGTCGTTGTTCAGACTACCCTTTTTTATATTGCCATGGGAAGGGCAGATTGTGATAATCGCTTAAATATTAATACTCCTCTTCTTAAAAATAAAAATACTTGTAAAAATAAAAGCTTTTTCTGCGCTACCGCATCTAACTCACTTGAAACCCTCACTCAACGCTTTTGGGAAATAGAAAACGTCCCTGATAAAATTCACATAAGCCCTGATGATCAGGCCTGTGAACTTATATTTACCGCAACTCACTCACGCGATGATACTGGCAGTTAACAAGAGCATAATCTCAATCACTTCAAACGCAGTTGGTAGTGACTGTGTCAGCCGTAATATGCTTCTTCCTAACCTCGATATAATCCTACCCATCATTTCCCACATCCTTAATTACTCCTTGTCCAGTATAGTATTGCCATCGATATGGAATGACGCCCAAATTACTCCCATACCAAAAACCTGTCATCCCTCATCCTCTGCCGACTATCGTCCCATCTCCATACTACCATTCCTATTCAAAGTCCTCGAACGCCTCGTCCATGACCAAATTATTTCATTCCTCTGCAGAAATAATCTCCTTAATCTCTTTCAAGCTGGTTTCCGCCCGGGTCATAGTACAGTCACATCCCTTGTCAATATTACGGATGACATCAGGTCCGGTATGGAAGGCGGAAAGCTCACTATTCTTGCACTGTTCGATTTTAGTAACGCCTTCAATACAGTGGACTTTGAGATTTTAGTTGGTGTTCTTCGCTCTCTTAACATATCTCCAACAGTGATTGATTGGCTTCGTAGTTACCTGTGTGACCGCCAGCAGCGTATTCGCATTAAGGATACATTTTCTGCTTGGTGTAACATAACTGTTGGTGTGCCCCAGAGTGGCGTGTTGTCTCCATTACTCTTCGCAATTTTTATAAATTCTATCTCTAACAATCTTCGCTCTTGCTATAACCTTTATGCAGATTGTCTCCAGATCTATAGGCAGTCACCATAAGCGCAGATAATACAGTCCATTAATGTAATTAACAGTGGTTAATTACATTAATGGACTGTATTATCTGTAATTAACAGTGGTGGCAGCGATGGTAAAGGAACACTATCTGTCCTTGTAGAAGGGTAGTTATCACTGCCACGCTCTACATCAGCTCCGTATTTAATTAATGTAAAAAATATAAATATTGATTAGAATATGTAAATAACATTATTTTTGTGTATATAGTTATGTGACTAAACGACAAAAACGTTTGTGAGTATACTTTTTATTCAGTGACTCAGTGATACTCAAGTGCAAACTTTTAACCAATAAACATAAACAAAAATAAACTATCAAATAACATTTAGCAAAACATTACGTTTGATTAGTGAAAAATAAACACTAAAGTGCAAAATAACTCAATGAAGATAAATAAGTGAAAATTAAATAATATCGTACCTACATCTACTTTGCAAGTATTTTAGAACTTGACCTTGGACTCTTAAAGTGATTGGATTTGTAAACAACTCTAGTAGGTACTACGATTAAAAATGTGCAGTTTGGAGGAGCTATGATACGATCACTTATTTTAACAACGTAGTTAAGTACCAAATAGCACTTCACTTTTTGAGAATCATTAAGTTGTGTTTTATAAGATATTAATAAGTCACAATGGACGAGTACGTAAATATAACGCAGAGGAGACCAAACACATGTAACACAAGCGAATGTAAAGAAAGAAAGAAAGAAAGAAAGAAAGAAACATTTATTTGGATACAGCACAAAACAGAACAACATACAATATTTTAAAAGAACAATACTGATTATAAAGGCACATTAAATAAAAATAGAGAAGAATTTGCAGATCAGAAAAAAAGAAATATCGAGTAATGTCGAGTATGTGTCCCAGTGCTGGCCAAAAGGGTAGCCAAGTCAGCATTATGCCCAGTACAGCTGATGCATACAGGACGCTGATATTCTCTTGGCTCCCATTCACTCACCACGGATGTCCAACCAGGTGTCGCGCTCACCCACAATGCAAAACACATAATAAGTTCTGTGTTATATTAAAATATACATATAATACATATAATACAATATACAATCACATGCACTCAAAAGGCAGACAAAATAATAATATAAAAGGAAAAAAAAAAAAAAAAAAAATAAACCACACGCAAATCAATCTCGTTAAAACCTAGGCGCGAGAAAAGGCCGCGGGGAAAGAGTAGGGTGGGCAGAGTGGCACTCTGTGAATTTTTTTATTAAAATTAAATTATATTAATAATTGTCTTATAATAAAATTATATAAAATTATCCTAGATGAAATTATATTAATATCATATTTTCGGTTCGGTAAGCTTTGGTAAGATACATCCATGTCAAATAATGTGAATTATTTGACATGGATGTATCTTACCAAAGCTTACCGAACAGTAACGATGACATTATTACATTAAAAGACGAAATAAACAAACTAAGGACCGAGTTACAGATTGCTAACGCTGAGATTGACAACCTTAACATAGAAAAGTACACTTTAAAACAAATTAAAAAGTTCCGAAAATAAGATTAAATTGTACAAATCGGTAGGAATGGATGGGTATGGTACAAATAAAGTTTGCACTGGAACGCCAATTAAGTTTTATTCCCCACAATATCAACAACGGCTTCGTACATTTTCAACGAAAGCAGGCCTACCTAGAACGTCACCAAGAGAATTGACCCTAAATGTATTAAAATCAATTAGTCCTAAATTAAAGGCTAATAATGTACAAACATCGGTTGAGTTATAATAAGCAATTATAAATGATAGTCACCAGAAACCACCCATTTGTAAGATACTTTTTGGCGGCAATAATATGGAGAACAGCAACGTAGAACCAGTCCTAAAGCAACAGAAAGGGGTTGTACTTGCTGATCAGCGTGGGAAAAATATACGACACCAGCTACAAATACTCCTAGGCGAAAAATTTAAAGTAGTAGTATACTGGCAGCCTGCAGCAAAACTATTCGATATTATTTACACCGCAAACGAAGAACTGGCGACGATGACGTCTGACGATTACTTAATAATCATAGGCGGTGTGAATGACAACAATCCGTATGAGTTCAAAAGTTCTCTTATTAGCTGGCTGCCTACAGTACTTCAAATAAATGTTATAGTCAATGAGATACCCTATAACCGATACCTTAATCCTATGAAACTACTACAAACAACTTAACCAATGATAAGTTGTTTGTAGTAGTTGTTAAGTAATACTGAATGTAAACGAACAGATTTGATAATAATGTGAATGACTTTTTTCGTTTGTAATTATTTGACTGTATTACATCAAAACATAAATGGACTTGTAAATAAATCTGACATATTAAGTGTCCATTTGGAAGAACTAAAAACTGTGGATATTTTATGCATTACGGAACATAATATGACAGAAAATGACATTGAACAGCTTACGATCCCAAATTGTAAATTAACTCTACAGTATTGCCGGAATAATAAACATGGTGGATCGTGTATATTAATTAAATGTTATAGCAAAATAAAAATTGTAGCATTGTAAATGTAATTGAATGTTGTGGTATTGAACTTCTAGATTTTAAAGTAATTATAATATGCATATACAGGCCACCTAGAACCGACTGTAGATCTATTGAAATATTTTGTGTATTGTGTGTCTCAATAGTAAATATAAAGTAATTCTTTGTGGAGATTATAACACAGATCTACTGAAAAAGACAACTATGTCGTTAAGATTTAAATAAATTGTTGATAGTTATAATTTAACTTTTGCAACTACAAAACCAACTCATACAGCAAGTGGCACATGTATAGATAATGTTATTTACAATATGAAATCATGTAAAATCGAAACACATGAACTTGCACTTTCGGACCATAATGCGCAGGTTTTGAAATTTCCTATAAAAACAATAGCCCTTTAACGTATTAGTTTGTTTTGAAACGTGATTATAATAAAGACAACATGAGAAAATTTAAAATGTATATTGATAGCTTATCATTTAGTAACATATATGGGAGCAACAATGTCAATAACGCATTTAATGATTTCCACGAATTATTTAAATTTATCTATGAACAGTGTTTTCCTATACGTAAAATTCGCAAACTCTCGTACAAAAGGCCAAAATGGATATCAAAGTGTGCTGTCGTCGTAAAAGAAAACTACTATGGCAATATAGATATGTACCAACTGTGGAAAATAAAAGGCAATTTAAAGTCTATTCAAGCAGATTGTCGAAAATAATTAAATTGACACAAAAAGCACAAAACAATTTTTATATTAATAATGTATATAATAAGTCGAAAGCTACATGAAGATTTATTAATAAAAATCAAAAAGAAAGTCAGGATAAGTATACATACATACATACATACATACATAGACTCACGCCTGTTTCCCGGAGGGGTAGGCAGAGACTACGGAACGCCATTTGCAACGATCATGACATACCTCACTTGCTTCCCTCACTCCCATCAAGTTTCTCATGCATGCTCTTCTGTTAAGGGTACTTCTGACTTGTCCTTTTTTCAGGATGTCTCCAATCTGGTCAGAGAACGTCCGCCTAGGTCTTCCCCTTTGTCCTGTTCCATTCACACTTTCCTTATATATCTTCTTTGTCAGTCTATCGTCATCCATCCTCTCCATGTGCCCAAACCATCTTAACATGCCTTTCTCAATGCTTGTCACTACATCTTCTTTTACCCCACACCACTCTCGTATCACACAATTCTTTACTCTGTCGGTCAAAGACACACCACACATACTTCTCAGTGCTCTCATTTCTACAGCATTTATTCTACTTTCAAATCTCTTCTGCCATACCCAACTTTCACTACCATACATAAGGGTAGGCACTAACACACCTCTATGTACAGCCAAACGTGCCTTTTTGGACACGTTTTGACTGTTCATAAACGCCTTCAGAGCTCCATTCACACAATTACCTGCATTAACTCTCCTTTCAATATCTGCTTCATTCTTACCATCTCTTGTAAACAACGTACCTAAGTAAACAAACTCTTTCACTTGTTTCACTCGCTGTCCATCGATCAAAACATTACAAGCCGTAACGCTTTCCTCCTTTTCAAAAACCATAACTTTCGTTTTACTTACATTCACTTTCATTCCTTTCCTTTCTAACGCACGATGCATGATTGTTACCATCTCCTGCAACTCCTCCGTTGAAGATGCAAGTATAACCTGATCATCAGCATAAAGGAGGCATTTGACGAGTAACCCATTCATCCTTAATCCGCAGTCACTATGTTTTAAATCTTGCAAACAACTGTCCATGAAGAGGTTAAACAGCCACGGCGACGCTACACATCCCTGTCTAACACCTTTATCGATGGTAAACCAGTCAGTGTATGCCCCATTTATCCTCACACAAGCTCTAGAATCCTCATAAAGGGATTTCAGAGCTCGAATGAGGCTGCTGTCCACCCCATTCATTGACAGCACCGACCACATTACATTCCTCACCACTTTATCGTAAGCCTTTTCCAAATCGACGAATGCGCAATAGACCTTTTGACCTTTGGCCAAAAATTTTCCGGCTATGCTTCGCAAGGAAAAAACCTGATCCGTGCATCCCATACCCTTTCGGAATCCCGCTTGTACATCCCATATTTTCTTGTCGGTTACTTCCATAACTCTTTCAATAAGTACCTTTGCATACAATTTGCCGACAATGCTGAGAAGGCTAATGCCTCTATAGTTTTTGCAGTCTTGTTGCGAGCCTTTTCCTTTATAAAGAGGCACAACTACAGCTGTGGTCCAGTCATTAGGTACTCGGCCGGTGTTCCAACACAAGTTATATAACCGCTGCAACTGACCAACTATGATGCCCTGTCCAGCCTTCAGCATTTCGACTGTAATCCTATCATATCCTGCAGCCTTACCTACTTTCATACTTCCTAGTGCCTTCACGATCTCATCCACGCCAATAACGCTTTCACAATCGCAATTCACTTCAGCTATCGGTGTCTCTATTGCCGTTCTTTCGAATAAACTTTCAAAATACTCTTTCCATCTCTTCAGCACGCACAATTCACCATTTACTATACTTCCATTCTCGTCTCTGATGGATGTGTGTTCTGAGGATTGAGCTCTTCCTCGAACTGCACGAACGGATTTCCAGAAAACTTTATGTTCCTCTGGAAATCGTCAGATAATCTGCTATCAAACTCATCTTTCTTTTCCTCTTTTTTCCTTTTAACCATTTCTTTCACTATTCTTTTTGACCTAACAAACTCCTTTTTTGCTTCATCTATGTCTACACTCGTTGCTTTTCCCATTCTTTCATTTGCTCTGGCAGCCAACCAATCTGACCAAGCTTTCTTTTTCTCTGACACTGCTGATTGTACATCCTTGTCCCACCATGTATTCTTAACTTTTCGTATTTTCCTTCTCTTGTTCATACCACATACTTCAGACGCTACACATACTACCTCTTCTTTAAAGGCCTGCCATAATTCTTCCATATCATTTATGCCATCGAATCTCTCAAATCTTGCTATCAATCTTCATTTATACTCATCTTTCACATCTTTCTCTTGTAGATTTTCTACTTTTATTCTTTCCAAGGATAAGTATATAGGACTTATTAAACTAGATAATAGATATATTGACAATTCACAGGAAATAGCAAACTCATTTAATAATTATTTTACTGACCAGGTTAATTTGACTAGTAATAAATTCAAATTGACATGTAATCATTCTATTTCAATATTTTTGACACCAACAACTCCATTAAAAATCTTTAATACAATCAAATCTTTAAAAATAACTAATAGTAGGTACAGAATATGACAATATAAATACAAAAATATTAAAATACGTGGCAAAAATTATATTTTTATAGTTAACTTGATCATGAATATGGAATATTCTAACATAATTTAAAGATACATGTATCTATGATAAAGCCACTCTGCAAAAAAGGTAATAGGGATGACATGAAGTGTTATAGACCCGTTTCACTTTTACCTATTATATGAAAAGTATTTGAGAAAGTTATTTGTAACAGGTTTAGTTCACATCTTGAGAATAATGACATTTTAACGAATGCTCAACAAGGTTTCAGAAAAAACACACTATAAATTCGGCAATTCATAAATTTCTGAATCACATATATAGCTGCGTTGAAAACAAAACACATGTTGGTGCAATGTATATGGATATGACTAAAGCATTCGACTATGTTGACCATAGAATAATGCTGCATAAACTAGAGTCATATGGAGTTCTAGGTAATGCTTTAGGCCTATTAAAATCTTACCCTAGCAATCGACATCAGATGACACAAATCAATAGAATATCCCTGAATAATAAAATTGAGCATGTCTATTCATCCACATTAAAATAAATGCAATATGTAGTTCTCCAAGGTAGCGTATTGGGCCCGTTATTGTTCCTTACACATACAGGGTGTAAAAAGACCCTTAAAGAAAACTGAAATCCCATGTTGTACCAATCAGTATGAACATTTTTTATTTCGGCATCTTACCTGGGAAATTACTGGTTTAGGAGATATTGAGGCTCAAAGTTAGTATGGAATTTTTCTAATAAGGTACAAAATTGATGCATTTACTCCGCCAATATGTTATTTAGATGCCTTATAAACCCTATGGGTAAGTAGGTATTTTGAGCATTGCACGCGCGCTTTTAATTGCAGTTTAAAAAATGTGAAAACTCAAAAAAAATCTTTTCCCAGGTATTATTTTTGGTTAGTATGACTTGGCATGATGTCCACAACGAGTAGATTTTGGCTTGGTGATGGCTCTTGTGACACCCTGTATAAATGATTTGCCTCAATGTACTAGACATCCTATGATCCTGTTCGCAGATGATAGTACAATTATATAGAAAATTAAAAAGGGATATTTTTAACTGCGTATCAAAAATGTTATGTCACACACTAAAGTGAGTTACGCAAAAAAACTTTATTATTTCACTAAAATACTGACTTGCACAGCAAAAATACTATTTGTACACCAAATATGATGATCTTTTTACAAAATATCATTTGATATGAAAAGTTTCGTCCGCTCGGGAAACTTATCCACTCAGAAAACTTAATAGGTTATGTTAGGTTCTCTTGTGACCCTTCTCTCAAAAATAGGAGCCCTGCGAAGCAGGGCTCTGTCAACTTAGCTTAGCGGTGCAATTAGTATTTTTGATGGAAAATTTGTATTTTTGACTAACAGTTAAATACAACCCAATTAAAAATGGTAATCATCTCGATAGCGAAATAAATTCCTCTTTATCTGACGTCATTGACTGGTTTAATTCGAATAACTTCATTATCAATCTCGGTAAGACAAACATTATGACATTTACAACAAGACAAAATAGAATAAATACTGTTAGTAATATCCACTATAAGGACCAAAAAATTAATGAGACTGATAGCACAAAATTCTTAAGACTAAACATTGCCATTGACCACCATTGACCAAGCATTTAAGTTGGTGGAATCAAATAGAAAGTGTCTGTAAGAAATTAAACCAGTACTCATATGCACTTTATATGTTACGCAAAATAGTCAATAAAAACGAAGTTCAGACAGCATATCACGGATTTGTAGACTCTTTGTTACGATATGAGATCATTTTCTAGGGCAACTCTAGCGGGATCAATATGGTATTCAAGTTTTGAAAAAGATGTATTCGTTCGATGTGTAATTTGCAACAGATTGATAGCTGTAAACCATATTTTAAGGAAATGAGTATTCTCACTGTACCTAGTCTATACATTTACGAGAGTGCGGTATTTGTCAAAAGTAATATAGACAGTTATGTAAATAAAAATAAAAATGATATCCGCACAAACTACAAATACTTAGCTCACGTACAGCGCTTTTTAGTAAAAGTATTTTTACCATGGCCCCCAAAATATACAATAAGCTACCCAAACAAATAAATGATATAGAGAGTATAGGCAAATATAAAAAATCCTTGAAAAAATATTTGGTGGACAAAGCATATTATTCAATCACAGAATTTCTAGAGGAAAAACTGTGGTAATTATTAATAAATATGATATCGTTATTGTAAATTTAATTTTCTTTTCATTAACAATAATTTACTATCGTATTGTTTATTGACATTAATATTATCGAATTTTGTTGACTATTTGAGTGAAATAAATTAAATTTTGAATTGTAAAATACTATGTTGTTAAATTGTTAGTATTATAAAATTGTATAAAACACTACTAACCCATGTGTCGGAGGGTAGAGTTTGGCCCGCCAGATGGTCAGGCGGGCCCCAAACAAAACACCCTTGCTGGCGGATGAAGGTGTTGAGCTCCGCCGCCAAAAGACCCAGCGGCCGCAGAGGATAGGGAGGACGGCAACGCAACACCGCATCTCCTCTTCCTCTGCGGCCCCACCGCGACGCAACAATGGTGCGCCCCCATTTGGTCGCCGGAGATAGGGCGCGCGGCAACGCAAAATTGACACGCCTCTCCTCCCGCGACCGCACCCAACTGCGAGGGACAGACAGAACTATCCCCCGCACCCGCACTTTGGGACGCATCCTACGCAGGCCTCACGCAAGCCCACGTGGAGCGTCCCCTCCCGGGATCCCGCTTAGCTTCACCGTGGGTGTACCTCAAACCCACGGTTACTGAGCCGCCCACCACGACAAGGTGGAGATCCCACGGGGAGGTCTTAACGCACACCTGATATTCAACTAGCAAGTTCTTGGAGTGCATTCTCAAATGCGAACAACTTACATTAATTCATTTTACTTGTTGTCTACTTATTTATTGCATTTTTTTATTTGCCTTATAAATCTAGTTTATTTACCAGCAGAAACCATACCAGACTACCGGAAACGATACATTTAGAATATAATACTAAACCTGCATAATTATACTATTTATAAATCCGATTGTGAAGATTAATACGTTTTAGTAGTCTTCACAAATAAAAACAGTGGATACCTTTAATAACGAAGGCTTAATAAGGAAAGAATTAATAAGGAACCTTATACTAGGAAGGCTTTATCAATAATCCTTCCCTAAGAGAGGTATAATAGAGTCAAAAGGTTTCTTGAAAATCCAAAAATGTTCAAGCTAGCACATAAAAAAAGCTAGTAGGTCATATTATATTTTACAATTAAACTACAAATAGTACGTAGCACGCTATACCCTTGTATTATATTCTATAATAACCAATAAAACAGACAAATGCATCAAAAGTCACGCGGTCGGATGATAACTTTTAAGTAGCACAAGGTTTCCAATCAAAGTTTCTAACATAAGGATTGATTTATATCTGTAATCTGTGTATTATGGTGGAGCGAGCCTCTTCCCTAATTCAATCGGAGCCATTCGATAAGCTACCCTATAATTGTACCTGTGAAGCCGGAGTGTTGTAAACAAACACTAATATGTGCGATAAGACTAACGCATTTTGCCAATGTCATGTATAATTTGCAAGTAAATGGATTTGTGTATGTGTATAATAATTTTGACGCGTGTTTCGTGAATAAGGGTTGTTTGGTTAAAATGTGTAAATAAGTATGCCTGAATTTATTACTGCTTCGCTTCAAAATTATATTATTGGTCTGAATAAATTCAAAGTGTGAAAATTATATACCAGATGTCTAAAACATTAAATTTGAAGACGTTTCATAGTATTTTTCGCTATTTATAAGATAGGTATGTTTAAAAGGGAAAATTTTAAAGAAAAATTATGATTCATACCATATTATTTTACCAAATTTTTCCCCAAACTGCGTTTGCTTTAAGAATAGGCTTGTGTCCTAATATGTAATTAGGGATTGATTTGTTCCTTTACTTGATGTTAAACCGAAATAATTGAAGTTTGCAAAAATCGATCAGCAGCATTACTAATTATGGCTTTTTAAAAATCTTTTTGAATTTGACGCGAAAACGCTGTAAACCAGCATGGCAGTTGAGTGATGTCACGAAGTGCAAAACAAACAAAACCCACTTTTATTTTGTTATATTCGATTTGAAAAATACAAAGTTTGACGTTATAGTTGTATTTACTACCAAAACGTCAACAACATCGATGGTGGACGCACTGTTTGACGTAATGCTCTCTGATTGGTGTTTACTGTCACGAGAATAAATATATTGTTTTTAGTTTTAGAATCCTAAAAATAACGTTAATCTTACCTTTTTATATTAAATAATAAACTTTATTGACATCTAAATAAAATAATGATCTATAGATACTACAATCAAACCGATATATTCCTAGTGGACACGAGCCTATTATTACTAGAAACAATGATATTACATTTACTAGAATTCATTAATCGTCAAAAACATGTTTCGTTTGATTTATTTGCAAATATTTTCATTTTACAGAATTAAATATTATGTTTAATTTAAATACTTCTATTGCAATATTTTCTAACTGAAATACATTATTTTCTGTACTAGACTGGCCAGACTATTGTGACTAGGATTAAAGCTGAAAATTAAGTTGATCAATTTAATAAATAATGTTAAAATTATTTGATAATTCTATATAATTCTACTGTACTTAGCAAATATTCATTTTATGAACAAACGCAATTTCTCCGAAGACACATATTAAATCCTTAAAACGAGATTGAATCAATTAATGAATATTATTAAAATTTTGTATATATATACAATTTTGTATCAGGACAAAACTGTTTAATAAACCATCTCTATGTTTCTGTTTTAGTGATCATATTCAAACAATATGATTTTTCGTATAAAATAGTTAAGTCAGAATCTTTTAAAGACAATTTTTTTCATAGAATCACGCATGTATCCCCGAAGGGTTAGGCAGAGCTGTAATATTACACCCACATTCCGCTATGAATTTTTAAGGTCCACGTAATAGGGGGCGTTTACCCGACGAATCGAACCCGGGACCTCTGATCAGCAGTCGTCAGTTAAAGACAATTTAAAAAGAGTTTTATTGCGCGTTCTTTCTCATGGTTCTACCTATTGCTTTGCGAACGTGACAGTAAATGTAAATGTAGAAGCATACAGTTATAATGTTTTAAATTAGAGTATAAGTAATTATTTTATAAATTTATTATTTTGACGTTCATAAGCGTCACATTGTGACCCAAATGAATAAAGGATTTAGAATTTGAATTTGAATTCAACTGAATAATTTGCTAAGAATGCCGTGAATAAAAAAAAACAACACGAAACAAAAATCAGACATATCATAAACGATCAGACGATATGTCTATCTACCATTTTGAGCAACAGGATTCCAATACGGACATTTATATAGTTCTCAATAGAAAAGTTCAACTGTTGAGCAATGTACTGACACGACCGGAATGCCCCTATATTATCTGGAAAAGATTCCGATCGACTTTCCGACAAACCGAAAGGAGAAAGAGCCTGATAAATTACAGATAGAGATGTGGAATGCAGATGAGCTTCGTAAGTAGCCAGTTTAGTTTGGATGTCTTCATCTTTTATTTGGATAGCTTATTTTCTAAGATGTTTAAATTACTTGGAATTTTATAGCGTTATAACCTTAGACTTTCTTTGTTATCGCATAATATTCATGTTATAAACGGTTTCGGTCTGGAATAGGTTTATATTAATGGTGGTTAATATAGCATATAGCACAATAGCACAGCACGATAATTTTATTTCGCATCTAATAGCAAGTTCATTCGGCTCTCGTTCGTGCTAAAAATAGCATATAGCACATAGAATCAAACATCGCGCCGACGCGACGGCGCATCGCACTTCGCACGTTCCCAGCGCTGCGAATTGCGATATTTGCAATCAGTCTTCGCGTGCTAAGTTGCTAACGCGAGCAGTCAGATGTGAACATGCGTAGCGCGCGAATTTTAGCGGCTAGACGGCTCGCGCGATTTAAGTAGGCATATAAGTACGCGAGTTATTTTACGTTCTAAAAAGTTAAGTGTTTTGTGTTTGATTTTAAAAAACTATGATAGGACACGTAATACTGTGTATCTATGAATGATCTGTGTAACATGTGTGTTAAAATGATTTAAATAACTCAATATAATCATATACAGTCCTAAGCCTGAAAAGTATAAAGGAAAATTTATTGACTTATTAATTTTATTAATTAGTGGTTATTATTAGTTTGTTGTGCATAATTATTACATTTTATTCTTAGAAGAAATAATGTACAAATATGTATAATTATGTATTGTTTATTCATGTGTAACATTACAGTTCACCATATTATCTGCCCCACGCGTTAAGTCTTCAGACTCGTTAGGCAAATAGCATGTTCGTCGACGCTATATTAACCAACGTTCAAATATGGATAGCGCGACAGCGCGCTTAATCGTACATGTGCTAAAACTAGCGGTCGCATGAAGGGTGTTGACGCATTGCACAATAGCATGCTATATTTTAGCATTTTTAATAGCATGCTAAAAAATTTAGCATATAGTTCATAGTATGCGAATGATAAATAGCGGATTTGAACATCATTAGTTTATATAACTATCTTTAAAAGCACTACTCTCAGCATCAAGCTTTTAAGCAACTAATTGTTAGATTACTCTTTATATTATCATATCAATTGCTAATTATAAGAGCTATTCGTTAAAGTGTTACTTACTCATAATTATATTAAATTATTCTATTAAATTGTATTTCGAACTTTATGTCGACTAATTTCAATGCTGTAATTTTAGTTTATCGTAACATTTTCAATAACAAAATACTTACTGAGTAATATTATCAAATGGAGTCAATGTTGCCGAAAGTAATAAGCTCAAAGAAAACAAAGAATTCAATGAAATAGTTTTTATGAGATTATGAATAAAATGTAAGCAAATTTTCATTATGAAAGACGTTATAACTTTGCTTAGATAACTTTTTAAATATTTATGGATTCCAATACCATCCAAACAAGAAAACAAATATTCTCTGTGGATATTTTGTTAAACAGCCTTTTTTCCGAGTACCTACTTTAAATTAAAAGAAGAAAGAAGTCAGATTTCTACATAGAACCGCAGTCTTTAAGGATTTCGTGCGTTAGTTCGTAGTTGGCGCCGTTGGCGGCGCTGGCGTCATTCTTCGTCTCTCTTGCTCTCGTAGTTAAGATACACTGGGGAAACATCCGTCTCTCTTGTTCTTACACTGGGGGAACGACTGCTACGCCGCCAAACGGCAATTTCAGTCGCAGAAAGTTTTTCTTCAGAGCGCCCATAAGAAATGTGCTTCTATGTATAAAGCTGACTTCTTTGGCAGCGTTATAAGTAATTTTTTGCTTTTGTACGAGTAATTAAATATTGATCTACCTATATAAATCATTTACTGTCCAAGCTACACGCTCGTGGAATGCATTGCCGATGTCAACTAAACAAGCTCAATCACTAACATCATTGAAGAAATTACTCAAAGAATACTACATGTCTCTTTAACCTTACTACTCTTGTAATTATCATTTTTGCTATTACCGTAAATTTATTTAGCACTAATTTATTTATCATTAATATTAATATCTATGTATAATATAATTATTTACATGGGAAGAACTCACCACTAAATTAATAGACGATTTCACACCGTACGATTATGACTATCGGTTATTAAATGAAATCCGCCGACGTACTCAAGGTGCTACCGAAACTATGATAATTTATCTCTCGATAATGAATCAGCTGTTCGCTAGGCTGTCACCGTCAAAGCGATTGTCCGAACGCGAAAAGTTAGACATTCTATTGCATAACATACGTCCATGCTACTCGCTAGTGCTAGCTCCGTCAATATCTTCAATAGACAGTATAGCAACACTGCAGACGTTATGTTTAAACTACGAACGGATGAAATGTTTGAACTCTCAATTCCGCGAACCGTATTACAGTAACGACACGTTGGCACCAGACCTAGCTTACAGTCACAAACCTAATAACCAAGCGCGTAATAATTCCTACAATAATGATCCCGTTGCTACTATAGAGGGTATGTCCGGAAAACCCGAATACACTGAGAACAACGAACCTAGCAAACCTAAGTCTAAACCTAGCTCTGTCGCTCTAGTCACGTCCAAGTACTGCCCGCGCTGCCGTATCGATGATCACAGTTTGAATGAATGCAAACGCGATCGGTTCGCAATTTGCTTCAAGTGCGGCTGTAGGGATGTGACATTTCCTAACTGCCCGAACTGTAAATCGACGAAACCAAAAAACTAGTTGGTCAGGGTCGGGGCGTGTCAAAATTTAAATTAGGTTCTACAACCTATTCAACCAATTTTGACAAAGATGATTGGAGATATTGGCTAAACACTCTAAAAGTGTATTTCTTTAGTTATTCCGTCGCCTCGATCCTGGAGAATAAACCTAAAAATGACCTACGGCCCTATGTTAACGTAACGATTAACAGTTTACCTATTTGTGGATTGCTCGATTCCGGTTCAGCCATTACAATTTTAGGTAACAACTCCCATCTGGAGGTAATTACTAAAACCGGGTTAGAAATACAGCAGTGTCACAACACTAATTCCATTCGGACCGCGAATGGAAATATCTTGTTGCCGCGCGGTCTTATCAACTTACCCACTACTTTTAATAATCAAACCCACTTATTGAAAGCTTATATTATTCCAGAAGTTACAAGTAATTTAATTTCAGGCATCGATTTCTGGAAACTATTTAAATTACTGCCTAACCATATCGCATCCGTATGCATGTCTAAAACATTGCCGTGTAGTGTGTTAAGTGAAAATAAGCCGAGTAACACGAACGTATTGCAATCTTTTAGTGAGTTAAGTGAGTCACAACAAAGAACGGCTAAGTTAATTATAAAGCAATACGAGTCGATTTCTACTGAAAAAACCGGTTTAGGACAAACTCACTTAATAGAACATGCAATAGACACTGGCGATTCTACGCCGATACGCCAAAGATATTATAGGTTACCGCCGGCGAAATTAAAAATAATTATTGACGAATTAGACGAAATGCTTGCATTAGGAGTGGTAGAAAAATGCGAAAGTCCGTGGTCGTCACCAATTTTACTAACGCCCAAGAAGGACGGTAAACTAAGGTTTTGTTTAGATAGTCGGAAACTTAATTCTATTACTAAAAAAGACGCGTACAAACTACCTTACGTATCCGAAATTTTAGACAACCTTAGGAACGCTAGATATCTAAGTAGTATAGACTTATCTAAGTCATTTTGGCAGACGCCTCTTCGCGAATGTGATCGTGATAAGACTGCGTTTTATGTGCCTACTAGAGGAACATTTAGATTTGTGACTATGCCGTTTGGTTTAACGAATGCGCCTGCGACACAACAGCGTTTGGTGGATCACTTGTTTACAAACAGTCCTGAGTTCGAAAACTCTGTATTCGTTTTTTTAGATGATATCGTGCTTATATCGCCATCTTTTAATGCTCATGTGTCACTATTAAATAAAGTATACGAAAAATTAAAATCGGCCAACCTTACAATAAACTTAGAAAAATCTAAATTCTTCCGTGATGAATTGAAGTACTTGGGCTACGTAGTAAACTCTAAAGGATTACAAGTAGACCCATGTAAGGTGGAAGCCATTCTTCAATATGCTACGCCTAAGAATAAAAAAGAAGTCAAAAGGTTCTTAGGCATTGCATCATGGTATCGGCAATTTATACCTTATTTTAGTACTATTGCCGGTCCTTTGAATAAACTTACTTCTACCGGTAAGAAAGCTGCACCATTTCAGTGGTCGGTGGAAGCTGATGACTCGTCTTGTAAACTAAAACAATTGTTAAGCTCCGCACCAATATTATCGTGTCCCGATTACGGGAAACCTTTTAAAGTTCACACAGATGCGAGTGCGAGCGGCATTGGTGGGTTACTTACACAAGAAATAGATGGCGTGGAACTACCTATCGCTTACATGAGTAGGTCACTAAATGCACAGGAACAAAACTACAGCATAACAGAACGGGAGACATTAGCAGTTCTAACAGCCCTCGAATATTGGCGCTGTTATTTAGATAACGGGTTAAAGTTTGTTGTGTATACTGACCATTCCGCACTGAAATGGTCCCTAAACTTGAGCAACCCGACTGGTAGATTAGCTCGGTGGTCGGTTCGTCTGTCAGCCTTTAACTTCGAAATAAAGCATCGGCGCGGCGCAGATAATATTTTAGCCGATGCGTTATCACGATCCCTACCTGTAAATATAATTAACGCGAATAATAATAACGTGAATGACTCTAATGTTGACACTGATCAATAGTATTCAGCCACCTACAATGGTTGTTTATCTTCGCCTAATGACTATCCAGACTATTCTATTAAAAATAATAAATTGTATCGTTTGATTAAATCTAGGTGTATGCTACGCAAGGAGTTCGAATGGAAAGAAGTACTACCTTCTTCTGATCGAAATAATGCCATATTAGAGAACCATGCCGAACCCACTTCGGGGCATTTCGGTATATTTAAAACTTACAAGCGCTTAGCACTGCGTTACTATTGGCCCGAAATGCGCGATGACGTAGTTAAGTTCATAAATTCTTGCGACACTTGTATCGCGCACAAACATAAAACCATGCACCATTGGGAACCATGGGACGACCCAAAGTGTGTTCACGACCCTTCCAAACCATTAGTGTAGATTTGGTGGGGCCACTACCCGTCACAAGAAAACAAAACGCCTACATCTTTGTAGTAACTTGCTGTTTTAGTAAATACTGTCTACTTTTTCCTATCAGGCGCCCAACTGCTGAAATAATAACTAATATTTTGGAAGAAAAAATATTTTTAGTTCATGGTATACCATCTACAATTATATTGGACAATGGTAAACAGTTTGTCAGTGCTACTTTAAAAGCTTTGTTGCGCAAGTACAAAATCCCTAATCTTCATTATACTCCTAAATATTCCCCACATGTCAATACGGTCGAACGCTATAATAAAACCATTGGTTCTACCTTAGCGGCGTTTGTAGGAAATGACCAGAGATTATGGGACACTCTCGTACCTAAGGTGCAGTTTGCATTAAATACTGCAGTTAAAGAAGTCACGGGCTATACACCTAGTTTTTTAGTCTATGGACGTGAACTAGTTCCATGCGGCTCACACTATGTCGACACGGACGCTGATGATATAGTATACATGCCTATGGACGATTACGCAGAAAACATAGGTCACTTATCAGGCATATTTGACAAAGTTCAGGCACTCCTCATTCAAGCTCATGCTAGGAATTCCCAAACGTATAATTTACGCCGTAAACCAGCTGAGTTTAATGTGGGAGACACTGTGTGGAAAAGGACTTTTTATCAGAGCGACAAGGATAAGTCCTTCTGTAAGAAACTAGCCCCTAAATTCGTGAAGTGCACAGTGATTAATAAAAAGTCGCCTCTCGTTTACGAGTTGTCGGATGCGTCTGGAAATTCTATTGGGTTTTGGCACATTAAGGACCTAAAACTTATACACTATAGTGCCTAACTATTTGTTACAAACCGTAGAAGACTTTCCCTTCTTTCTTTCTATATGCCGTCTTAGCTTGGACAGTAGCGGACTCGTAGACCTAACGCAGCTAGTCGGATTTTTCCTGTTAGTCACGCAAAATCCTCTCCTAAGGCGGGTGGTATTGTAACGTATGTCCGGTACTTACCGCGTTTGCGTCACAGTACCGCCCATACGCTCGGCCAATCAGAGAAAGCCATCGTCCGCGCTCGCAAAGCCTGACCAAATATGGTCATAAACGGAGGGCCCGGTATATAAAGGGGCCGACAGAGAGGCCGGCACCGCTACTCTAACGTCGCTTCTAGTACCTACCTACTATAACTAAGCGTACCTACTGACCCTACGTCGTATCTACGTGTATCCTGGTCCCAGCTACGGGTAAGCACTCCATTTACTGCGTTAGCGTACTGCCCATCTCTCTACCTGCTAGCTGAGGCCGTCTGATGCCGCCTGCCTGACTCTATTGGTTGTGGCTCTCCTAACGCTGCTTTCCTTCAGGTTCCAGGTTCACCTTAAGACTCCGGCTACGCTCCTAGACCGCTACACTTCCCTGCATCGCCATCGGCGTCACCTCTGCCGAAGAGTCTGACCTGCCCTGCTCATCGTACTCGCACCGCCGGCGTCTGCTAGCTGAACCAACGGCCTGCGAAGATCTACCGCTACGCGCAGCTTTCGAGCAGCCTGCCTACACACTACCGGAGGGAACAGCGTGGGAGACTGCAGCCCTTAGTGTTCAGGCCAGTGTCGTGTTGTTGGTCGGTCATACTCGTGCAAGGGAAGTGAGACAATACTCGGCAAATAAACGCATAGAACCTTTTCTGCGTTTTACTACCAGAACCCGTTACATGCCATAAGCATATGATTTCATCTTTAAGTTCAATATATTTATTTTTGGTTTCCTCTGCCCATTGCCACTATAGCCTGGCTATTCGGAGAGCTATGTCGGTGACTTTGGTTCTCTTGCGGATCTCCTCATTTCTTTTTCAATCTCGCAAGGAAACACCGAGCATAGCTCTTTCCATTGCCCTCTGAGTAACCCGGACCTTCCGGATAAGACCCAAAGTAAGTGATCACGTATCGGCTCCATAGATCATCACTTGCAACATACACTGGTCAAGGACTTTCGTCTTGAGACACTGCGGGATATCTGACTTGAAGATATGCCGTGACTTCCCGAACGCCTCCCAACCGTATTAGATTTGACGAATGACCTCTTTCTCGAAGTTTGACCTACGCAATCGGATCATTTTTCCAGTTCTACGTACTTGTCGACAACTTCGAGTGTAGAGTTCCCAACCTGAATAGGAGCAGGTACGACATGGAAGTCAGACGTGATTTTGGTCTTGTCCATGTTCATCTAAAGACCTAATTGTTGGGAGACTCTACGGAGGCCTTCGAGCATTGTGCTGACGTCTTCTATGGTCTAAGCGATGACTACGATATAATCAGCAAATAGAAGGTGTAAGTAGCCGCCGTTTAATTGATGCCGAGTCCTTCACAGTCCAGAACCTTGAAAACATCTTCCAGCGCAGCGGTGTACGTTTCGGCCTCACCCCTCGCTATAGTTGAATAGGTTTTAAACTCTGGTCCTGGAGGCGGACTGACATGGTGACGTTTTCAAACAAACACTTCAGCACTTCGACGTATCGATAGTCGTCGATGGCCCAGGTTTCGATCGAATCGAAGGCTTGCTCAAAGTCCAAAAACGCCAAGTATAGAGACTGGTTAAACTCCTCAGACTTAACCTGCCGCAGCGTATGTATGTGGTCTATAATACTATAGCCTTTACAGAAACCCGCTTGTTCGGGCTGGAAGTCGTCTAGCTTGGTCTCGAGATGATTTGTGACGACCCCTGAAAACAACTTATAGACGTGACTCAGGAGCGAGATGGGTCTGTAGTTATTCAAATGGGTTTTATTGCCTTTCTTGACGAAAAGCACCACCACACTGTGCCATGCCTGTGGCATTTTGCCGTCGAGTATGACAGAATTTAATAACTCTCGAAGTTTTTCCATGGCAGGTGCGCCGACAGCTTTCAAAAGCTCTGGTTGTAATTCCGTCATCACCAGGTGCCTTATTGGTTTTGAGTTGATTTAGGGCCACTCTTATCCCGTGCATGCTGACGGGATGTCATGTCCGGGATATCTTCGGTATGTGTCGGGTCAATCCAGCCCTAGGGTCAGTGACTGCAGTAGTAACAGGTGGTCGTGTAGTCGTGTATAGCTGTCCAGTTCGATCTCTTGAGCTTCGAGCTCCTCCGCCTCAGCTTAATAAACAGATCTCTAAGTCTCTGATTCGCGAAGGAATTCATCATGAAGAGTCCTTCCTTCTCCATGAAGCTAGCCAGCAAGTGGCCCCGCGAGTTCCGGTGTCCATATCCAAATTGCTCCACACTCAGCTCATCAGCGCTCGTTTGCCTAGTTTCGCGTTAAAATCTCCCATGACAACGGTGTAATGGGTTTTGAAGCTATACTAAGCTGTATAGCCCGAGATATGTCCTCATACATAGCTTCTACATCCTCATCGGAGTGTGATGAATGAAATAAAATAAATGAAATATTGTGACAAATCTTTGCCGGAGGTTTATCGCACCCCTTGCCCCGCCGTTACCATGGCCGCTATCTGAGTCAGGAATAGCGGGTCTGCCGGGGAATAGAGGCCGTTTTTTTCGTGTTTGGCTCATTTTTGGGAGATTTTCCTTTGATCGCCACGCTTGGCAGACGGATTGGCGATCGTAGTGGTGGAAGTTTTTGATACTTAA
This sequence comes from Euclidia mi, assembly GCA_944739405.2. NCBI lineage: Eukaryota > Metazoa > Arthropoda > Insecta > Lepidoptera > Erebidae > Euclidia > Euclidia mi. Next base: position 32,302,925 of record OX123183.2, read on the forward strand.
TGCTGCTGCCTATATAGTATCTTGCATTATACTTTCGCCTTACTTTGGGTGGTTTGACCGCCATCTTCTGGTTGACTGACTGCAATGGTGGATGCGAGGCTACTCTCATCCAGTTCCTGCCCGTCAAAGGTAGTCACTCCACCTAGTTAGTCTGAGGGATAATAGCAAACCAACAAGGCAGTCATAATAATTTTATAAATATGACTATTTCGTTGGTCTACTATTCTTCCCTCAAACTCGGTGGAAATATAAGGAAGATAATGTTAATAAAGTATACACAACATTTTTGGAATTTTACCTCTTAATCCTCGAATTTTAACTCAAATATGTCGGGGAACATCCCCGACATATTTGAGTTTTTGCGGGAACACGATGCGATGACGCACGCTTGCACGCTATAAGCTCTCCGAGCGGAATGGCAAACCTCCCTGCGCGCATATCCCATCCTCGCTCGCGTATGGCATCCCCACACACTACCGGAATTAATGAAGCGCGAGAAACGGATAACGTGTTTCTAGTAAGGGAACGTGGGCTAGCCGTTATTAAGTTAAGAATTACTAATATTTTTTTGAAAAAATTCCATGTTAGAATTAAATAACGCTTTCTTTATCGAATTGTTTTGAGCAAATCGCAATATTGATTACTTGGCAAAAATACCGTTATGGTTGTCTAACCAGAATTAACATAAGGTTTTCATCATAAATAGTTTATAGCATTGTTTTTATTCCTGTTTTATCAAAATTGATCCTTAACTATAAACAAGTTATACGTTCTTAGTGTATTTGTAGTCAACAATATTAAATTAACGTAGCTTAAGCTTATAAAAAATAAAAAAAATATTAGGCGACTTTTGAAACTATGGTACTTTAACGTGCATAAAGCTAAGAAGCGTGGTATAGTCACTTTGTAGTCAAGCATTTGTTGCATATTTTGTCATTTAACGGTACATCATGTTTTAATATCTCTATAACTGTAAGTGATAGAGATATGGTTCTTAGAAAGAAAGATAGAGAATTTAAAACTGTATTACTTTGCATTCAAAACTCTAAATCGACCATTTGAGGGTTAACGGGGTTCTAGTTAAAGGACGGCAGAATGTTTTTTTTTTTTTTTATTGAATAGGGGGCAAACGAGCAAATGGATCGCCTGATGTTAAGCGATTACCGCCGCCCATGGACACCCGCAACACCAGAGGAGTCACAAGTGCGTTGCCGGCCTTTTAAAAAGGAATACGCTCTTTTTTTGAAGGTTTGAAGGTCGTATTGGTTCGGAAAAACCGCAGGTGACAGATCATTCCACAGTTTAGAGGCGCGAGGCATAAAGTTTCTAGAGAAACGCACCGTTGTGGATTGCCAACCATCTTAATGATGGGGATGGAAATGCTGTCGCGTAGAACGATGGCGGAAAGAGGCGGCAGGGATTAATCCGAACAATTCCTCGGAGCACTCCCCATAGTAGAAGCGATAAAAGATGCATAGCGAGGCTACATCTCTACGCAGCGCCAAGGGGTCTAACCGATTGCAAATATCTTGGCAGTCGACAATTCGAGCAGCTCTCCGTTGGATGCGGTCTAGAGGGAGAAGCTGGTACTGGGGTGCCCCTGCCCAAAGATGAGAACAATATTCCATATGCGGCCGGACCTGCGCCTTATAAAGGAGCAAGCGGTGGGTCGGAGTGAAATACCGTCTCGATCTATTTAGCACGCCAAGCTTCTTCGAGGCTAACTTAGCCTTACTTATGTGTGTTTGGTACGGCAATGTCTATGAGATATCCTGTCTTAGTTATTTGTTTATTAGAGTGATGCCAGGTCTATTGTAATGGACGGTACGGTCAGTAAGGGTGGCTCGGTCAAAGTATAATTTGGTTATAGAATTTTCAAGGACAGTTTTAGGATAATACTTGTATAGGCTGTTGTGGAATCTATGAAATTGTACTGTTGTGCAAGTTTTTGATGTATGATATTGGCTACCTGATCATGTCGGTGCTTATAATCCGTTTGGGCTATAGCTTTGCATGCACCTGTTATGTGTTGAATGGTTTCTGAGGAGCTATTACATTTGCGGCAACCGCTGCTAAAGCACATAATCAAAAACCTACACAATGACTCTTCATTTTGTAGGTTTTTGATTATGTGCCTTTTATAATTTCATGTTTCAATAATTTGGTCCTGTATGGCGATCATGAATCCCTCAGTTTCTGGAAAGAGTACACCTCGACTTAGCCATGAGTTCGACGGTTCTTTGTCGACAGTTTGTTGGCAAAGATCGTATTATTATTATAATCCTAGCCTCCAGGCAGCTTGTTATTTCAATATCAATAATGGCGTTTAATTTGTTAAAATATTTATGTCTTAATAGTGTGTACCGAACTATCCAATCCAATCCAATCAGAAAATAGAGTGCAAAATACAGAGCAGGAAAAAGGTATTTTGCCAATGAAAATGATATTGCATTAGTCAGCAATACATATCGAAGCCATTATCAAGAAAACGCAAAGGTTGTTGTTGTGAAGCTCGTTGGCACGTAAACAAAACAATGTCAAGGTGAACGTTGGTTATTATGCCAAGTATGCCAATAAACCAAAATGTTTATTCACGTCTTTGAAATTCTTTGACGCTTAAGAGGAAACACAACGGCCGTTTTTCCATATAAACGTAGTCTCCTGTTTTCTCCCTGGATAATGCCAGTAGAGCAATTATTTTTTCCCAAAATATGTATGGCCCTGATTGGCATGTCCCTATGTTTTCGTTTTTCTCATAAATTAAATATTTAAAAAGATATGAACCCTCAAATACCTCAAAAATTGGCCAGATTTTCCGCTGTGTTCAAACATCCAAAAACATCCAAAAAACAAATTTGGCTAGATTTTTTTAAAAACAAGGAAAACAGGAACACGGCCAAAGCCTTTCTTTAATTTAATATGAAAAAACTAGTTAAATCGATGAAGTTTTGGAGAAGGAATCAGGGGAATACGAAACGTTGATTTTGTGTACATTTAATAGGTATTTTTGGTCCAAGCTGCAGTTGTCTCTATCGCGCTCTGCGGGGGGAGGCTTGAGGCTGCGCGACAGCAATAGATTTTACAAATACCTATTTTTCAATTCTCTCGCCCGTAGTGTTTCCTCTTAACAATGGTGTTTTTCGTGTTGGGGCCTTTGGTGAGAAGCCAACTGAAGAAATCCGTGTATGTCATGCCAGTCGTAATAATACAATAAAAGAAATAGCCTTGTTTGCTAGTCATGAATTCGGAACATTGATGTCTTTTGTGAATCGACGGTATATTGATGTATCTTAGAGAGCAATCTCATTTACATTATATCGGGTCATGTTGATCGAGTTTTGTATCAATATCAATGAGATGACAGGATGAGTTCGTGATGTTATTCAGATAGAAACGGAGCGCTGATGCTTTTGTATATTTTCCTACTTCTGATACCTGAAGTTCAATTTTTATAACGTTATTCAAGAAATAATAGTACCTAATATAATTATGGATATTTTTGGTAAATTTGACACTATTTCTGAATATATTATAATAAGAAAAATTTCTTAGTCAGCAGACCATTATACAGCTTGCCACGCGCCAAATGCCAGGTTCTTAATTTTTAACCGACTCTAAAAAGAGGAGGAAGTTCTCTATTCAGCTGTATTTATTTTTTATGTTTGTTACCTCATAACTCCGTTATTTATCGACCGATTTCCAAAATTCTTTTTTTGTTTGAAAGGATATACTTTCCGGTGGGTTCCATATAAATTTTATCAAAATTATTCCAATAGTTTCATTAAAAACTCAAATTTTATCAAAATCAATCCAATAGTTTCATTAAAAACTCCAAAAAGTATGTCATCCAAGTCAACGAAATTAAGCATTTGCCGTGACTTTTCATCAGTGGACACTAGAATAGTCGCAATCGACGGGCCTACTTCGGGCTTCATTATCAGGTATTGATGAAACCAGGAGGAAGAAAGTTTGGAGAGTAAATCTATATTTATAAAATTGCTTGGGCTGACTGATTCATCAACGCAGAGCCAAAACCACAGGGGCTTGAGACTTGAAATTTTATGACGTAAGCACCCACTAAGGAAGGATTTTTATACATATTTTTGTTTAGAAAAAGTAAACACGCAATTTAGTTTTTTTTCATATCTAACAACTAAGAGGATGATATAGGGGTAGAAAGTTTGTATGGGAGATCTGTCATTTTTTAAAAGATAGCGTTTAATTTTGTGTGCAAACTTCTGGTTAGAAATAAAACAATTAATACGTATTTTAGCGATTTTTAAAATCTACCGTTTAAAAGTTGAAAGTTTTTATGCGAAGTGAAATTTCATGTACTAGCTTCTGATTAGAAATAAGTGATCATGTATTTACGCGTTTTTGGAAATAGGGGTTGAATTTTTATATGGAAAGTCCGTCATTACGCGCGAGCGAAGCCGCCTGCTAGCTTATACATGTAATAACTTTGATTATAAATCACAGAATAAATAATAGTAGTACGGTTTAATTCAAAGAGCAGACGATGAGTACGTTCTTCAGTGTTTTCACGATTAAGTATTTTTCACTGTAAGCCCGCATTTGTGATAACCTCTTTTCACGTAGTTCACTACTTTCTCTTGATATGGCCTTGGACCGAGATTCCCTACTTTGAGATAGACGTATCTCCTTTTCTTCGCTAGTTGTGGAGTACTGCTCACATTTCTGGGCCGTAGCGCCTAAATATCAGCTTAATTCACTTGACTCCCTACAGAGACGAGCTGTTCGAATCGTCGATGATCCCGATCTCACGGCTAGACTAGAGTCGCTGGAGCAGTGGAGAGACTTTGGTTCTCTCTGCGTAATTTACCGACTCTTTCACGGGGAGTGCTCCGAAGAATTGTTTAATTTGATACCAGGGTCACCCTTCTACCAACGTATCACTCGCCGACGCAGTAGAGTTCACCCGTACTACCTGGAAGCGTTCTCATCTAGTACGGTGCGCTTCCAGCGATCTTTTCTACCACGTACGTGTAGACTCTGGAATGAACTACCTGCTGCGGTGTTTCCCGAGCGCTATGACTTGTCCTTCTTCAAACGAGGTTTAAAGAGAGCATTACTTTCACGGTAGGCAGCGGCTTTGCTGTGTATACCCTGACATTAGCGAAGTCCATGAGCAGCGGTTACCGTTTACCATCAGATGGGCCGTTCGCTCGTCTGCCACTAGCAGCAATAAAAAAAAATTGTTTCATTTAAACGGCGCTGTCTCATATGGGCAGCGCGTTTAGTAGGTCTACCCATCTTTAATTTCGATAAATCAGATACATAAGTGCAGAAAGGAAAATTCACTAAAAACAGAAAATAAAAAAAAAATTACAAAAAATAACCGCCTCCAAAAATCTGGAAAATGTGTGAAATTAGCACTAAAAAGTAAAAAATAAATTCCGTTATTTTTACTTCAATTTACTTATAAATATCACATAGAGTTATACTTATCTACCACTTGATTCACATACTTACCTGACACAATACATATTTTTATATGACTAACAAACTAAATTAAATACCTATCAGCAGAAATCAGATAAGTATATTATATATTTTTGGACTAAGTACTTAGAAAAAAAAAATATTAGATCTATAATATACAATTATACTTTTTTTTGGTATCGGTGCCAGCCAAGCGTTGGAGTAAATAATTTCTTGATAATGTACAAAATATATGAAAAGCTGTATTGATACGATAACTTAGCAAAACTTCATCAAACTTGTAAGTAATTTACAAATGACGAGAAATCAAATCAACAAATATAAATCAAATTTTAGGAAGTTTTCTATAACACAAAATATATGTAAAGTTACATTAATACCACAATTTAGGATCTAACCAAACCTATTTTGCAAATAAGAAAACAACGCAACCTGGCAACAGGCGCGACAGCTCAGTTACAAATTAACCTAAATCTGGGGGCACGGCAGTGGCCCCACCAAGTCGAGCAAAAAAGCGGCACGGCCGTGCCATCCTTTTCTCGAAGCAATTCAGGCCATTTTCGACCCCCTATAACTTCGTTGTGGATAAAACTAGAAGCCTGATTGTTTAGTAACCATGCAGGCATTGTATAAAGATGGTGTATTTCAAATTTCATTCAATTTGAACCATTAGTTTCAGAATTATAACGAGCCAAAATTCTTAATTTTGTCACTCACTGACCAAGCATCAAAAGTCTAAGGCACTTCTAGCAAACATAGAAGCTTGAAATTTAGGAAACAATTAGTGTTTAGTGTATGAACAAAGGGAAAACTAAAATATATTTCAATTTCGGTCCAGTTTTCGAGATACATTAACTGCATAAATAACTTTGTAATCCTTTATGAATATAAAGGATTACAAAATTACATTTGCAGTTAGAGCGTTCATTAAGAAAATTCGTTGCTGGTGTACAAGAAGTAGAAGGTACCGGAATGGACAAAAGTAAAACTATCTACAATAAGAAATGAGATCCCATAAAAACAATACTTGTCAAAAATACCAAGTCGCGACCGTAAAAAGTTGTGAGATTCATGTGTACCAAGTCGGTTAATTAAAAATCTTTAATGTTTTAAATAAATATATTGACTTGGCAATCGCACTAAACAATCTAATTTATATATGTGTTACTTATGAGATATATTGTGTTTCCATGCGATGGCCGAGTCAATCCACTGCAATAAAATAATTACCTACATACAAGCGCATAGAAAATTGATATCGGAGACAACCGTCAATAACGTCTGCCCTTACGCGTCTGCCCGCGTTCGGGTCGGTCACTTACGGCCATTTTCAATATTCGAACTATAGATAGATCTGTAGATTTTAGATTCGAGTTTGACATATTTTGTATGGAGCTTATGTCGAAAACTGTCAAAAACGAATCTAAAATCTACAGATCTACCTATTATTCGAATATTGAATTCCGTAGTTAATCATGTTCCTCCCTGTCGCCACGGTATTAGCCACCGCAGCGAGCCTTGCTGTTCAAGATAATATACTCGTACTTCGCAACTTCATAATTACATGACTGCCAAAAAAGAGCGTAATGTTTTATTAGCGTTCATGTATGTATGTAAATATGTAAGTACGTGAGTTTATTTATTGCGCCATAACTTCTGTATGCCTAAACTGATTCGGATGTGCGGCATATAATTGAAATCCTTATAATATTAACCCGAGTGATATAGGCTATATTTTTTACTTCATAGTTCTTAATTGATGGCAGTGGGGTTTTGTTAGGAACGTCTAAAATTTAATATTTACGTAATTCATTTATTTAAATTGCTGGTTGCTTCAAAGACCGGAAAAAGACTAACCTAATTATAATTGTCAACATTATTAGAAATAGAATTTCTTTTATTCCGTAACGCATGAGTTTTCATATTTCCACATTGAGCTTTTTTCTTGGATTGCTCTACTTCTTCCTTAAAATTATTGTAAATCTCTTTTTAAACTGCGCAAAATCTTGCCGCCACTTGGCACGCTTACCATAAGGAAAAGGCGAGCTAATTGTTAATTTTTCTACGAAACTTGACGGTTAGAGAGTCGGAAGGCATTAACAGTGGGTAAGGAGAAACATAAATAACCTTTAACTGTCAACAAAGTAGTAGAAAGAAGTTTTTTGTTTACGTCGACAGATGTAAGGGCCGAACTTGTTGGTACTATGTCAATGATGTTTTGCTAAGCCGGTACTTTAGTAGATCATACAAGTACCAGATGTTGCTTGTTTGTGAAATTTGTTTCGTTTTCACCATCAACTTCTTTGCAGGTTCTGCGATGGTTCTCTATATTCATTTGGGTGATTGGATTGTAGGAGACCAATTTTATTAAAAGTGGGTGTAAAATGGTATCGTGATCCAGAACTGAATTTTAGGATTTTTTTATTGTGTTGTCCTTAAATAATTGGTAAATTGTCCGAAAATACTTGTTTGTGGAAACAAAAAATTGTATTTATGAGATCAACTAAATGTTGCTTATTATTTACTTTTTAAATGACAAAACATCAACATTTGAAAAAGTAAGTATTTATTCTGCATGATACAGACATTCGTGAACAGCTTGTGACGTCGTAGGCGTTGCGTTGGCCCCTACTACGCCTTGCTGGCCGATTCACCTCCCAGCGGCATATTTATACCGTGGCGCGGCAGCGGTCGCCCCTTTTTCGGATCCCGGACATCGCCGCTGAAGTTAAGTGCTCCTTCTGTCCAGGAGAACCGAAGCCTCGTCAGCCTGCCTGCCTACCCTGCCCTAAGTCTAGATCTTAGCTCTTACCGCTTGCTGTCGGGTATATTATGTGTAACGCTTGCCAATAAATACTATTTTGTAACCAACTAATAAGTATCTAATTTATCTCTCCAGTACACATATCTACTACGTAACTCTATAGACATATAGGTACCCACATGACATCTCTATACGTTACAACCTAGATCCTCAACATTCTTACCTGTTCTTACCTTATTCCAAAACAAAGCACCGTAGTCGATCATTATATAATACAAATGGACGCTATTGCAGCTCTGCCCGTCATTATGACCGGAGCCGGTCTCCTAAAACCCAATCAAGAGACGAAAATCTTCCTAATTTAATTATTACGTCACTGGCCACCATGGCTTCTGGCCTTTATTTTATTTGAACGTTCTTAACGGACGAGGTCAGTTGTGAAAAATTTTGTGAGGATAATAACATTTACTTTATGTTTTTATGCAAACTGAAAGTCTTAACAGATCGGCAAAGTTTAGCAATAATTTGCACAGGTCACCACTTGGATGGGTGACCGTGTGTGGCATTTACATCTGAGCGCTATCGTGCTTCGGAGGGCACGTAAAGCTGTCGGTCCCGGTTCTTGTCTAAGGATAAGGATCGTTAGGCCATGTCGGAGGCCTTAGGGCGGTTTGAAAACTCCGACACCAGAGCTGGCCACACACTCACACAAAAAAAAGAATGAAAACTGGGGCTTTGATTGTTTAATTTGACACTTATTGATGCCAATGATACCAACCGAGTTTAAATAGCGTGTAAATAAACTTAGAGAATTAAAGAAGCTGGTGAAGCTGTCATAGTTCTGTTCTAAGGAACGATTATACGCTTTTCATCGTTTTTGTCTTTCCCCAATAAGAAAGCACGACAGACAGAGAAGCCCAAGACGTTAATTTTAAGTTGATTCAGCAATAGGAAAACGGCACCTTCACGTCCGTATCCTTTACCTTAAACCGAATTGCTGCTTTGACCACCATGATGTTACCATTAAAAAGATACTGTAGAAGTTGTGTGATGAACCTTGGGTATTAAACAAACACAATTTACACTTTGTTGGATTATTTTTAGTGCAGTCGTAATTATAGCATTCATTATTAAACCGAGATAATAAATTACATAATATATTTTAGGAGCATAATGCTCAAACTTAATTGAATTAACCAAAAGTTAGTCCGATTAAAAGCGAGTTGATGAGAACGTTATAAAAGTTTTAAGCAGTTCCCTGTGGAATGTGAAATTGTAAGGACGAAGAGAGCCGGTATTTACCCCTTAGTTTATTTAGTAGTAAAACACACAGTTGCATTGTATCGCGTTTATTTTTGTTCAATGCTTCAAAGGTATAGCAGAATTTAATTACAGTTGTATTTGATGATAATTATGTATTTTTTGTTTCTGAGTTTTTTATCTTAGTGATTATTTTATACCTCGATCTCTTTCAACAAAAACTAGCTGCCTTAAAATAATTCAAGTTCAACATTCATCTTTAATGGTAAACCTCCTTAGTTGCAACAATATATTTAAGTCTTATGCCATAAATAAGATTTATACTATTTGTGAGACACAAATTGTTGTTTCGAATCTGAGCGTTCTTTAGGTCCGTTGCTAAAGTGTTTGTAATGCCCAACACATCATTGATTTCTATAGCTAGCTTACTGTTTAGGAAAAAGCAATAAAATATGATGTTTGTCAAAAATAAGTCAACATTAAATATTCTCGAATCAAAATGAAGCCATTCCTACTGCATCTGAGCCACAAGCAAAAACATTGCAAAACAATTAAAAACTACCACCAGTTCTGTTTTCCAGTTACTAGTCGGCGCGAGTCAACTGTCAGTAGTGAAAGTGTCGGCCGGCTAGCGCATTGTCGCCGCCGCGACACATGACATTCAATTTCCTTTTGTCAACTAATTGCACAACAGATGCAGTTCATATCGGCTTTCACATATTATTGTTGAAATTTCAAATGTGTGAAATGATCATTTTATAAATCGGGAGTTGTTAGGGTTATAACGGATAAAATATTAAATTCTTTTACCGAATATCCGTTGGTAGGATATTAAAATCAACGACGGTTTTTTAAATTGTCGCCGTCTCCCAAAAAGTGTTGAGTTAAAGTAATTCATTCCATCTAATTTAGCCTTCATCACTTTCAAGTTCGCGCAAGGAACTAAACTGTTAATCATAATAATATGATGAAAATGTTTACTGTTATCACATAATTCAATATATCTGTCAACCGACAACAGCTCTTTGGTAACAGTGGTTTCATAAGAAAATTACTAACCTGAGTAAAATTGATGTTAGTAATAAAATAGAGAATCTAAAATATTTTTTTTTTATAGACTCACGCCTGTATTCGCGAAGGGGTAGGCAGAGGTGAAATAATACACCCACATTTCGCCAGGATTTTTTAGGTCCCACGTAATAGGGGGCGAGCCTATTGCCGTACCGGGCACATTATCAGACTCCGTGCTGCGCTACTGAGAATTTCCTAACGGAAAAACCCAATAACACTTTGCCCGACCCGGGAATCGAACCCGAGACCCCAATCCCACGCGCACATTTATGCCTCGAGACCAACGAGAAATTTAAAATACTTCGCCATAAATACAGTAATCTTACATGATAAAGCGGGTTTGTAATCAAATTTGTTATCTACACCTATATATAAAATTCTTGCGTTAGTTACTGACTGATAGACAAGCCACAGTGAAAACTATAGGACTCAAGAAGATGCAATTTGGCATGTATGTTCCTCGGAGAACGTAGAGGTGCACTAAGAAGGCATTTTCCAAAATTCCCACGGGATCGATCAGAAATGGGCAAATTAGAGAATGTGTGGGATACGGGCCTCCTCTAGTTAGTTAATAGTAAATTTATTAATAATTTGTAGTAAGTTTATAGTACACAGTCATTATCCTAAACTTAAAAGTATAAAAGCAACGTCAATAGACATTTAAAGCAACGAACAACTTTTATTTATTTCAAGTATCACTACATGAAGCTCTTATTCTGAACAAACTACGAAAGTTCTAGTGCTTAAAGTTTTAAAAGTTAAAGATAGTTGTAAGATGTGGGCGATTAGATGATGCTGCAAATTGAAACTATTTTTTCGTTTTTCAATTCATGTATTCTACTATTTTCTGTGGCAGTAAAACCACGTTTGCATCCATAGCTAATGACATTTCAGAGTGAATTAATAATAGAAGTCTCGCCTAGTAGAAGGATAATGAACGAAATAATGACTCTTGAAATGACTTTACTACCTACCATTCTCTTACAATCTCTGTTCGGTTACAGACTTGCACTTTTGGTCTCAAAAATCTTTTTATTTACAAATACTTTGGTGCGTAATACACTTTAAAAACTTTAACATTTAATTATTTGTACTAAATTTAATTAATAATAAATATATTTCAGGAATGGATGAGTCAGTTTACTTATATTAACATCTTAATTAATTTGTACAGGCAGACATTGGTTTACTTTCTACGTGTTTTACGAGTAAACCAAACTGGCGTAGATACATAATTGCTCTTTTCTAAGCTAAACAAGCAATTCTTAAACAAGCTCCTCCTTCATAAATTATTGTAATCTTACTTATACAACCGGCACTTACTGGTAAACACTAACAGTAGAAATTATTTGTAACAAGAAACAACCTGATAATTTTCGCCTAATCTTATTTCAGAACATGCGATAGTAAATTACGGTTTACCATGTACTTATAAATCGTAATACTAGTGGTAAACTTTCTTTTAAAGTAAATAGGCTATGAATTATTACCTCAATAAGACCTACTCCTAAAAAATTTTACTATGTAGTCAAGACTGTATTATTATTTATTTCATGTAAACCTCGAATAAATGTTGGAAATGTTAAGGGTCGCACATATAGCGAAAGTAATTAGTCCAAAATCAATAATTATCACATAGTAGTTCTTTGTGTGTGTGCATGTCTCAATAATTGTGTTTAATTAATTTCTTTTGGCCAACATTTAAAATAAGAACAATGTCGAAAATAGTTTGATACTAGAAAATGCGCTGCGCTTCGTTGTATGTGCGCCTTAAAGATTAAAATACCAGAATGCTTCTGAGAATATTTCTTTTAAGTTCTAGCATAGTTTTTATTCCCTGAAATGGAACTAGAGACATTAGGTCTAAAAATAAACCTAATCTCAAACTATCGATATAAAACGAACAAAGTGCACAATAATTGAATAGAGGCTTTAAAAGAAATATATATTTAAGTATAAACGATTTTAGACATTGAAGTTTTTAAAATTATTTTGTCTTCGCTTCGTGATTTGGCAACACTTCTCGCGATTGGCGTCCCCGAAATAAACAAAAGCCATCGAGTTCAAGGTGATAAGGATGCCTCCCCCGTGGGATCTCCAACTTGTCGTGGTGGGGGGGCTCAGTAACCGTGGGTTTGAGGTACACCCACAGTGAAGCTAAGCGGGATCCCGGGAGGGGACGCTCCACGTGGGCTTGGGTTAGGCCTGCGTAGGATGCGTCCAAAGTGCGGGTGCGGGGGACAGTTCTGTCTGTCCCTCGCAGTCGGGTGCGGTCGCGGGAGGAGAGGCGTGTCGGTGTTGCGTTGCCGCGCGCCCTATCTCCCGCGACCAAATGGGTGCGCACCATTGTTGCGTCGCGGTGGGGACGCAGAGGAAGAGGAGATGCGGTATTGCGTTCCCGTCCTCCCTATCCTCTGCGGCCGGCGGCCGCTGGTGGAGGTTTTTTTCGGGGCCCGCCTAACCATCTGGCGGGCCAATACCCGTCGGGGGGTTGCGACGAATGCTTCGGCGATACCTCTCTGAACCTCCGACACACGGGTACATGAGAAAGTCGAGGTGGCTTTTAGTGGTAACACCACATACTCCGGCTCACATTTCTCCAAGAGTCAGAGATCCAAAGGGATTTTCCACCACGTACAACAAAAAAAAAGGTGATAAGGATGCTCAAATTTTTTATTTACTGGAGAGATTTTGGTCAAATTGCTACAGATATAAGTATTCCGAATGTTTCGGATACTTTTTTCTGATTATTCGGATTTTCCTACGGTACCTACATTACGTCCTTAAGAGCACCAAGTTGTCTATATACTATTACGAAACAAGTACAGTCCACGTAATTCGTATTCCGATTACGTTGAATCTTTCTACCTAGGTACCTTACACACAAATTCAAAATTTGTTATAATTATTATAAATCACCACATTCGCTTCAAGTACCACCCAAATAAACATAACATTTTTAAACGTTAACCACTTATGAAAATCCTAAAACCTTCTGTGTTTCGGTAAACGATTTTCAGCTTAACCCTCTACACGCTAAATATTTTTTCGACATTGATCTTCGTTTGACGAGACCAGTAATAGCAGCCATGAAAAGGGTCATCAATCCTGTAATAGGTTTAAAACGTGTGGTATCGGGGGTATGAAGAATTATGTCAAAAAGCCGGCGTTTTGGCCGAACGCCAGCTAACCATACTGACATGTTACAGACTTCAACAGGTCAACGTTTTGCTCCGATCATCGTTTGAATGAATATCATAATCACACTGTTGTGTGTCAGTATGAATGTAATTAGGTACTCAGGAACTGATGAGCAGATTTGAGTTGAAAATGACTGCTCATTTTAAGTCGCATTACAAAACAAAAATTAGATTTAAAACAAGCCTTTTAGTGTTGATGTTTCTAATCGGTAGGTAGTCTTTTCGTAGAGCGAATAGAATCTTTAGGAAAAAAGTTATCCTTATTTAATAAAAAAAATCGTATTGTTACTGTATTATGATTTATGTTTAAAAGAAATAACATACATACATACATAGACTCACGCCTGTTTCCCGGAGGGGTAGGCAGAGACTACGGAACGCCATTTGCAACGGATCCTGACATATCTCTCTTCCTTCATTCACTCCCATCAGATTCCTCATGCATGCTCTTCTGTTCAGGGTACTTCTAACCTGCCCTGTTTTTAGGATGTCTCCAATCTGGTCAGAGAACGTCCGCCTAGGTCTTCCCCTTCGTCCTGTCCCATCCACACTTGCCTTATATATCTGCTTGGTCAGTCTTTTGTCATCCATCCTCTCCACGTGCCCAAACCACCTTAGCATAACTTTCGATGCTTGTCACTACATCTTCTTTTACCCCACAACACTCTCTTATCACACATACTTTTCAGTCCTCTCATTTCTACAGCATTAATTATTCTACAGCATTAATTATTCTACTTTCATGACTCTTCTGCCATACCCAACTTTCACTACCATACATAAGTGTAGGTACCAACACCCCTCTATGCACAGCCAAACGTGCCTTTTCGGATACATTATGACTGTTCATAAAAGCCTTCAAAGCTCCATTTACCCTATTGCCTGCATTAACTCTTCTTTCAATATCTTCTTCATTCTTTCCATTCCTAGTAAACAGCGTACCTAAGTACACAAAATCATTCCCTAGTTCCACTCGTTGTCTACAGCTGCTGAAACATCTAACTTCTTCTCGTAGTCTGTCCCGTTGATCCAAGACATCCATATGCTCAATATGCAGCTCCGTGAGTTGTGTCTTCAGCTCAGATATACGGTCATTCACAATTTTAATTTCTTCTTCACAGTCAACGCGTTCCCTTAATAGTTGACTGTTGTCATCCTTGTACTTCTTTAACTCGAGCAGAGTTATTCTTAATTTATTTTCCGCCTTCTTGCCCGTTGCCTTCCGAGTCATCACATGGGTAGACATTGCCAAGGATCACAAATTACCTAAAAACGAAGAAAACAGCTGAGCAAGGTCAAAGAAGAGAAGAGATGTGATGGGGCTTGAGTATTATTGTATAGACAGAATAAATAAGAAAAGTTACAAAAGAAAAGTATATGAATAAAAAATATATTAAACTAGAGGACGCCAGCAACTACGCCTGCATTTTTTTTTTATTTACCCGTTTTGGCCGATCCCGTGGGAATTTCAGGAAATCCCTTCTTAGTGCACCCCTACGGTCCCCAAGGAACATACATGCTAAATTTCAGCTTCCTGCGCCCAATAGTTTCGGCTGTAGCGTGTCTCTCATTCAGTCAGTAACGCAAGGATTTTATATATTAAGATTAATTAATTGTAGAAACTAAGAAACTGAGAACAATTTAGGTAATTTGAATCCTTTTGAATAATTATCTAATACTTTTACAAGGTTTCTATTGAAATATCTCAGCTGATGTACTTAATCAACTAATTAATAAAATGTAAGTAGGTATACAAGTTACAGGTTTCAACCAATAATAGCTAATACAGAAAAGTACACAAATATATAAAGTACAGACAAGAATAAACAGTGTAGTAATTGTGAAGTGTGTCTGTAGATTGTGTTTGTCTGGGGCTGTTGTTTAGTCCTCGATTTTGCTTCCACATATAGTCAAGCAAAAGGAATCATTATATATGCAATAATTAATGACTGCCTCCGTGGTCCAGTGGATAGCGTATGCGACTGCTGATCGGAGTCCCGGGTTCGATTCCCGGGTCGGGCAAAAGTGTTACTGTGTTTTTCCGAATACTCAGTAGCAGCCCGGAGTCTGGTGATGTGCCCGGCAATTGCAATGGGCTCGCCCCCTATTATGTGGGACCTAAAAATTCATGACGAAATGTGGGTGTAATATTTACACCTCTGCCTACCCCTTCGGGGACACAGGCGTGAGACTATAAAAAACATAAAATAATATATACATATAAGAACTAAAGGAAGAATACGTAAAGTCATACACAAATACAATATAATATAATATAATATATACAATACCAAAGTAGTAATGTGAATAGAAATGAAGGTACAGATCCTACGACACATTCGCTGGTCTTGCCAACAAAAGCTTCTTTACCTTCGCCTTAAATTTGTACTTCGTTTTGCACGTCCTGATTTCTAGAGGGAGGGCATTTCAGAGGAGAATGAACTGAACGAGCAAGGGGGAGTGAATAAGAGATGTGTTATAAGAAGGGACAGTAAGAAGAAGATTATTAGACGATCGTAAATTGCGGTCATGGTTGGAACACAGATATTGATATTGACAAGTTAAATAATTTGGGGATGAAGGAGACATAAGAATAGAAAAGAGGGTAGTGAGAGCACGCAAACTGCGACGATGACGGATAGGAAGCCATTCCAATTGGTAACGATAAGCAGACACATACATGCGAAGATCGAAAACGAATCGAATGCAGTTGTTGAGAAGACGGTCGAGTTTGTTGAGAAGATCTGTATTCAAGTCATAGTAGCATACATCACCATATTCGATTAACGGAAAAATAAAGGTCTGCACAAGCATTGTCTTGGTCTTAGATGGAAGCAAGTACTTGAGGCGGTAAAGAGTCCGTAGGGTGCCGGTGACCTTTTGACTCACCTGGGTCACTTGAGTTCGCCAATTATGTGTGACATCCATATGCAGCCCTGGATTTTTAACAACAGGGTACCAATCTATGCCCGTGCCGTTGTATGTTAAGGTTGAAACATAGGTTGCGTCAAATTTTCTTGCTAATTAATAATTTTCTGCCCAAGACAATGGCCTGACTTTTATTTGGGTTTACAGTCAGCCCGAACCTTTGAGTCCAATTTTGTATCTCAGCCAGATCCCTAGTAACTATCTCAATTGCCATAGACAGCTACTCCATATTTACCTGGGTATATATCTGCAAGTCGTCGGCATACAAATGGTGAGAACACTGAAGATTTTTAGTTATGAGATTTATAAAAATGGAAAATAACAAGGGAGAGAGAATACCGCCTCGAGGGACACCAGCTTTAATGTCAGCCCATCTTGAGTATGACTCGCCAAGGTGTACCGACTGCTGATGCCCTCGAAGATATGTTGAGAACCAATCCAGAGCCCTGGGTGAGACCTTAAGATAGGAGAGGACTGATAAAAGGAGGTCGTGACTGACGGTATTGAAGGCATTGGAGAAATCAATTAGAACCAAAACTGTAACTTTAACTTTACGTTTTCAATACCATCTCGAATATCACCAGTTACTTTGAGGAGAGTGGAAGTAGTGCTATGGCCAGGTCTGAATCCAGATTAATATGGACTCAACAGGTTATGACGGTGTAATAGACCGACTCAATTATTTATAGACACAGGCTTCTAGCACTCTTGAAACGAAAGAAAGAATGGATATAGGTCGAAAATGGTGGGGAAGAGAAGGATTGGAGGTATTGGCAAGAGGGATAACGTAAGCTTTGCCCCACAAGGACGGAAAGGAACCAGACTCAAGGGAAAAATTAATGACGTGGGAGATCGCCGGCAGGAGTTGGTCCCAAATGGTAATGACCGTACGGCGCATTGCCATTCGAACACCCGCCGTAAGCCAGGGTGCTGGGGGATGCTTTAGTTTCACCCGTCTCACCGGTGCATGGACATCGTATAGATGACAAATAGTGCTGTTAAAAAATTTACTTTATCATCTGTAGAGGCAGAAAACATGTTGTCCCAATTCAGCTCAGAAGCATCCTGACCGAGTTTAGTAACATCCATACGACCAAAACAACGTGTTTACCGGACTTTAGGAGGGGATTTAGGAGGTTTTAAGCTGTAAGTAAGGAAAATAAGGTCATGGCGGGAAAAACCAGTAGCAGGATGTTGACCATGAGATGTGACTAGGGAAGGATTGGACGTAAGGATCAAGTCAAGCCACGTGTCCACCCCATTGCTATTGTGGTGGGTGGCCTGCAATGGCATAACGTGGTGGCTGGCTGACTCGATATTGTGAAGAAGTTTACTGGAACGACTAGAGGAGGGAGAAAGAAGATCGGTTTTAACACTTTCATGGACAGTAAACGCCTATATACGTGATAACAATAAAACTTCAATTGTGTCTGATTTACTGTCCGTGAAAGTGTTAAAATCGCTCATAATGATGTGATGTTCATACTGTGACCCTATAGATTCCAGCATCTCCACCACTCCGGAGATAGACTGCAACCCCACCACCTCTCCTCCAGACTCGGTCATTCCGTATTAGAATGAAGCCGGGGAGAGAGAAAGAAGTTGAAAGAAGAGTAGGTTTGAGCCATCTCCGAAATCAGTACATTGACATCCGCCACAAGATCCTCTAAGTCACTAAAATGGCTCGGTATACTTTGAGCATTTAGGTGACAAATGTTCAATGTCTTTCGAGATTGTTTGTTAAACGAAAGTCTGAAACAATCACTCAAGGAACCATCAGCAGAAGAGAAACTGTCATTGTCAGAAGAAACGCCTGTTTCGTCGGCAGACCAATACGTATCATCAATGGCATTCATAGATAAAATATAATAATAACGTCTTCTCAATAACTGCATTCGATTTATTTTTAATCTTCGTAAGTATGATCATGTGTCTACTTATCGCTCCCGTTAGAACTGTTTACCTATTCGTCAACGCCGAAATTTGCGTGCTCTCACTACCCTTCTTCCATCCTCATGTCTCCCAACCCGCCAACCTATCTAACCCCTTACTTCCAATACCTAGATTCTACTCATGATAAAACCCTACGCTCCTCTAATAATCGACTCCTTCTCTGCCCTTCACACAGCTCCGATTTCCTTCATGCATCTTTTCCTTTCCAATCTATCCTTCTGTGCTATTCAGAATGCTCTTCCTCTGGAAATCAAGATGGCCACCAGTCGATTCACTTTTAAAATAATAGTACGGCAGTTCTTATTGAACCAACTAGCAGGATCATCTCAGATGTAATTTATTTAAATCTATTTAATATATAATATATGTATTTATGTATATTATGTATACGTGTTTATTACATTATATATTTATGTACTTATAATATGTATATTCTATGTATTTAGTATAACTATTTGTTTTTATATTAAATAGTATTTATGTATGGACATTTATGTTTTTCATTTTTAAGTATTTATTCGGATTGTCATGTTTCTTATTACTTCAATTTGTACCTACCTTGTTCTATCTCTGCATCACCCCAAGGTAGACTGACAGAGAATGCCTCAGGCATTAAGTCCGCCTATACATGTTTTGTGTATGAAGGTATAAATAATAATAAATAATAAAAATAAATATATTTATATAAATAACTGAAATATAATCAACAATTAAACTACCTTAATAATACTTCAATACATTACGGGTAACCTAGCACCACCCGCCAGCTTACAAAAACAAAAATTTTTAAATGCTGTTTCCGAACGCAACAAGTATTTATATTTGACATTTACAAATACAATTGACAACGTCACTTTGACAGTCAATAATTTACCGTGCGGTGAAATAAAATATTAGGTTATCAATAACAAAGAAACAAGAAAGTGGGTAACGGAAATAATAGGAAAAAACAGCATAGTAAACTACAGTAGAAAGAAAATATAAAGAAAGAGGAAGTCTCAAGATAAGAGTAGTTTTAAACATTAAATGATAGTTATTTACGTGACTTGTGGACTGTACTAAACGAACCGGCAGTCACGGCACCATTCTTGTCCAGAGATGAGGAGCCACTTGCAGACTTAGCGTGCTTCTGGGTCAAAGAGTTCAGTTCATCTACGTGGAACACTTTGTAACAAACTTCATCGGGCGCCTTCACTATAATCACGCCGTCCTGCGTCCAGCAAGCCGACATACCAAAGTGCTGTCGATCTTTAGCGAAAATGGCCTGTCTAGATTTTGTCAGGAATTCCTTCACTGAGTCGCCTTAGCCCTCCAAACTGAAGATCTTTGGTCCACTCCTGCGAACCAGACCAAGATTGGCCGGTGGTGACTGTCATTGGACAACCCATCTTCTGAAACATCTTGATCACAAATGTCCTGCAGTCTTCCTTCTCAGCCTCAGGAATGCCGAGAAAAAGGAGAGCTTTGCGCCTGTGCCTTGTTTCCATGGCATCAATGCTATGAGAGTATTCATTGATTTGTTTGCGCAGCAGGCTGAGCATTGCAAACATTAGCTCCTAAATGTGCGAAACTCTTCAGCAATTTTTGCCACAGCGCCCTTGGCCGGGCCTCCCTGCAGCTGCGCCTCCAGCTCCACCAGCTTTTTGGAAAAAGGACTCCTCGAGGTTGTCTTGTGCCATCTTAATATCAGCCAACTGAGACATTCCGGCAGTGTTGTGCTTGTGAGGTGTAAAACTTCAAGTAAGTGTGTAGCGCTGGTAGGTGATGTGACTTGCAGGATAACAGTAACATACAAGTAGATATGTGTATCTTGTACCAACGTTAGAGTAGACAATTTATGCTTTAAAAACTTGGTGTGATAGTATAAAATGTTTAAATATGTTTTCATCATCATCATCATATCAGCCGAAAGACTGCTGGACATAGGCCTCCCCTAAGGCTCTTCACATAGACCGATCCTGAGCCACCCGCATCCATCCGCTGCACGCGACCACAACAAGATCGTCGGTCCACCTTGTGGGAGGCCTACCTCTGCTACGATGTCCTGTGCGTGGCCGCCACTCCAGAACCTTTCTGCTCCCACGGCCATCGGTTCTTCTGGCTATGTGCCCTAGCCACTGCCACTTCAGCCTGACTATTCGGAGAGCTATGTCGGTGACTTTGGTTCGCCTGCGGATCTGCTCATTTCTCATTCGATCTCGCAGGGAAACTCCGAGCATAGCTCTCTCCATCGCCCTCTAAGTGATCCATCTCGGCTCCGTAGATCATCACTGGCAACACACACTGTTCAAAGACTTTCATCTTGAGACACTGCGGGATATCGGACGTGAAGATATGTCGTAACTTTCCGAACATGGCCCAACCGAGTTGGATTCGACTAATGACCTCTTTCTTGAAGTTGGACCTACCCAATTGGATCATTGGACCTAGGTAAATGTACTTCTCGAAAACTTCGAGAGTAGAGTTCCCAACCTGAATAGGAGCAGGTACAACATGAACGTTAGATATGATCTTCGTCTTATCCATGTTCATCTTAAGACCTACTTGTTGGGAGACACTACAGAGGTCACCGAGCATTGTGCTGAGGTCCAGTTTTTAAAAACTCCGTGGTAATTCAGTCATCACCCGGTGCCTTGCTGTTTAGCTGTTTTAGGGCCAAACTAATCTCGCGCACGCTGACTTCCGGGATATCTTCGGTATAGTGTCGGGTAAATCCAGCTGATCGTGCGTGATCATGTCGTCGTGTATAACTGTCCATAGAACTTCTCGATCTCCTCAAAGAGCTGCGGTCTGTATGATACAACCCTGCCATCCTCCGTCTTCAGCTTTGTCAGCTGAGTTTGCCTAACAGACAGATCTCCTGAAATATTTTTGATCCTTTATTCCGCTCGATCGCATTTGGTGTTGTATTTAACACATTTGCTGTTGTATCGGCGGAGATCGCGAGTCAGAGCCTTAGGCATCTGTCTATTGAGGCGCCGATATTAAGCATGTCGTTGGAGGACAGCAAATGCATCCTACGCCTTTCCTCTAAGAGCTCTAGAGTCGGATCAGAGATTTTACCAGTTCTCTTGGCGTTTTGGGCCTTGACCCGTTTTATAGACAGCATCCTTGAACCCGCCATTAAAGTCGTCCACATCTACGTACTCGCCCAGGCATTCGAAGCGATTGTGTAGTTCAAGCTGAAAGCTTTCGAGGTTTTGGAAATGGTGCTGGTTGGAGCGTGGACTTCATCAATTTCAACCGTTCTAGGCTTGTACTAATATTCAATGTGCCTCTTATCATTCGGTGATCGCTGCCCGCTTTAAGCGAATTGATCACAGCGACATCATTGAATATTTGCCTCTTCGTCGACATGATGAAGTCGATCTCATTTTTGGTGGCACTGTCTGGACTTATCCAGGTCCACTTGTGGCATTATCGCTTTTTAAAGAAGGATCATCATGAAGAGTCCTTCCTTCTCCATAAAGCTAGCCAGCAAGTGGCCCCGCGAGTTCCGATGTCCATAACCAAATTGCCCCACTCTCAGCTCATCACCGCTTCGTTTGCCCAATTTTGCGTTAAAATCTCCCATGACAACGGTGTAATGGGTTTTGAAGCTATGACCTCGTACATAGCTTATACCTCCTCGTCGGGGTGTATCGAGGTCGGAGCGTAGACCTGTATGACCTTCAACGAATATCGTTCGAATATTCTGAGTATAAGGTACGCTACCCTGCTCGACACACTCGCGATATTTACCACGCTGTTCACGAGAGATTTGTGGACGATGAACCGTGCTGAAAATAATTAAATGAGTTCTCGAGGGCCCTATATATTTGTTAATAAATTATTATTTTAAATATATTTTCCAAAATACATAACTTAGAAACCGGCCTATAATTTACAACATCATCTTTAGCGCCTTTCTTATAAACAGGTGTAATATAGGTCGATTTCCATATTGACGGTACCACACATTCACGCAAGGACTTTTCGAAAAGTACTTTAATAGGTACTGCGATCGACTCGGCACAATTAGTAAGCAATAATGGGGGGTCGGTTGTCAGGACCGGGTGACTTAGAAAGATCGAGATTAAGGCTCTCGATCTTAATTAATTAGGATATTAATTAATTAATTTACATACATACATACATAACGTCACGCCTTTTATCCCCGAAGTGGTAGGCAGAGGTATATTTCTACACCCACTTTTCGCCAGATATACTTAAGTCCCACGTAATAAGGGGCGAGCCTATTGCCGTACCGGGCCCATTTCCAGACTCCGTGCTGCTACTGAGAATTTCGTGACAGAAAAATCCAATAACACTGCCCGACCCAGGAATCGAACCCGGGACCTCCCGATCCCACGCGCACATTTATGTCGCGAGACCAACGAGGCAGTCGTATAGGGTTTGATGTCGAGTTTTCCGTCTCTACGCAAAGATGGTATTTGCATCGTGTTATCCCTTAGTCGCCTCTTACGACACCTACGGGAAGATAGGGGGTGGTGACACTTGTATTCTATGCCGTCAACCACACGGCACTTATTAATTTATATCAATATATATTTGGGATATATCATACACTATTATTTAGCGGGTCTTAGTCACGATAATTTATTTATTTCAAGGCATAAATACCTCTGTTATTCTCCTACGTTTCTACCGGCTTGCAACGATTGTGGTCGCGGAGGGACTGATGTCAGCTCAGCACCGTCCTTGTGAAGCGCGGGTTTCGGCAGCGGCAGCGGCAGCAAAAATACAAAACAAGTGAGGGTCACTTGTTTTGTATTTTTGATATTTTTAGTTCAATCCGCACTGTCGGTACTTCAACAAACTACACTTATGACGTCTACACACTGATGAGTTGTGTTCCTGCGGCGTTGTTTGCATTTGTTGATAACTGGGTTCCAAGTGGTCGATAGTCTGTATCCGTCCTCCCGGTTGAAATATCTATGTTTTTTTATTTCAACCGCTTCACGTACTATCCTGGAGTAATAGTGGCGATAGGTGGATAAGACTTATGGTTGATGTAATTATATCCTGTGGTTTGGTCCAGATTCCAGCAAATGCTCAGCTATGGCAGATTTATTAATTTGTCGATTTTTGGCAGTTGTGATATGTTCTTTGACCCTTTCAGCGATCGTTCGTTTGGTCTGTCCGATATAGGAACTACCACAACTGCAATCAACCTTGTAGACGCCTGGTGTTTGTAGAGGAATTACGTCCTTTGGGGTACGCAAATTGTGTGCTACCTTGGAGAGGGGACTACGAGTATATACAGTCTTGATGGAGTATTTCTGTAGTACTGTTCCAACTTTGTCCGTCACTCCCTTGATATAAGGCAAGTAAGCCGGCACTCTGCTTACTTCAGGTTTGCGGTCTTTCCTCTTCCGACGGGGTATCTCCATTTTGTATCCATTGCGCCTTAGTACCTCCTGAACATGTGCCAATTCACTGTTTAAGTGTTCAGGGTCACAGAGGTCATACGCTCTGTTCACTAACGAGGTCACTATGGATTCCAAATGTCGCGGGTGATGATGCGAGCATGCGTTGAGATACCTGCCAGTGTGTGTTGGTTTTCTGTATACAGTGTGTCCAAGCGTACCGTTAGCTCTCACCGTCACTTTGACGTCGAGAAAGGGTAGCAATCCGTCTACCTCCATCTCAAATGTAAACCGGATGTTCGGATGTATGGAGTTCAATTTGTCTGCGAATTGTTCTATGTCTTGCTTGTTGCCCTTCATGATGCAGAATACATCGTCGACATACCTCTTCCATAGCTTTACATTTGAAGGCTGCATGTCTATGGATTCTTCGAAGTGTTCCATCCAGATATTGGCCATCATCGGTGCTACTGGGCTACCCATTACCACTCCGTCGATCTGGAGGTAATGTTGTCCACGATATATGAAGTAGTTACCGTCCAAGCAATTCTTCTATAGAACGGCGTATTCGTTAGACAGACCGCTATCCCTTAATTTTCTCTCAACGACCTCAAGGCAATCCAGAACTGGAACATTGGTGAATAGTGACTCCACGTCAAAACTCACCATCACTTCATCTGGTTCCTTTGTCACGCTCTTGATGATGCCGATAAAATGGCGAGAGTCCTTCACGAAAGATACCGTCTTACCTACTAACGGTTGCAGTACCTTGCTGATGTGTTTCACCAAATCATATGTCGGTGAATTTATTTGACTCACTATCGGTCGCAATGGTACGTTTGTCTTGTGGACTTTAGGCAAACCGTAAATCTTGGGCGGCTGCACGATTTGGGGTTTGTGTAGACGTTCAAAGTCATCTTCCGTGAACACGTTTCTATGGTTCGCGGTCCTTCCTCTTCCGACGGGGTATCTCCTTTTTGTATCCATTGCGCCTTAGTACACACAGCTGTCAAAAATCGACAAATTAATAAATCTGCCATAGCTGAGCATTTGCTGGAATCTAGACCAAACCACTGAATAGAATTACATCAACCACAAGCCTTATCCACCGATCGCCCCTACTACTCCAGGATAGTACTTGAAGCGGTTGAAATCAAAAAACATAGAAATTTCAACCGGAAGGACGGATCCAGACTATCGACCACTTGGAACCCAATGCTGGTAATGGTTATCAACAAATGCAAACAACGCCGCAGTAACACAACTTATCAGTGTGTAGACGTCAAAAGTGTAGTTTGTCGAAGTACCGACAGTTCGGATAGAACTAAAAATATCAATAATACAAAACAAGTGAGGGTAGCTGCCGAAACCCGCGCTTCACAAGGACGGTGCTGAGCTGACATCAGTCCCTCTGCGACCGTTGCAAGCCGGTAGAAACGTAGGAGAATAACAGAGGTATTTATGCCTTGAAATAAATAAATTATCGCGACTAAGACCCGCTAAATAATAGTGTATGATGTATACAAATCGCGAAAGTTTAAAATCGATTATTTGGGATATGTTAGACAAGGTGTAAGCTTCATCATTAACGTGTAGATGTTGTTCGGTCTGAGAAGGCTGTAAAAAAGTGGAGTAAAAATAATCAAAGAAAGCATCGCAATTTATCCTGTCCAGTGTCAGCCACTCTATCGCCGTATTTAATAATACTCGGAACACCAGGGTAGTTCCGCCGCGACTTAACTAAAGTCCAAAAGCATCTGGGATCAACCCCAATAGAATCCTCGACGGTAGTAATATAGTTAGTACAGCACTCACTCTCTAGTTTCTTCACTCTTTCTCTTAATAATTTATATGTCTCATGGTGGATTACATTACCATAGTTTTTATGTTTACGATAGTACTTAAATTTTTCGCGTATCAATTTTTTAACGAGGTTGTATACCACGGAGAAAATGAGTTGTTATTAAGGTAAATATTACGTTTGGGTATTCTTTTCTCTATTGATGGTTTAATTATTGAATAGAAATAATTAACGACGTCATCAATAGTTTTATTAGAACATTCCTTACTCCACTCAACCGTTAGAATATCCCGTTTGATTTCCTCATAATTACCCTTGTTATATTTATACTTGGTACGTACTGCAGGTTTAAGATTTTGTAATTCAACACCCGTCATCTCCAATATTATTGCCATATGATATGGATCAATCGGTACTAATGGACTGCTATATTGTTGAATATTTAGGCTATCGTTAGACAATGCAAGGTCTAATATTTTGCCATAAACGTTAACGATATTGTTATATTGCCTTAGATTGTGGGTATGTAACGTGTCAATTAGTAAATTTAATATTCATCGGCAGTATTAACAGACTAAGCTGTTAAGGCTTTATCATTATATTTTCTTGGGTTTACGCGAATGTTACACATTGAAATTAAACTACAGTTTACGGATTTTATTGCGTTATATTTTTATCATTATTTACGGATTGCCAAGTTATTCCACTCAGGTTAAAGTCCGCCAGTATTAAATATCTATCATTATGATGTTCAACTAAAATCTGATCTAATTTCGATATACAACGTGTAACGGAAATAACGCACATTCTCAGACACCCTAATTAGAATACCTTGTTGCAATCATAATGCATGCATTGAAATATTTTTTTATTAACCTAAATATTGTTTTTTGAAGAAAGTATAAACTCGATTAAAAGTGAAAAGCGTGGTCACTATAAATCTGCGCACGCACACAAACACCTAAAACGGTTGGTAAACAGACGACAGCGATCTGATAGGAACGAAATACGATACGATATAAACAAAATGTTTCAAATTTAGTATTTATACCACACTCTGATAGAGTGGGGTTTACAAAAATGAAGTTTGAATAATTTGTCAGCTACTGTTTATATTTCCAAAGATATGACTACCTATTTCCTTCCATCACACTTTTCGGCTTTCGAGTGGATAGTCGACTTTGTATAAAATTATTTATTGTTTGTTAATAACATGCACGATATATTGTTTCCTAATATCGTAAATGACTATTGTGGCTATCCTAACTTAATCATACTTAGTTAGCATTATTGATAGATTAAGTAAAAGAATATCAATGAGAGAATAAAGCATGAACGGCGTGTTTAAAGTTGTAAATTAATAGTTACATTAATAGAATAATCAAATAACTTACAGGATAAAATCACATTCTTTTAGTCCACTTAACACTTCACTGTTTCCTCACACATCACATCTTTTCACTGTTTCAAAAGCAGCTAATATCTTAATTAGCTCCTAGGCACTTGTTGTCTCCTCACAATAAACTAGTAATTTAATATTTCCCCGCAGTGAAAAAGTCCGGGGCGACAAGTTAACATCAAGATGATGCAGAACGTTCCACACCGGCACCGTCATGTTGATAATTACACATTTTTTCGCAATTAAAATATTTTTTCGCAACTCTCGCTGACAGATTCCCGATGGATGACTAGATACTCTTTGCTAGATACTTGTCATAACTTGTCTAAGCGCTTGTCATTGGCCAGCGCGGGCGACACATTACGTCTCGCTCTTGCCTATTGATTTATTACGTAATCGAAAGATAGATGATAGATATTTTGGTGGTAAATTGTGTGTTATTGTCTTTTGCCACTATTGTGTTGTATTAATGTATGCGTTCGTGTGACCCAACGTCGAATCATTAAACAAATGCATTTTAAAAGAAGGCGTTATGCTTTGACTTAAGGTTTATTTTCGTATATTTCAACTTTTCAAACAAATGAGTGACTATAATTTACGTTATTTTTATTATTTTAGAACAAAGAAAACAATATTATAAATGACAGAAATGGATTCAGTAGCCGATTCTGAACAAAATACTTTCAGGAAGTGCATTTAATATTTTACATGTTGTATAAATGTTGAGAAAAAGTGAAACCAAAATTTTGCTTACAAAGATAGACGACAGAGATGTTAATATTAATTTTTGACTGACTAGTGCGCCCGAAGGGTAAACAAAGCCATAAGTTCTCTGCGGTAGACAATAAAATAGATCTAAAACAAGCTGTTAGGTTTTTACGTACCGCGACGAGCACCCCGCCACCTCGGGTCTGGTTGGTCAGTCCATAATCTCTGTCACGTCTCCACACCACATAACGATTGTCAAACAATTCTGAGTCACTAAAACTGAATGTTAACCATTTTAACCATGTCTCTGTTAAGATAACTATATCGTATGAGTTCAAACATAAGTTTCGGTAAAACATTTCTGTTTTAGACCGAAGCCAACACACGTATTGATAGTAAATTTTAAGTTCTGATAAGTTTAAACTATTCGTACACATTTATTATTATAAACAATTACTATAACTAAAACACAAATCAAATAAAAACATTATTATACGCTTACTTAGTGGGATGAATTGATTATGTGGGTAATAACTCATTGATACACGAATAATTTCTGAGTTCTGGGAAAAGAAATAATAAATTACAGCTTACTCTCGGTACCCTGACAGCACGCCACAATGCGAAACGAGCGAGATAGCTATATGAAGTGCATTTTTTACTATGGTGAGAACAGTCCTACTGAGCCAAGAGCCTGGGCATATACTCGGTGAGGCAGAGATACTTAACCTGTTACATTGAGGTTTGGCATCAATTACACATTGGAATATAGATTTGAGAACGCATTTTATATCGCTTATAAATATTAGTACGATAACGATTGATAGGCGAAAGTTTAAGCAATTTTGTTTAAATCTTGGTGCTTGTTGATTACAAAAGCGCGTAAAGTTTCATTTTTATGAAAATGAATTTTACCATATTTCACCCAGATGAAGCGGAAATTGTTGAGCTTGGGGGCTTCTACTTTATTAAGCAGTAATTTCGAATCAGCGCTTAAATGGTCGTTAACATAGACACGTTGCGTTGAATCTCAAAAGCCCAAGTCTTCAGCTTTTAATTCTTTGAACTTGCATGCGGATGCTATAAAATCTTCTTTGACGTAGCGATTCATGAAACTGACTACGATCGATTTCTCCTTTGAGTTATAAGATGGAATCCTGGATACGTAGTTAAGTCTTGAGTAATTGGTAGCCTACTTTTTGTCCTATAGTGTCTATAATTTTGAAGAGGTTTTCATCTTTCTTCTGTGGAACTCCTTTGATTTCGACGTTATTTAAACGTGATCTTTGTTCCTTGTCCGCTAACTGAAGCTTAGCATCGTTGAGATTAGTCTCCAATTCAGTATATTTACGTTGAAAGTTATCAAGTTTAGCTTCCGCTTGCAATAATCGATTAGTAAACTCGTCTATCTTCTCACTAGTAAACTGCTTCGAGATCTTTAATTCCTTTAACTCTTTCTTAATACTTTTGATGTCTTCAATTAACGATGGTAAGCCTTTTACTTGTAACTTGACATCCTGAATCTCTCTTAGGACTCTATTGAGAGTAACGTTTTCTTTATTCGGTGTTGGAATGGGTGATACCATTTTACACTCTGAACACTTCCACGCTGTTCTACAATCGAGTCTCATTCTCTTCCAACCCGCTTCAGTAATACCAGCACAGCCGATGTCCAGGTGTGATCTACACCCTCCACACTGTACGCCGTCATTGAATTGATTGCCGCAAGATTGACATTCAGGCATCTATCAAGAAGTTTTTTAAAAGGTTGACAATATATGAAAAAAATGCAATGGAGCGCTAAAGTACGTGTTATCAACGCTACTGTCCACGATGGAAATGTCATGTCAATGTCATATCATTATGATTTACGACTACTTTTTTACCAGATAGGCAAATATACGTTTTAAGTAAGTGCCTGGGCACTAACTTAAAACTTATATTTGCCTATGTGTCGTGAAATTCTTCTCATCTATAATGTTCTAATGAATTTCAATTATTCAAAATGTAAAATTATCGATAACACCCCACCGCGTCCATTCAAAACACATTTTTACTTACGGTGCCGAATACGCATTCCTCATTGAACGTCAGTAAAAGTGTGATAAACTTATAATTAGCTTACTTCTCAGCTGTCAAAAACACCGTTAATACCTACTAAGAAGAAAATAAAGCAACGACGTTAGTAATTGGGACACTCATCGACATTCTTCGGGAACCTTCGTTCAAATTAGAAATATTTTCTCTTCAAAATGCGAGGCTCTAGCGAGACATTTGTGTCAATTTTTCCTTAAACTGTAAAAGGTCTTTTTCTCTGAGGAAATTTGAATAATTTTATTTAATAACCCTGCTGACTGGCTTCGTATTTAGAAATGAAAGGACCAGTTATTATAATAAAATTTTCATGACAGCCAAATAAATTTTGCAGAGCTTTTTGCTGAGACATTTATCAATTCTATGTATAATGAAATCACTGACTCCCAGTGAGTGAGATCATGTAATACAAAAAAAATTTCATTGTAAATTTTAATTTTTTAACAATTTCGTAAAATATACTCTACTACTACATACATTTTACAACAGCAAACTTTAAGAATATTAAAATTATTAAAGCAAACGCATTTGCTTAAGAACCAAATATTTTATCCGAAGGGAGACAAAGGAAACCTGTTAATTAGCCGCCACTATCACCTTGTCTGTCTCTTGTATCACTGTGCAGCGCTGTGTTGTATGCGTGACAAATGTAATTAATAATTATAATCTAATAATTGGTAAATACGTCATAAATCTTCTTTAATAAGGGTTACTGCTTCGCTTCCGTGAATCATAGAGTGATGTTATATACCTAAAAGCCTTCCTCGTCAAATGGGCTACTCAACGCAAAAATGATTATTTATATCGGGGCAGTAGTTCCTAAGATTAGTGCGCTCAACCAAAAGAAATAAACCCTTCAGTTTTATTAAATTAGTATAGATTAGTTAAAAGCAATTACAGTTGCAGTTTTCTACTAAACAATTCAAACAAATTTCGGTGTAAACCGTGCAAAATTCTCTACAGAAATGCAATTCGAAACATCTACTTTTATTGCAGTGCAAACTTTCCGCGTTAGGAAAATTCGATGAATGTACCTGTTAATTAACGTTATTATTCTGATTGACATAGATATTTATGAACATACATTCCTCTTAAATGCAGCTGTTTTATTCAATTTTGAGGTAAGCGCCGTGAATACTTCTCATGTATTTTGTGAGAAACATTTACGGGTAATGTTTGTGAGTCATAATTTTATTTTATTTAATGTATAATACAAAGGTAGGATAAAGATTGAAATTAAAACTATAACATTTACCGACTACATTTTAAGACAAACATATCCATTAAGACAATCAACGTGTTATGTAAGAAAACGCAACTTGAATTTCCGTTACAATAGCTAGAAATAAATGAGTAAGGTAAAGCACCGTTTCGGAGCTCATATCTTGCATGGGGAACCTTTTGTCTATACAAATGTCCGTAGTATACTATAAGTAGGCTTAATATTTAATGTAGTCTTAAGACAAAATGCATTTGGGCACATTCTGTGCCTTAGTGATCATATTAATATGAAAAGACGAAGATAAAACATATTTTATTCTCAGGAACCTAATTTCTACAGTCCATACTATTAGTACGTATAAAACTTTACCTCATGAGCCTAATACTTAAAACATTACAGAGTAAGATCGAATTTTCAAATAGGGTTGTGGATTCCACAATTTTCACAGTCAGTAGCTTTAGGTTCTTCTAATCTAATAAAGATTAAGAGGACTTATAAACGTATTTAAGTTGAAGGGGCATACTCCGAGTCCTTCAAGAAAAGGCATTTTTGATCACTCAAGGTAAACGTTGCCCTTTTATGCCAATATCCAAAGTAAGTGGAATTTTAGTTTATTTTTACAAACTTTTGTAGGAACTGAAAAAGCAAGAAATTTATTTGATAATAAATCTTTATGCTTTGTGGTCACGAGAAGAACATTTCCTTGTAATTGTATTGTGATTCTTTATAATAATAGATATTTATAATAATACATAAACTCTATAAATAAACAATGCTGCTTTTGCGTACAAAACTTTTATACAGTGACAAAAGTAGGAATTTAAAATTAAGTCGTAATTACAACACGGACCGTGATCGTGGCGCTTGCAATAGCTTCAAAATATCTGAAACAATATATACTTGGAAAAAAGGTACGTAACTCATCATCCTCCTAACGTTATCACAGTTAGAACCCGGGGTCCACTTTCTAGTCTAACCGGATTTTACTGAATATTATCTTTTTCACAGAGTGACTGCCTGTCTTATCTCCGCAACCAGAAGGGAGAGCGATATTTAGACTAGCGTTAGTTTATTTATAGGTACTGATTCCCTATAATGACTGTCACACAGACAAAGATCATGCTGCAAAGATCATCATGACAGCCGGGACCGACGGCTTAACGTGCTCTCCGAGGCCCATGCTTCGGAGAGCACGTCAAGTCGAAATG
Organism: Euclidia mi; assembly: GCA_944739405.2. Taxonomy (NCBI): domain Eukaryota; kingdom Metazoa; phylum Arthropoda; class Insecta; order Lepidoptera; family Erebidae; genus Euclidia; species Euclidia mi. The sequence continues at coordinate 32,335,365 of OX123183.2, forward strand.
CCATTGATGCGCGCCGTGGGTTAGAACTCGATACCCTCTGTATCGCAGTCTTTTGGTATCTCTACTAGGCTATCGCTGTCATGTACGGTCAACAAAGGTACCCATATACCGACAAATAATTTTCTACTACGGTGAAGAAGTTTTGTTATACCATCGAAAAGCCTTGGAAAAGATTTCTAAAAAGCCACGACCACAGACGGTAAAGTATTGTTGCCTCGTCTCAAATATTGATAAATTGGTAACTTGGAAATCCGATTGATGCAGGAGCTTGCGTGACTTAGGATAGTTGTGTGCGAGTCCGAAGTTTCGCTCGTCACCAAATAGTGCCCGACATTGTGCTTATGTTGCTTTCTATCTCAGATGAACTTTCTATCTTTTATATTATCACACTAACTCAGCCCGCGTTTTCGCCGTGCAAGCTCATAGTATGACGTTATAGCCTGGATAAATATGTTATCAGCACAAAAATAACTAGTTGTTCCTGAGAGTAGCGCGTTGAACAAAACAAACTCTTTAGCTTTATAATATTAGTATAGATATAATTATTATAGTACTGCATAGTTATCGTGAAAGTATTATCTGTTCCAATTCGAATGAATTTGTGTCAATAGTTTACTCCTTTTATTATACATCAATTTCTTTCATGGCTTATTACATGATTTGTTTTTTATAGACTCACGCCTGTATCCCCGAAGGGGTAGACAGAGGTGTTGTAATATTACACCCACATTTCGCCATGAATTTTTAGGTCCCACGTAATAGTGGGCGACCCTATTGCCGCACCGGGCACGTTACCAGACTCCGTGCTGTTAGCTTAGCTGAGAATTGCTTAACGGAATAACACTTTGCCCATCCCGGGATTCGAACCCGAGACCTCCCAATCCCACGCGCACATTTATGCCGCGAGACCAACGAGGCAGTCTTATTACATGAAACCTTTAAATTTCTTCACCAGTTACGTTTGTGCAAAATAAGCCTCTATTTATCTTTAGATATTATTCAAGAGAAAGCCGTCACATAATTTTGCTCTCGTTAGAAGTAACCGAAATGCATTTAGGGAAACTATTAGTCGAAAACAAGAAGTAGACGCCTTAACAAGCAAGGTTCGACATACTGATAAAAGTGTACGCATCACGTATATCTGATCTTTCCGTTGGAGGCATTAAATCTTCGGCACGGGTGAGATTAATGATATCGGTACATACTTGATCGATACGCTATGTTGTACTAGATGCTCAGTTGTCAATGACTTACCATGAGTAGAAGATGCAAAATTTGTTCACATGTTAAATTATTAAATACACTGAGGTTTTAGGTAACTGTGTAAACATAAAGTAACAAACAGAGCCATTTCATTATCTACAGTTTAGTTCTCTTGCTTTGCTATCTAATCTAATCTTATACTAATATATAGAGCTAAAGAGTTTGTTTGTTTGTTTGATTGGACGCGCTAATCTCAGGAACTACAAGCCCGATTTGAAAAATTATTTCAATGTTAGATATCCCATTTATCGAGGCAGGCTATAGGCTATATAACATCACGCTATGAGAGACGGGAGCAGAACAGTAGCCTTAAATAACGCGGGTGTAACCGCAGGCATCCTCTAGTACTAATATATAAAGCTGAAGAGTTTGTTTGTTGGTTTGGTTGAACGCGCTAATCTCAGGAATTACTGGTCCGATTTGAAAAATTATTTCAGTGTTAGATAGCCCATTTATCAAGGTAGGCTATAGGCTATATAACATCACGCTATGAGCGACGGGAGCGGAGCAGTAGTCTTAAATAACGCTGGTGTAACCGCGGGCTCATCTATTACGCAATAAAACTAGTGCTTACCCTGTATTCTGGATAATTGAATGCTTACTGAGCATTATGTTTCATGAATCCAAGATCATTAACTACAGAATTCAATATTCGAATTATAGATAGATCTGTAGATTTTAGAATCGTTTTTGACAGTTTTTGACATAAGCTCCATACACAATATGTCAAACACGAATCTAAAATCTACAGATCTATCTATAGTTTGAATATTGAAAATGGCCGTAAAAGAAATAATATATAAATTGGCATAGATAAAACAATCCATATTTTTTGTTTTCCCGTTTGTCAACCAATAATTCTCATTATTCTGTTTTTAACTGCATTGTAAAGTTACTATTAAAGCATATAACATATAAACGTTAGAGCTAACAATCAATACATTTGGAAAAGGAGAAATTTCTAAAACAGGGCAAGCGATCGTGAGAATAAGTATGCGATAGGGAACAGATTTTTGCTGACTTCAAATCTGTGACAGCAGGAAGTGTAGTAAAATTTTTATGTATTCGTTCAATGCCAATAGAGCAAGCTGAGGTAGTATAGATTTAAAGAGATCGCCTGCATATTATTGTTTTGACCTAAATAATTGTAATATATTTTCATAGTAAGAACTTAGTATATTTTTACAAAAGAAAAAAATTACACTTCTCTCTTTCCCTTTTTAAGTTATTATTTTCAATAATGTTTGTTGTCAATTTGTTGTATGGTTCACCTTAAGTTAGAATTTATCTATCTTAAAATTATCTAATAAAGTGAAGATTATACCACAATATTATTATAGAATAGCTGTTATATTTTAACTAAAATACTTACCAAATCTTTTAGTATGCTCTATCTATTATCTGTATCCGCGGATTTGATAGCGCAATGACTGTTTTGATGTTTAACTCAGTTGAAATTAAAAAAAATATGTTAAGGCTAAATACCAACGGGTTTGCTATCGATAGAATGATGGATAACGTCCGAAAGAGCTTATAACCAAACTACCGCTATAATTTTAGCTCTGGATTACTGAGTTACACGATGAACTATATTTTTTTTTGCTGTTCCTACGAGATAAATAACGTACCTTTGTTTTGAGTAACCGATATTTCGGCACTGTTCATAACATTCATCCACCCGCAATACTTCAGTACATCCGTGAACATGGCACTTTTGCAACAGTGCCTAAATATCGGCTTTTGAGTAGATACGTGGTATATATCCCGTAGTAACAGTAAAAGGTAATGTTAGTGACCACGAAATTTTAAAATTCCTATAATTATGTGAGATCACCTTCTCCTTTCAGTCCTATCCTATCTAATGATCTCACCTATGGCACTGGAATGGTTCTCCTCTTATCTTCGAGGGCGCCAGCAGTCGGTACGTGTTGATGAATCTTCATCGACATGGCGTAATTTGACCTCTGGTGTTCCTCAAGGCGGAATACTTTCTCCTCTTCTGTTTGCATTATTTATTAATCTCCTTACTCTCGAACTTCATTGTGCGTATCATCTGTATGCTGATGATCTACAGCTTTATACACAGTCCAACTTAGAAAATCTAGATTCAGCCATAGCAGCGATAAACCAAGATCTGAACGCAATCAGGGTCTGGTCTGAGCGGTTTGGACTGGCAGTGAACCCTGCTAAATGTCAGGCCATACTCGTTGGCAGTTCCCGTATTTTAAACAGGGTTGACTTGGAATCTCTACCAGCTGTCATTTTTGATGGATCTATTATTCCATTCAGTTCAAGTGTTAAGGATCTTGGCTTATATATTGATGCGAACCTTAATTGGCGGACCCAGGTTGTGAATGTAAGTCGTAAAGTCACTGGTGCCTTGCGTTCGCTTTATCGCCTTAAGAACTTTTTGCCATTCAGGACTAAAACAATGCTAGTACAGACTTTAATATTTCCCATCATCGACTATGGTGACGTGTGCTATCTCGACCTTAATGCAGATCTTCTCAATAAGCTCGATCGCCTTCTCAATAATTGCATTAGATTCGTTTTTAATCTCCGCAAATTTGACCACATTTCTGAGTACCGATTAAAGTTACGGTGGTTACCCATTCGTCAACGGCGTAGCTTGCGTACTTTGAGTACTCTTCATTCTTTACTACACTCTCCTTGTGCTCCCGCCTATTTAACTTCCCATTTTCAGTTTCTCTGTAATACTCATGAGAAAAATCTTCGTTCCTCTAATAATCTTCTGCTTCTTTGTCCTTCTCACAGTTCTAGCCTAGTCCATTCATCCTTTGATATACAATCTATCCTTCTCTGGAATGCCCTCCCTCTTGATATCAGGATGTCCACTAACCGTTTCACGTTTAAAACCAGAGTTCGGCAGAATTATTTAGATGCACTAACTGAATCGTCATAGGTATTTCATAGTTTATTTATTTTATATTATATGTATATATTTATTAGAATTATAAAATATATATTATTGTGTTTATTAATATTTATATGGTATATATTTATGGTATGTATAAGTATGTATATTAGGTATATATTATTTCATAATAATAAGTAGGTTTTTGTTTTCATTCTTCTTGCTTTTTAATTTAAGAAATGCACCTATTACATGTTTCTCTGCATCACCCAAAGGTTGACTGGGAGATAATGCCTTCGGCATTAAGTCCGCCTCTGTACAAATTTTGTGCATAAAGTTATAAAATAAAATAATAAATAAGATCACCAACATTTCGCGACACACTGTGTCGCGAAATATTGGTGATCTAACTAACGACTTATAGCAATAAGTCAAAGTCAAAGTCAAAATCCTTTATTCATTTAAATCACAAAGTGACACTTATGAACGTCAATTTAAAAAAATAATTACTTAAAGCTTCTACATTTACATTTACTGCCACGTTCGCAAAGCAAGGGCGTAGAACCATGAGAAAGAACGGGCAATAAAACTCAAGGTCACTCTTTTTCATCGCCAGGTTTTGCATAATACATAAAAATTTAAATTTTGTAAGGTGCTGCAACTGTTACACCTTCTATATGTCATTTGTATATATTTACTCTACTTAATACTCAAGCATAATGTAGTAACATTTTGATGATCATTTAATTAGCCTCCTGAACATTGACATGGTGAAACAGGAGCATCCACTTACATTAAGTACCTAATAATTTACTTGAATCAATTTTCTAACTATTCTCAAACGCACGACATTAGGTATATGCCACGATTTGAGATTTTTAAAAACAATGCAAAAAACATATGACGACAACACACACAAAAGACATAAATACTTTTCCAGCAGTTGTTTCGAAAACACGAGTCACTTTGAATTTTTTTTATTCAAAATGGCCTGCTCAAAATCTACAAACAAACACAACCCTCAAAATTGGTAACGTTTACATCCAAAGGCCCGGTCCATACATCATTCGGGTCGAACAAGTAAACTGTATCGATATTCTAATCGCCTCTCCATAATATCCCATTGTGAGTTCGTATTTACGGGAAAGAGATGTACAAATCAATGTTTCCAACTAGCTATTGTGGACTATGCTATAGAGATTAGAAATATTGTTTGACAAATCCAGTTCACGGTATCGGGTGATGTTTTGGTAATATTATATCAGTGGTAAATGCAATTGAATTTATGTAGTGAGGAGGAGTACCGAGTAAATGAAATTTTAGGAACTACCTACTTGAACATGATAACTATTTTTGTTCATCTTGTTACAGACTTTCGGCGCATATTTATTATCAGCTTTTAAAAATGTCAAATCAGAAGTAGCATAAATATTAACTATATAACAGTCCACATATCGACCATAATCACCACAAGTTTAGACCACGAACCCAACCAGAGAGTACTGACATAAGATACGATTCAAAGCATCAAGCGTTCAAATAAAAAAAACATCACCTTTAATCATAAATCATAATTAAAAAAAACCGGCTGCTAATAAATCTATTATTATGAATAATAAATATCTAAACAACAACTGAACTGATTTTAATGAAGGTAGTTAATCCGAAGTTAGAAAATACCTGATTCAGACAAAAAGGATCCTCTCGATATAACATTTAGTTTCTGAGAAATTCGTGGACAAACATACACCTACTTACGAAATTTTGCACACGTGCTTAGTAGTCTGATTAGATCATCCTACTATCAAATATTGCCCAATTTCATACAGGTTGAATTGATAGCCTCCTTTTTTGCAGTTGGTTTGAAACCACCTTTCAACAAACAAACATCCATCTTGCAAACTTTGCTTAAAAAATAATACAATGCATTCGTCTCTCTTAGCATTTTAAACTCGAACAATTGCAGCAGTGACGATGTTGGCGTTTTTCATATCTGTGCAAATTTAGCGCACACAAGGAAATGCGATATGCAAATTTTATTGGATGCAGACTGTATCTGGCATACAATATTCACTTATTATGTTAATTTAGCTGTCATTAGTAGTACAATACGTAAAATGAACAACTATTCTGTATACGATTAATATTTGAATGTTATGCACATTAATGCAATAATTATAGCTACACAGTTTTTTTAGAGTTGAAACTATTCAGGAAACGTACGAAAACTAGTAAAAATTAGCTTACTTTAAATAGAAATTCGCTCAATTTTGATCTGACATTAGTAATACAATTAATAATACTAGAGGTCACCTAGTGGTCGAAATTTGACCATATCTATTAAAATGTAAAATTTCTACATTATTAAGATCGTAGGTACTGTCAAGACTACAATCACAGACTTCCCCGCACAATACAAATAAAGAAAAACTTTTATGAAATTACTGGAACGGATATTAAATACTTTTCTTAGTAATAAAACTCTGAAGTAGATGTCAACTTAAATACTTTATAAAAATTTCATTTAATTCAAATTCATTTATTTTGCTATAACATGGTAGTGAGTTGTTACAATAGCATATAATAAGAGACAGCATGATTTGCTGGTGGGGCAGCCAGCAAAAAAAAGATAAATAATACATAATTAATTAACACTAATAAAAAAATAAATCTAAATTATCACACATTCTCTTGCCCTTACGCAGTATGTCGTTTAGTTCCATACTTCTTCGTATCTAATAATTTACTTCTTTCTCTTTCGACACACATTTGATTAATGTTTTCCTTGGCCGGATCTTCCCTTTCGTGCCTCTACTTCCATATTCACACTGTCTATATTTTTTTTCTTTTGACGTCCTCTTGCTTTTCGTCCCTCTTCTTTCGAATTCATTTAAGACTGCATAGTTGTCCTAGGCGCTTAAAAGCGGCCGCCTAGTCGCCTGATACTGCGCAAGTATTGTGGTTTCTATACCCACACAAGACAACACTTGTTAGACAACCATGAATTATTGTTTCGAGTACATGTACTTTGTATCCGTTGATTGTGTGTAAAAGCCCCCGCAACACAAGATTTATTCTTAGTGCGAAAGTTGTCTCTTAAAGAAATAATATTCACTTGTTCTTGTCCATACAAATAATCTCTTTGCATAACATGTCCATACCAAGCCAACCAATATTTTCCTTCACTTTTAGTCTATGGGCAACCACTTTTCAGATTTCCTTTTATGTACATACTCATTCTTTTTAATTTTGTCCATTCTTGTCACTTCACACATCCATCGTAACATTCACAACTTTTCTGCAATGTACCAATAATAATTTTTCAGTCTGGGCTCCAGTTACAGTATCCTATTGCAATCATGCCAGAAGTGCCAGAACCCTATTGCAGTATGGACCATTTGCAAGTACTATACAAACAAAGTTTTAAAATATGAGAAACTCTAAAAGTCTGAAAACTTACAAATACCAGCGATCTCACATTGATACATAAAACCAATAGATGGCAAATATCACTCTTAATTCACAAATAGCTCAATACATGCGCATTAATAGATTTTCAACTAAATTTACACAACCATAGAATGAAAGCAAAATTTCCCACGCGCGGCGTTCTGATTTCAAACTGGATGACATCTGCAATTTTGTTTTTTCCTACGGATATTTTTTTTATATTTCACAGTTTGTCAGAAACTTATAATAAATATTAATAAAATACCATACATATACCTATGTAATAAGTAATAACTAATAAGTGTACATTTCACACGTAAATATTTTATTAATTTATACGCCAAGATAAATACATATATTGTGAAAATACTAAATTTATTAGGCAGAATAGGAGAAATCTTGATCAAAAAGTACATAAATATAATAATTATTTCAACTCTATTTTTCTACTTTTCAGTTTGAAACTCTTACTAACCGACTTCAAAAAAAGGAGGATGTTCTCAATTCGTCGGCATCTTTTTTTTATGTATGTTCCCCGATTTCTCTAAGAAGCCAGAAAATTTCAAAAATGTTGTTTGGATTGAAAGAGTATACCTCCCAGTTGGTCCCATGATCATCAGATCAGGATCTGATCATGGAATGTCAAAGTCAAAGTCAAAATCATTTATTCATCTAGGTCACAAGGTGACGCTGATGAACGTCAAATTTTAAAATACATCATTTTAAAGTGAATCCTGAAAAAAACGAAGGAACTCTTCAAATTTTATAAGCATACTTGAAGCGATTTGACGATAACAACCAAATGCCATCGAGTTTGGGCTCGTTTGAGTCGTCTTTACATAGACTTTGATGCTGGATGATTCCCATGGTCTGATGATAGAGCTGGAAGGTAACCATGAAATCTTTGTGATACAAGAACCCAATCTCATCGAGTTTCGGGTCGTGTGATTTGTCTTTACATGGACTTTGGTACTGGATGTTTTGCAGGGTCTGATGATGGAGCAGGAAGGTGGCCATGGGATCTTTGTAATACAAAGACGCAATCCCATTGAGTTTGGACTCGTTTGATTCGTCTTTACATGGACTTTAGTGCTGAATGTTTACCAAACTCTGATGATGGAGCAGGATAGTAGCCATGATATATTTGTAATACAACTACGCAACCCCATTGAGTTTGGACTCGTTTGATTTGTCTTTACATGGACTTTAGTGCTGAATGTTTTCCAAAGTCTGATGATAGAGCAGGAAGGTCGCCATGGGATCTTTGTAATACAATAACGCAATCTCATCGAGTTTAGGCTCGTTCGTTTTGTCTTGGCAAACACTTTGGTACTGGATGATCTTCGGGATCTGATGATGGAAATCAAACGAATGTATTTAGGCTAGTTGAAAACTAAACAAAAATACTAACTTGAAATTGCCAGAAAGTTACAGGTCTACATTTCAGAATTGAGGCAAGTAAGGAAGGCCACATCATATACCACCTACATCATGTACCACCTACACTATCCTATGTACCTACTTTTTTTTTTCTTTATTTAAGGAGTTTTAGTCACTTAGGACTACGAAACTCCATTGGTCTAGCAACATATACATACCAGCATTACTTAAGAAATAGTTTAAATCTTACTCATACTTGGGTAAATGAGCGTCGCCGCATACCACAAAAAACAATTTTATATAATGCAATAGCAGCCTCAGATAAAGGATAAGCTAGTATACGATTACAATTTCCAAACTCTCTTAAATTGCCAGTGGCGTATATCATTTCGTTTCTTATATCTTCGTTCCGCACACATTCCACCATAATATGTATCGCATCTTCTAATATGCCACACTCAAAACAAAGAGGAGATATGACCTTCTTCATCAAATAAGCGAACTTATTAAGTGGAACGTGTCCGGAACGTAATCTAAAAGCTGTTACTAATATTTGCCTATTTAGAGTACAGTCCTCAAACTATGGAGATTTCCAGGGATCATCCTGTTTTGTACCATATGCCTTTTTCCACTGACCGCTCATTAAAATACATCTTCCAAATTTTGTTACAGTGTTCTCGAATTAAATGAAGACCTTCTAGACCGATGTGGGAAGGGATCCACTGTAGGATCACCTCCCTTGAATTGGACGCTAATTCGAATATAATTCTGATTATTTTGTAGGCTATCGGTGTTCCTCTTAAATAAGAGGTACAACGAGCCATAATATGTTGAAGCGCACTCTTAGAGTCACAAAAAATAACAAATCTATTGATATTTTTAAATTGTATGCATGTTAAGGCTTTAAAAATGGCAATAAATTCAAGGGAAGTGGTACACATGCTGTGAGATATCTTATACTTAAAATTTTCATTCGTTTGCGGATCAAATATGGCGACACCCATACGAAGGTTACTGTCCTTGGACGCATCGGTATATATTTTATAATAACTATGATACTCACTGTTAATAAACAGAGAACATATTTCGTGCAGTTCTCCAGGTAAGTAGTCTCTTTTAGCACGAGATATACCTTCGATATTAGGTTTAACTATAGCGCTTAAGTTATAAAAACTACTCCAGCGGTCCAACGAGAACATACTCACACACGGTTGGGCATCTATATTTATATCTTTGAATTTTAAATGTATTTCAATGAGAATAGGATTTTCTTACGTTTCCAATATCTACGTGAAGTGAGCAAACTTAAGTTTTTAATAACAGTGATCGTAATATTGTTAGACAATGACATCGATTTAAGCCAAAATTTGCCGGCGAGAAATAATCTACGAATATGTAAAGGAGTAATACAAAGCTCACTCTCCATCACGTGTATGGGAGTGCTTTTTACAAAACCACCGATTATACGCATAGCTGCATTCTGAACTTTTTCTAACTTATATAACTTAGATTTGCAAGCAGTATCAAAAAGAAAATCACCGTAATCCAAACGACTCCTAATTATTGAAATATATAATAAGCATCTTAGATGCTTAGGGTGTACAACTCATCCTGGCCCAGCCAATACTTTAAGAATGCTTAGGAATGAGTGTGCTTTCTCATACAATTCGTTAATGTGTTTAGACCATCTCAGAGAGCGGTCTAACCACATACCTAAATATTTTATATTTACTACTTCTTGCAATGGTGTAGAATTTATCGTAATGCAACAGTTATCTCTGAAAATTCCTTTTTTAAATATGCACATTTTACTTTTTAAAGTTGAAACAGTGAAGCCTAAATTTTCTAATATTTTAACTAAGGTGTTTAGAGAACCCTTGAGGGAATTACGAGCGTCATTCAAGAACCTGCTTGAAGAGTACAATGCAAAATCATCCGCATATTGAGATATGAATACATTGTTTATAGAATTACAAATATTGTATGTGGCGGTATTGAACAGTAGCGTAGAAAGCGGATCGCCTTGTGCTAGACCCTGATTAGTAGATGAAATGAGCGAGGGGTCGCGTCTCGGCTTTTGAATTGGAATTACGCTAATGTCCCGCCACTGAGATGGAATGAAACCTGTTGATAAAAAAATATTGTATAAGGCAAGCAATATTTTCTTGCCGGCAATAGGTAAATTTTTTATCATTGAGAATGATATATCATCACACCCTGGCGCTGTGTCACTTTGCTTGATACAAGTTTCTAGTTCCTGTAACGTAATTTCGCTTTCTAATATATTATTGCTAGACATGAAGTTAGGTTTAGAGGGCAGAACATAAATGCAGGACATAAACTTATTAATAATAATTCACTTTTATTCTGATCTATAAATGATCTGCGAGATGCGTTTCCCTTCGCCCATTTCATCCTCTTCCACATTTCACCTGTAGAAATATTAGAGTTTACATTGTCACAAAACTGATGCCAATGGTTCTTAGCAACCATTTTAATCAATCTTTGAGACTCCTTCACACACTCATTAAGAATAGTTAAATTAGATGGAGTAGGATTTTTTCTAAAGTTTGCTACATAACCAATTATTTTTTGCTTTTTAGTTCTTCAGTATTTTTGAAGTCGGTTCATTTTTAAATAAAAATATTTTTTTTAAATTTTTTTTTTTTACTAATGGATTATTCTTATTATATTTATGTGATAAAATTTGCCAAGATAAATATATAATATAAAATCTATTAGGCAGAATAGAACAGACATTGATAAATAAAAAAGGATTGGTGTTTTTTTTATTTCATAGATTTTCTTTTTTATTTGTGCTGCAGATTATTATTCAATTTAAATGTAGTTTTAAGTACTTATAATTGTTTTATTCTAAAATTAATTTAATACTGTAAAATGCTATTCTAAAAAGTATATGTATAAATTAATATTAAATTTGAACTATTTTCAGTTTGAAAGTCTATCGGTTTGTTTAAATATTTTTGTGGTAAAAAGGATAATTTATTTTTGTGTCACTTATTTAAACATAGATAAAATTTTAAATGAATGGATTATTAATAATACAGGTACCTATGTATATTTCACTCTAATCATTTTTTCATAATGCGCCTAAAGAACTAACCTAACTTCAAAAAAAAGAACACAGTAAAACGATGCCAAATGATAATTAAACCAATTATATTATGATACTAAAGATATCAAGTTTACAAAAAATATGCTGTCCGCCATCTTGGATTCCCAAATAGATGTCATTTTCGTGATTAGAATCCATGAAAACCCTGAAAATGATACCCATATTAATTTTATTAAAAATGTCCCGTCCGCCATCTAGGACTCCCAAATAAATGTGATTTTCACGATTAGAATCCATGCAAACCCCTAAAATGAAACCCATATTAATTTTACTAAAAATGTCCCGTCCGTCATCTTCGATTCTTAAATAGCTGTCATTTTCGTGATCAGAATCCATGAAAACCCCGAAAATGATACCCATATTATTTTTACCGTCCGCCATCTTGTGAATGTACAAACTAAAAACTTCGTGAAAATTTTGTGTCACACATGCGCGCGCATCGCAAAATTTCACTCTCATCATTTTAAGGGTTCCGTACCTAAAAGGTAAAAACTGGACCCTATTACTAAGCCTCTTCTGTCTGTCTGTCCCTCTGTCTGTCTGTCGCTAGGCTGTATCTCATAAACCGTTAAAGCTAGAAAGCTGAAATTTCACAAATTATGTATTTCGGTTGCCGCTATAACAACAAATACTAAAAATAAGAGAAATGATTATTCCCATACAATAAACATGTTTTTTCCGTATTTTTTGCTCAAAGTTGTAGTCGTATATTACGTTTCAAAATAAATAATTAAATAAAAAAAGTAAATAATAAAGGGAGCTCCCATACAACGAACGTAATTTTTAAGCATTTTGTTACTTAATAAACAGGTAGAAACTTAAAAAATATTTAAGTATACATACAACAAACGTGATTTTCTTTTATAGATGATGGTACGGAACCCTTCGTGCGCGAGTCCAACTCGTACTTGCCCAATTTTTTTCAAAACGCGCCTAAAGAAGTATGACTTCAAATATACAAACTCGATTAGGCAGAATAGGACAAATCTTGAACAACACCCTAACTTCTTTAAAAAAGCAAGAGACTTATACCCTCGTAACACCAGGCATCCAGACAGAATTGTAATGCAAAAAGTACCTAGAACGGCTATGTATTTAAAAAGTAGTCTTGTAATGTGTGGACGCATTTTTAATGCGTTACCATGTAATTTTAAACAAATGCCTACTCACAAATTTTATAAGAAATTTAAAGACTGGCTCATTGAGAAATCCTTTCACTCAATAAAATATTACTTTGAAGCCGTAAAAAATGAGTGTAAATTGTAATAATAGTTTAAGAAATCATTTACAATTTAATAATTATTTAACTATACCTAATGTTAATATATTTTGGATTTTAATTAAGATTTGCATGTCACAGTTTGACAAAATGTATATGGCTCCAGTTATATTTTTCAACTTATGTACCTACATTTTATGTAAATAAAATTATTATTCCTCTTTATTCATTACTTTCTCATCGTCTTATTTTACATAATTAAATCACTTTAATAAAAATACAAATAAAATTTAACCATATAAAATAGGACCACGGAGACCCACCGGTACCGGGCACAGGGACCAAGCTACCGGTGATTAGGGCTCCAGAGAAAGGAACCTCCGAACTATGCGCGTCGTGTCCAACAATACTGCCTTCTGTATGGAGGACTTGATCCAGCTGCCTAACGAGAGCCTCTTGAGATGGTGATCGAGGCTCTTGGCAATGAGACCATTAACTGACACGACTATCGGTACAATGATCGCCGAGTCCACACCCCACATGTCGACAATCTCGTGAGCCAGGTCCAAATACTTGATTTCCTTGTCTTTTTCGGCCTTCACGAGATTCTCGTCATGGGGAATAGTGACATCAACGATCATTGCAAGGCGTTCTGATCGATCTATCACCACGATATCGGGCTTGTTAGCCACGATAGTCCTATCGGTGATGATAGATCGATCCCAGTACATTGTGGCACGGCCATTTTCGAGAACTGGATCGGGCACATACCTGTAGTACGGTACTTCAAAGGGTACAAGGCTATATTTTAAGGCAAGCTGCTGATGGACGATCCTGGCTACTTGATTGTGCCTGTTATATAGATATCACCTGTTATGTTGATAGTTTATTATTATTATTATTATGTGTCTCTTTTTCACGGCTATTCTTCTAACATGTTGTTAGAAGAATAACCGGTCCTTTGGGAGGCTTACACGGGGATATGGATCCAACGTGCAGAGGCCCGATTAATGTTCTATTAATCTAAAATGGAATGGGACATATGCCGCGGAGCCTCCACAACTGCACTACTGAGTACAGCTATGGACTAGCCGCAGCAAATGTAGGACTATTGCAATGATGTGGAGTCTAATTTACTAGTTTATGGGGATGGGTGTTAAATGGACTGGTAATAATTATACTATGGATAAAAAACGGCACCTGCCAGTGATACTCCTATAGCATCCGTCCGCGTGGCAGGTAGTGACTCGCCAACTCACTAGATGTGCCCTCTCTAAACAGCCGCCCAAAGCAAACAAACTCTGCCATAAAGGCAGCCAGAGGGCATCACCGGTGTGAGTGGCTAGGGGTGTCGAGAGGTGCGGCACCGGTTTCGCCATCGTGGGCCTCGTGACAACAGAGGCCCGGAGCGGGTTTCCCCGTAGTTACGCCCTTGAGAATGACACTTCCACCCCCGAGCTAATAGCTCTTGCGGCTTCCCTCTGGCCGGCCGACCAAGGCAAGCCAGAGTTGAGAGTCCTGCGGGCACTCTTGGAAATCCACTCCGGCCAGCCAATAAAGGCAAGCCGGAGACGAGGCCCTGACCTCTGAAGCATTCGGGACCGCAGTGTCGCCACACACGTTCAGCTCGCCACAAAGCTGCCCTGCGGTTGTAAGCTTTCTTTTCATCTTGTAATACATTTTTTGTTTATATTAAACGATGAAGGTGATGTTTGAAAGCTGTTATCTGTCCTCTGAGATTGCGTTAGTCTCATGATGAGATAACGGTTGCCCCAGAGGGGTTTTATTATTATTATTTTGTTTCTCTTTCTCGGGTATTATTCTAATTTGTTAGAACAATACCCGGCCCTTTGGCAGGCGTACACGGAGACATAGGTCCAACGCGCAGAGGCCCTTTGAGAGTTTTAATCTAGAATGTAATGGAACACCTACTGAGGCGCCTCCATCACCGCACTATTAAGTACAGTCACGGGTTAGCCGCAGCTGGTGAGGGACTATTGCTACTTTTATGGAAACTAATTACTCTGGGCTATTGGGATGGGTGTTTAATGGATAGGTTTAGATGAAAACTATGGATGAATGCCGGCGTCTGCCCTAAGTACTCTTATAGTATGTCGAAAAGGGGCAGACGGTGACTCGCCAGCTCACTAGATGGACCCTCTCTAAATAGCCGCCAAGGCAAAAAAACTCTACCATAAAGGCAACAAGAGGGCAACACCGTTGTGAGCGGCTTGGGGTGTAGAGCGGTGCGGCACCGGTTTCGCCATCGCGGGTCTCGTGACCCGGAGCGGGTTTCCCCGTAATTACGCCCTTGACAATGACACTTCCACCCCCGAGCAAATAGCTCTTGCGACTTCCCTCTGGCCGGCCGACTAAGGCAAGCCAGAGTCGAGAGTCCTGCGGGCGCTCTTGGAAATCCACTCCGACCAGCCAGTAAAGGCAAGCCGGAGACGAGGCCCTGACCGACTCCCTGAAGTATTCGGGACCGCAGTGTCGCCACACACATTCAGCTCGCCACAAAGCTGCCCTGTGGTTTGTAAGCTTTCTTTCTAGCCTGTAATATTTATCACAAGACAAAGGTGATGTTTGAAAGCTGTTACTCTGCCCTCTGAGATTGCGTTAGTCTCATGATGAGATAACGACTGCCCCAGAGGGGTTTATTATTATTATTATTATACTCATCTTTAATATAATCACATAACAATACAGTACATTTTTAAATATATAGTAAGTAAGTAAGTCAAACATTATACAATACATTTAAAAATATAAAAATTATTATGGAGACCCACCAGTATCGGGAACACGGTCCAAGTTACTGGTGGTTAGGGCCCCAGAGACAGGAACCGCCTCACTATGCGTGCCGTGTCCAAAAGTACCGCCTTCTGTATCAGACCCTTGACCCAAGGATCCAACGCGAGCCTCCTAAGATTGTGGTCGAGGCTCTTGGCTATAAGACCATTGACTGTGACGATTATCGGCACAATAATTGCAGAATCGACATCCCACATGTCGACAATCTCGTGAGCCAAGTCCAGATATTTGATCTGCTTATCTTTCTCAGCCTTTACGAGATTCTCGTCATGAGGAATGGCAACATCCACAATTATTGCGCGGCGCTCTGATCGATCTACCACCACAATATCAGGTTTATTGGCTACAACAGTCCTGTCTGTGATGATAGATCGATCCCAGTACAATGTGATATGACCATTTTCCAGAACAGGTTCCGCCACATACCTGTAGTACGTCACCTCAACATCTACAAGGCTGTATTTCAGAGCAATTGCTGGTGAATGATCCTGGCTACTTGGTTATGCCTGTGCAAGTACTCGCCGTTAGCAAGACGCGAACAGCCGGAAACTATATGCCTGAGGGATTCACCAGGCTGGTGACACGCCCGACAAATGTCTGTGGTGCCATCCCTCAGGATATATTTCCGGTAGTTATTAGTCTTGATAACTTCATCAGCAATTGCACAGACAAACCCTTCGGTTTCCCCAAAAAGGTCACCGAAGCGTAGCCAGTGCACCGAGGCTAAAAGGTCTACATCTGGCCCATGCAGGGCCCGGTAGAACCTGCCATGAAGCTCCTTGCTCTGCCATACAAGCCTGCGATCGTCAGTGCTAAGTACTACAGGTCTGCACCAGTTGTCCTTAGAAAGACTGAGCGGGGTTAACCCGGCGTCCACTGCTACAACATCGCGATGCACATCCACGTTCGCGTTGAGAAAATAATCTCTGAGGTTGCATACCTCGCGGTTGTGTAGGGATTTGACATTTAAAAAGCCACGACCCCCACACTTCCGCGGGATATACAACCTCATTACGGATGAGCGTGAATGATGCATCCGGTATTCTGTCAGCAGTGTACGTACCTTTCGGTCTAAGCTGTCCAGTTCAGTCTGAGTCCACTTGAGTATGCCAAAGGAGTATACATGAGAACCGGCATGACCCAACCGTTGCAAGCTCGAACTTTATTGCCACCTGATAAAAGACTATTCAGTACCTTTTTCAGGCGGCCAAAGAACCGCTCTTGCAACGATTGTTTCATGTCAGCCTCATTAATACTTAAAGCCTGTGACATACCCAAGTATTTGTAGGTATCGGTTCGAAGGAGTGATCTTAGGTTAATGGAATCTGAGAGTTGAATTCCTTCAGATTCCACCATCCTTCCTTGCTTTACATGAATCACGGCACATTTATCCACACCAAATTTCATGTTGATAGAATTACTAAAACTTTCAGTTATTTTTAGTAAATCTATCAATTGAGGACTGGTGGGGGCAAACAGCTTTAAGTCATCCATGAACAACAAGTGGGACACTACCCGACTACTTCTTCGTAACCTGTAACCTAGCCCTGAACCCTCCAGCAACGTACTGAGAGGGTTCAGCGCTAAGCAAAACCCTAATGGACTCAGGCTGTCACCCTGGAAGATACCCCGCTCAATCTTAACAAATTCGCCATTCCCCTGGATTCGTCGGCACCCTGGATAGCCAAGAACCGTTTTCCATTGCCCCATACATGACTTTAAGAAGGTGCGTAGAGTTGTATTTATTTTATACAACTCCAGCACCCTCAAAAGCCACAAGTATGAGGCACAGAATCGTACGCTTTCTTGTAATCTATCCAACATGCCGCCAAATCCTTTCGGTTACGGCGAACTTGCTGGCTAATAGACATATCAATAAGGAGGAGCTCCTTAGTACCACGAGCCCTCTTGCTACATCCATTCTGAGTGTCTGACATAATTGAATTCAGAACAACATGTTTTGATATTTTAGCATTCAGAATAGATGTAAGAAGTTTATAGACCGATGGCAAACATGTAATTGGTCTATAATTACCGGGCTCTGTGGTACTACCTATCTTGTGGAGCAAGTGGGTTACTCCAGTTGTCATAAAATCTGGGATCAAACCAGACTCTATGGCTGATTGGAACTGGGATGCCAAGCAGCCATGCGAACTACGTAGCCATTTCAGCCAGAAATTGTGCAGTCCATCCAGTCCTGGAGCTTTCCAATTTGATAACGAACGGACTGCACTTGTAACATCCTCGCTGGAAATGACTACGTTTTCCATTTCTGGAATATGTTCACATGACCGCACAACATCCCGCATCCAACCACCCTCAGTGTGGCCAATAGGCGCCGACCATATGCTACGCCAAAATGTGTTTGTGGCGTCTGCATCCGGCAGCTGCCCATTAGCCACATCTGAGTCTGGTCGGTCCCAGTTTCTATAAACCCACTTTTGGTCCCTTTGAAATGTACGATTTAAGGTATAGCGGTCCACGCGTTTTTTACTCAAAACTCAAACTCAAACTCAAAATCATTTATTAATTTAGGTCACAAAGTGACGCTTATGAACGTCAAAGATTAAAGTTAATTACTAGATGATTCTACATTTACATTTACTGCCACGTTCGCAATGCAATAGGTAGAACCACGAGAAAGAACGGGCAATAAAACTCGTGGCCACTCTTTTTAACTGCCAGTATAATTCTTTTACATGTTATATTTGTAAGGAGCTGCAACTGTTTCACATTGCGAGTTATCTACTATTGCAAAAGTTTATAGTTATTGATATCATACTCAAGCAATAAATTATGTTCATTTAGTAAGCCTCCCAAAGTGAATATGGTGAAACAGGAGCATCCACTTACGTCTTTTGATGTAAGCAACTCGCGAACATGACTGTTCTGATCTATGGTGGAACAGTATGTTCCGAAAAGTAATGGTATATGAACCTGCAGCAATTTACAATCTATTAGTTAGCAGTTCATGACCACGAGTTACCCTCACCTTACAAATCCGATAAATTATAATAAAAAGAGTAGAACAAGAATGCAAATGTAGTATAAAAGAGAATACGGTAATTAACTACACTATAAAACTGCCTATTGACCTAATAATAAAAAGAAATTGACCTAATAAAATAATATTTATTTCCAAGCGTACTTGTCGTCAAGATACTCATTTAAACTATAATATGCCTTTAGTAAAAGATTATTTTTAACAATTGTCTGAAACGACCTTAAAGGCAAGTCTAAAACATTACTTGGTATTTTATTATAAAATCTTATACTAAGCCCAATAAAAGAGCTATGCGTTTTGTGTAAACGGAAATATGGTCCACATAATTTGTGCCTGTTCCTAGTATTAATATTGTGAATGTCACTATTCATTTTGTAAGAATTTATATGTAGTCGTACATGCATAACACTGGCATAAATATATTGTGATGCTACAGTAAGAATACCAATATTTTAAAATTTTTCTTTAAGTGAGACACTTGTCTTTAACTGGTAAATGGCCCTAACTGCCCGTTTTTGTAATATAAAAATATTTTCGATGTCAGCGGCCCTACCCCATTATAATATGCCATATGACATAACACTATGAAAATAGCTAAAATAAACCAATCTAGCCGTATCGACATCAGTCAACCTACGAACCTTCTTAATGGCATAAGCAGCTGAGCTAAGTTTCCCTGAGAGATATGTAACGTGCGCACCCCACTGTAATTTCGAATCAAGTGTTATTCCTAGAAATAATGTAGATTCAGATGTTTCGAGAACATCGTCATTTAGAGCTATACTAGGACCAAGGTTTCTGACATTTGGCAGAGCAAACTTAATACATTTTGTTTTTTTGGCGTTCAGTACTAGATTGTTTACATTAAACCATTTAGTTACTTGAATGAGCGCACTGTTTATTTCGTTAAAATGTTCCTTATTTCTATCTACTTTGAATATCAAAGAAGTATCGTCAGCAAACAGTACAACGTCACAAATGTTTTTCAAGTAAAAAGGTAAATCGTTTATGTAAACAAGAAACAAGAAAGGCCCTAGGATGCTGCCTTGCGGCACTCCTAAATCAACAGGTAAGCCACTGGATTTTGAGCCGTTTATTTCAACACATTGGATTCTGTCACTTAAAAATGACTTAATGACTTCCAATGCTTTAGTCTGTACGCCGTAATGTCTAAGTTTGCATAAGAGCGTTTCATGGCAGACACAATCGAATGCTTTCGAAAGGTCGCAAAACACACCAATAGCATTTTGGGCATTCTCCCATGCACTGAATATGTGTTTAAGTAACGCTATTCCTGCATCTGTTGTCGAGTGACCCTTGGTAAATCCATATTGCTCACTATGAAGGAGGCTGTTTAGATTAAAATGTCTAAGTAATTGCTTGAGTATGATCTTTTTAAAAATCTTACTAAAGGCAGGTAGTATCGATATTGGCCTATAATTACTAGGATCAGTCTTACTGCCGGATTTGAAAAGAGGTTTTATCCTACTGAGTTTCATAAGATCGGGAAAAACACCTGATTCAATACACTTATTAAATAAGTTGCTTAAATAAGGCTTAACAGAAATGCCCCAGAGATCACCTGTATTCTTAGACTCTAGAGATTGAAAAGTACTTATAATGTCGGTAGAATTAATACAATGGAACTTAAATAATACATCACATTTTCCTACACTAGATTCTTATAGGTTTTCTGCGACTATAGCTGATGATTTTAATACTCTAGTAGTAGTAATCGGTATGCTAGCAAAGAATTTATTAAATGTGTGTGCGACTTCTTTGTCATTATGAATTAATCTGTCACTATCAAATAAACTAAAACTATTACCTCTTAGTGTTGTCTTACCTGTTGCTTCATTAATAGCTTGCCAGGTTGCCTTAATTTTATTCGAGGATTGTTCAATTTTGTTCCTAACGAATAATGCCTTAGCTGTATTGCACACTCTTTTAAATATCTTGGAATAATTCCTAACATTCTCAGTGAAGTTCGAATCAGAATTGTATCTCTTCATACCGTACAACTCGTACATCTTTGCTCTGCTTTTGTAAATACCTGCTGTAGCCCACTCACTAAAAGCTCGAGATTCCTTAACTACTTTCTCCTTAGTCCTAAAAGTATTCTGAAATTCCTTGTTAACTACATTAAATAAATTATTGAAATTTTCATTTGGCGAATCAATCTCCATTACATCAGAACTCATAGCATTCATTCCAATCAAAATTTTATTCCGGAATTCATTAAACTTATGCCTAGGTAATGGCCTAACTAACACTTTCTGTATGATGCTATCACTATAATACGGAAACCTTGCTAATTGACCACAGTGATCCGAAGTTAATTCAGAACTAACTAATTTATTCGAAACTGTACAATTACTAAATATATTGTCAAGACAGGTGGATGGTGTTGCTGTAATCCTAGTTGGTTCAAGGAACAAATTTTTTAAATTAAATGATTTAAATAGATTTAAAAATCTACTAGTCATTACTGAATGATCAAGAATATTTACATTAAAATCACCACAAACTATAATACCTTTCTTATTGCTCCTAATTTTAGTAATTGCATCTTCAATAACTGATTCAAACAAACTAAAGTTACTTAACGGTGGACGATATACACATATGATAATATGCTGCTCAAGTTCTACACATGACAGTTCCACAGTGCGTTCCATAGACAAACTTGCTATGCTTGCTTTATATCTGCGTATCCGGTTTGCCCATGCATAAACTTTCTGCTTTAGGAAGTCAATGCGCTCTGTGATCCGAGATATATAGTCATGAGGACTGATACCAGTCCCCAAGAAAGCTCGGCGCACAAAGCGCATGACCCTGGGACGTAAATTCCCAGACCTAAAGCAGATTAGCTTACCGATAAGAGCCCTTGCCTCAGCAATACGCCGTTCAATTCTGTACTGCCACGCCGGCACAGCAGATCTTTGTCGCATGACAGTATCACGTTCTTGAAACTTGACACCTGCCATACGACAAGCCGCTACGGCGGCGCAGTACAAAATTGAGTGCGTATCACCAAGATTCTCACTATTCTCTAGAAAACTAGGTAATAGCGAGTCAAGGGTACCTACCAGCGCTATATTACGTCTATGCATAGGCAACCGGGGCAGGCGCGGCCTAATTGTTGGTAAAATGTACTGATATTCCTCAATCGCACATTTCAAAGCATCCATAACCTCCTCATTGTACTGAATACTTACGTTACAAACCATATCATGCACATCCACGACGGCATTACTACCCGTCCGCGGTGTATCAGTGTTTACGGGAGCACTAGCGGGTTGGACGCGAACGGCTTGGCTCGTAGGTAAGTATTCTGAGCGTAGCCTATCAAGTACGACGTTATCCAGCTTGTTACTGCGCTGGATAACTCGCACCTGATCCGATAATCGTTGAGCCGTAAC
Source organism: Euclidia mi (assembly GCA_944739405.2). NCBI lineage: Eukaryota > Metazoa > Arthropoda > Insecta > Lepidoptera > Erebidae > Euclidia > Euclidia mi. The sequence goes on from OX123183.2 coordinate 32,357,928, forward strand.
GTTGATACCTGGTTCTAAGGCCTGAAACAGAAGGAGCATGCGACTGCGATACGCAGTGAGGTTAGTTCCCCCCTCTGTAGCCCCAAAATATGCGCGCATGACGTTTTCATTACTGGATCCCGTCAATCGCATGCGCTGCACATTACCACCAGCAGCGAGGACCCTGTTTGAGACCGGTGGGTCTCGTGGTCCCAGGCAGGCTGGCGGCCGGCCTCTGCCTCTCCGACGTACAGGTGACGGTGACGACGGGGGCGAGAAGTACTCGTCGCTTGAGCTCGACGCAACTGCAACCACTGGCGATGTTGGTGTAGGCCTCGCCGGCTGCGAGGCGGAGCTCAGCGACGAGTCCGGGGTTGTTGTTTGTGCTCTTAGTCTTTTAAAGGCATTTCTCGTCAACATTATGTATTTTCATTTTAATATTTTGCTTTTTGTTTTGACAGTTTCAATGACATCTCATATATTTTTCTGAATGATTTATTTATGGTATATGTAGGCATATTTCTTTAATTAGGTACGTTTTTATTTGATCTTCACTGATATTCTTCTATTCATAATAAATGTAGTAACTGGTAAATTAAATAAATTCAAAAATAATATTATTAAATGCCATTATTATTATTATAATTATTATTATTATTATAGAACTATGATCCTCAAATTTCTTTTTTTTTATCTAAGCCTAACGACGTCCACTACTATAAATATGTCTCACCTAGATTTTACAAATTAGCATATTATCATCACTAGCCCGTGCCCGTGCCCAGCAGTGGGACAGTATATATCCGGATATATACTGTCCCACTGCTGGGCACGGCCCTCTTCTCACTATGAGAAGGGTATGTATACTATAGTTTAAATCATTCATTTCTAACTACTTGATTTAAATGCCATTGAAATTGCTGACCTTTATTGTATGTACCACTTTTTCTGAGCTTGATGTTGTTTAATTTTAAATTAATTAAATATTTTAAAAGAATATCATCTGAAGCAACCTACACCATTTGGAAACATGCAGCTCGAGTCAAACACCATTCAAAAGTTACTTTATTATGTGAATACTTGTGTGAAATAAAAATATCGGCACCTCGCAAAAAATATAGCCGCATTTTAGAAATAAACCTAACTGAGAATTAAACAATGCTTGTAATTGCATCGTGAAATAAGTTTATTACAGTTCAAAGTCATTGCACCTCACTTTTTAACCGGCTCAGAAGGGCTCGGCGAACATTTTACAAAGTTTTGTGGTAGCCCTAAACCGCTCCTAATTAAGACAGACTTTCAAAGGAAAATAGTTCCAAATTAACTGTTTCTAAGTATTAAGTAAATCGGCTCAACTAACTCCTTACCAGTAAATGGCTTGTGGTCTTGACATTGAATGAATACTCCAATGATATTGTAAGGAATTATAAATAGAATGGATTTGTTAATTGGGAGAGACACATTGGTTACAGCTTCACGGTTGCAGGTACTGCAACTTTAGTGTTGGTGGTACTTCGGTTTTACTAGTTCGGTTTTACTAAATGGAGTGATATTCTCTTGAGCTTTTCGGTGATGCATGTTAATTTACCAAGTATTTATTTCTGTTTCATCAAATTATATAATACCACGAAGCTTTAGCATTTGTATTTGAACATTGATTCAGAGATGCTTGGTTGGCTAAACTTCAGTCTCTTTTACTTTCTTTTCGTCTTTAATATAGGGAGGAAGTTCAACTGCAGTTAGCTTGAAACCTTAAAGATGTAGATTTGTAAAGTTTTTAACTTATAAGAGTCTGCCTTAAATATTATATTTTATTTTATTTATTTATAGACTCACGCCTGTATCCCCGAAGGGGTAGGCAGAGGTGTAATATTACACCCACATTTCGCCATGAACTTTTAGGTCCCACGTAATAGGGGGCGAGCCTATTGCCGTACCGGGCACATTACCAGACTCCGTGCTGCTACTGAGAATTTCCTAACGGAAAATCCCAATAACACTTTGCACGACCCGGGAATCGAACCCGAGACCTCCCAATCCCACGCGCTCATTTCGCCACGCCCTATCAACAACGTAGGATCTGCAAATCTGCAACTTTTCAGTAGAGCAATTTAAAGATTGAACTTGGAATAAAAATGTAACCAAAAGTGATAACTTTATAAATTTTGTAATGAGTATTAAATATATCATTATCTATTATACGAAGGTAATTATATATATAAGTTTGTTAAAAAATATTAAAAAATGTCACATGTCGCCATTTTCATCGGACAAATTCGATCATGTTATGTCGGATGTGGTATATCCAACATTTTTGATTGAATAAAAATCATTACAATACATCGGATGTGGCAGATAAAACTATTTTTATGGGAAGAAATATAATAATATTGTTGGTTCTACTGCTAACGTAATTGACTAAAGTCATTTGAACTTTAGTCAATTACGTTAGCAGTAGAACCTTAGGTATCATCAAATATCTTATAAAGCGTTTTCCCTGGTCCACGGGCATTAATTTTACGCAACTTTTTGAACGAAACAATGAGTGGGATTCGAAATAAATTTAAAAAATCATCAACAACATGCTCATTTATGCATCCTAAGAAAATGCTAACAATATTGTGAAAAACTATGAACAAAAGTTAAAATCTTATAAATCTGAAAAATTTAAATAAAATTTTTAAATCAAAGTTTCATAATCAATCTAAATATACAACTCCCTACTTATGAACAAAATAACAATGTTGTTCTTTTTACTCTTATTACTGAATTACAGTCTTACAGCATTATTTAATCAGCAAATCAAACAAAAATAAAATTCTAATATGTTTATATTTTATTAATAATTAGCTTTCAGTTTCATTAAGTAAGGATAAGTGGAGTTAAGAATGGGAGAGCGTAAGGACCAGATGGAATACCAGTAGAAGCATGGAAGGCGTTAGGAGATGATGGATATCATTAAATATTTTAAATTGGCTATCATTATTCTTCAATAAGCTGTAGCATGAGGAGACCATACACCCGAAGAATGGTACAACAGTTACCTGGTGCCCATTTAAAAAAATAAGGGCTATATCCAAAAATGCAACAATTATTGGGGAATAAAGTTAATGCCTCATAGTATGAAAGTATGGGAGAGAGTAATGGTTGGATGGATGCTATATCATCGGACATACAGAAAAAAGCACCCTGGTGCATGCTGTTTGCCGATGATATCGTTCTGGTAGCAGAGAGTGGACAGGAGGTGCAGAGCAAGCTGGAAGACTGGCGGGAATAATTAATAAATAATTAAAGAATTTAAGCCTGAGAATAAGCAGAATAAGTATACGATCTGTGACTTTGGCGGCATCTCCAATCCTATACTGCTTACAATCAGCAGTATAGCCCTACCATTATGCTTCGATTTTTGCTACCTAGGTTTAGAACTGCAAAATGACGGCGAAATTAATTGAGCTGTTAGGCAACGAATCAACGCAGGCTGGATGAAATGGTGAAAAGCCGCAGACACAATATGCGATCACGAAATGCGTGTGAAATTAAAGGGCTGCATTTATAAGGGGTTATAAGCCCTGTCGTACTGTATGTAGCTGAGTATTGAGCTACAAAGAAGATGGATGAAAAACGCTTGCATTTGGCAGAGATGAGAATGTTGCGATGGCTATGTGGAGTAACAAGAATGGACAGAATTAGGAATGATTACGTTAGAGGTAGTATGACAGTGGCGCTCATAGATGAAAAGGTAAAAGGGAGTCAATTGGCATATTATGCACATGTTATGCGAAGGGATGAGATGTACGTAGGTATAAAAGTGATGAATATGCACGAAGAGGGGAGAAAAGAGAGAAGGCGGCCAAGGAAAAGTTGGATAGACTGTGTGAGGATGGTTATGTAAGGGAAAGGATTTGTGGACGCTTTGTGGCCTAACTAAGTACCTATACTTATGGCTAAGTCACGGGAAAAACACAAAGAAGTCAACGATAGGATGTCAGAGGAGTATGGAAGCGAAGGACATACTGTGCATTTGCATTAAATTAAGCATTCAAGTAATAAATTATTCAGAGTCACTTGAACTATTTTGTGTAATTTATTCTTAACTACTATCCAGTCTTCTTTGCGCACAAGGCGTTTTTCACGTTTATTAGTTTTGAATGTCCATTTTCTATCCTTTTTAGTGTGGATGGCGTTGTTACACTATTTGCAAGAGATGATACAGACGCTATCAGTAGATTTTCACATAAATCATCTGCTGTTATCAAAACTAGGTATTTGGCACACTGGACCCAAAAAGTATTATAACAAGGTTCATGAATCTGAGATAATGGAACAGGAGTTGATACTTCATTAGCAGGTATAACAGGTTTTATATCTATAATTTGAGTATTGCTGGATATTATGTTTGGATCTAAATTTTCGTCAGTTTGTCCATTACAAAGATTGTCATTTTCTATGTCTTCTATCTTAGATACAGGTTCTTCGTCAAAAACATATTTCAATAAAACTGCCATTTTTCCAAATTATAACCTCCAGTAACAGGTATAGGCGACTCTCGGACCACCCTTTAAACAAAAACTGCACCATCTGGTCGTCAAGTCAAATTAATATAAGTATCTACTAAAGTAAAACGAATACTTAAATAAGTACTTATATTAAGTAAATTTATAAGTATTTGTAGATCAAACAATAATAATTATGCTATGATCGCCAATCAATAGCTTCATAAGTGGTACATCGGACACAACCCATTTAATCATTGCCGATCATCAATGATGGATTTGACATATCCTACTTAAAACATTTTAAGATGACCCATCAATAACGTCAGGTGTGTCATAAACTACAAGAAACAATATTAGGTTTGCAATCAGTAACGCCAGATGTGGCTGATCCGTCAACATGTATGTTATAATATACGATCATTAATGTTGGATGTGCCCGATACTCATTTTTTACATGGAATAACAATAACAAATTGGTATAACAACCAAATTTAAAAAAGGTACTTATATAGTACCTATTATAAATTTCGAACACTAACAATGTTACGCGTGTGCTTCTCCCGCCATTAACTCGGCAAGTGGCAGATCGGGCCACGCGCTCGCTCAGTTCGCGCCATCAATATCGTCGCAAATTAAGTACCTACTATTTTGAACGAACACAATTATCAGTTATGACAATGTCAAATGAAATTATCTTCGATAATAGATGCAAATCTAGTGATTTAGAAAGTGATTTAGAATAATAAAACAAAAAATGTTTTTTTTGCAGATCCTACTTTAATGATAGGGCGTGGAGATTTATGCCGCGAGACCAACGAGGCAAATATTATATCTAAGCTTTTTCCTTACCTCACTTTATGAAAAAAGTTATTGGTTTTAATCTTCGTCAACTAATTAATTATGCCCAATGACATAACTATGTATGTATGTTTAACAAAGGTTTGTATGTAAAGCCTCAAACATCTCATGCTTTCATGAATTTACTTTCGTTTTATTATTAAGTCAATCATACGCTACTAGAAGATTATTTATTTCAATATTTTCTTAAAAATATTTCAGCTTATCTGTAGGTACATTTAACTGTTTCTCGAGCGTTTTTTAAATATTCCTTTGAGAACCATACACACACAGGTATATATTAACACTAAAACGTCTGTTTTTATAAATTACCCACAAAAATATTCCGTGCGCATTAAAAGCACCCGCCGAAAGTGACTTTCATGTTTTTTACAAAGAAAAGTTTTAGAGTTGAATAATTCCTAATGCAGGTAAGAGCGTACTCATATTCAACGAGTTTTTTGCAGAGCCAAGCATTTTGTATGCTTATATTTTAAGAAAATATTTTTACGTTGCTTCTATTATAATAAATTCCTTTAATACGAGCTTGCGGCCATTGATGCGAAGATAAATGTGAGCGTAGACACAAACGCCTATCGTGAAGACGCTCCTTTTATTTTGTGCTTGAGCAATTCTTATTGCATTTTCTATTAAACGCGAAGAATAGAATACGTTTAGTTCCTTTTGCTCTTATTAACCGACTTCAAAAAAAGGAGGAGGTTCTCAATTCATCGGAATCTTTTTTTTAGGTTAGAGTTTTCACATACGTAAATGAGCAAAATACCAAACGAATAAATACCTTATTATGTTTCGATTGTTTGCGATTCTTAATCGCGATAACGAAGAAAACAAAAACTTCGGTCTTTGCCGATGTCTCGACTAACTTGCTCTGGTTGTGGCTATAAAGATAAAAACCCGCTAAATGATCTTGTATAATGTATATAAATATTAAAAGTTATATCGTACTATATTAGTAATAAAAGCTCAAAATCTGGCACTGCAGAACCTTGAGTGCAACCGGTGTCTGCTCTTACCAAAATATTCATGTTTATAACAGAGATTTACCACACCATGCGGCCATCTTAATGATATATTAACCGATCCCAAAACTGCGGTCCACCTACGCGGCACGCATTAATATGACATAGATGTGTAAAAATTTAATAATGGCTACGATAGTCCGGGACGGCATCTGTGCAATACACTACGCTATGCGGACAGGCGGTTTACGAGCGGCCCAGTTTTAAACACCACTGCCCTGGTTATACGAATGAACAATTAAAATTTCAATCATTCTGCTGTAATTGCTTTAGTACTGGAATGACTGCTCGGTCATTTAAATGTTTGTCAGAATATTTTGTGGTTCTTTTAATGTACCACTTGCTTTTATTTTTACGTTGATAATGTGTGTATCAAGCCTAGTCTCTTAATTTTAATTATATGAGGCTGGCGGCAAAATGTGATTTCACTCCCGATAATATTACTGTGCAATAATGTCTTCTATGGGATGATTACGAACTTCAGAAATCACGTTTATGTTGTTCGCATATTATGCAAGCTTTATGTATAAAGTTGTCCATTTATAAGGATAAACTCTGAAAATATGTAGGCCATAATCATAACTATATAGTATTGGCCTATTAGAAGACGCCTACGACAAGTTTGCATAACTAAAATGAACAGCTATAATCAAGCAGTATTAGTTATAGTGCAGTTCGTTTAAATATTATGTTACTTACAATAATCATGACCATCATCGCCAAAGCTTTATCCTGATTCTATGTTAGACTTTTGTCTTGGAGCCCGGGGTCCGCTATGGTCTAATGACAGAATATTATTATTGTGCTCATCACACAAGTATTAGCCCTAGGTGGTTGTCGAACCAGCGACCCGCAGCGCAGCAGGTCAAGGCTACCAACCACTAGATCAACAGGTCAATCAACTTCACAGCAAAGTGAATTGCCGAGATACAAATCAAATCAACAAAATGCATTTTCAGTTTGCTACAGAAAATTATCAAAAGTAGGTACTTCATAATCAAACAGCTCTGTAGTCATTATCGATATTACGCGCTTCACTAGCTCCAATCATCGAACCCATTAACAGATGTGTACTGGTGTTAATAATTATCATAATTACCTCTTTGATCTCCGATTTCAAATGTTTTTATGCCGACTGTGTGAACACTATTCATGGAACAATAGCTTCTATTTGCTCGTAATTTAGAAAGCAATTTCGTGTGCATGTTTATTTGTTGTGTGAAGTGTGCATTGTGGATGCTTTGGTATAGTTTTGTTTTGAATTTGCTGTGTGAACATAGTTTGGATGTAAGTGACTTATTTGAGTTGCAAATTTCTAGTGTTCATGTAAAATCTGTATTAAGCTATCGTCGCAAACTATCGAACACGAAGCACTCATTAAGTGCTTCGTGTTCGCAGGCAGTATTAAGCTTTTTTGAATTAGAGTAGTGTTTTACAAATAAAGAAACATTACTGAGAGTAGCATTTCTTTAAGATTCAATAAAGGATCAGACTAGGACTTCTGTATCGGAAGTTTAACGCTTGATACAGGTTGTAGTCTAGAATTTTCTTAAATTACAAAATATTTGAAAGCTACACATTTTTAATCTCTGGAAATGAGTAAAGTAAAATAGCATATCAGCTTCTTTTAAAATTGAAATCTTCAAATTGTATATCCTAATACTACGGCAACGAATAATAATAATAATATTCTACCACATTCACACAACACCATCTAGTCCCAAACTAAGCAGAAGCTTGTACTATGGGTACTAGATAATGGATAAACATACATATATACTTTTTTTTTTGTAAATACATACATATTATACATAGAAACACCCAGACCAAGACAAACACCCATGTTCATGCACACAAATGTTTGACTTGAGCGGGAATCAAACCCGCGACCTTCGGCGTAGCAGTCGCTTACACTCCCGCTGCGCCAACTGGTCGTCATATCGAATCTACCAAAGATGTGCGATGCAGTTCACAGGATGGTCCGTAAGATAACCGCGATTAACGTGGTAGGCACACTATGGGACATCGACGGAGGTTATGATGGTTTTTTATGGTTGACCCTAAACGCCTATAGAGGAGAGTCACACACACCAACAATTATATCTGCTTCAAAAAGTAAAGGATAAGCCTGTGGTTAAGGTTGCCGTCGTGAAGAAAATAAGCCCAGTTAGCAGATTGAAACAACTCAGTGATGTCTGGGTTCAACCCACTGCGCTGCTTCGTACGAAGCCTAAGCAACGATTGATGCTTTAGGTGAGAATGGCTGAGTCTCACGATATTGTGCAATTTGTTTGACTTCTAATTGTTATTACATTTTGCATAATTATATTACAGTAGAAAAATGCTTTGTTTTGACTTGAACAAATTTCTTCGATTTCTTAATTATACAGTAACAATCCTACTTATACAAAATCATGTGATTATGGAGCTGGCATTATTTTCTATTAGTATGAAATGAATTATTTTGGCTTCTTTTTGAGACTTTTAACGCTGTATCGTCCCAAAAGTAAGCATAACAAAACTTAAATTAATGAATATCATTCTTTCAAATTAAACAAATACGAGTACCTAATTCTCATAATCATAAGAAATTGTTTGGTGCGCCGGATATAGAATTAATATTGTACTAAGCTTCGAAGGTGCGTGTTAAATTCAGTTCAAGCTGAATTTTGTTCTTTATGTCTTTTGCACTGAATTCTTACTTCTCTCAAAGTTGGAAAGACTAGAAAGCGGTAACTATGCAGCTGTGCTCGGGCTGGCTGGGTGCAATGTCAAAGACTTTTCGATGGTCATGACTTTATTAAATGTCTGCATTCTATTTTTAACTTATAGTTATTATACAGGTTGTTTGGTTATTTGACCAATTCCTCGAAGAAGGTTATATATTTGAGGTCATTTGCGACAATTTTACCCCCATCAATAATAAAGTTTCGGGATTTAGGACCCTTTGTTTCTGAAATCTTAGATATTATAAATGTTTTTTTTTCGTTTAGATCAATAACTAGCTAAGAAGCTTTACAAAAATTAACAATTTAGAGCCGAAACGTAAATATATTTTTTTTAATGACAAGGCGGAAAAATTCAAAAAAATCTTTAAATCTCGATATCTCAGAAACCGTTAATTTTGGACCCGTAGTTGACTGGGATCAAATTGTTGCAAATTACCTCAAATATAACCTCCTTCAAGGAATAGGTCGAATTATCAAACACCCTGTATATACAGTTACTAGCTTAACAGCCAGTACCAGGTACGTATACCTAGTTATCTCCCACAAAAAGTCTTTCGAAAAAGGTTTATACTTACAGTTTAAATTGTTATCATTTTCACAGTCACGTGCAACTAAGTCTCCAATGACAACCGGATGGCAGGCAGTCGTATAGATTGCGTTGTGTGCTGTGCAGCCTGAATCATGATTGCCGTTAACAGGTTGGCTTTGTAATATTTTTTGCTGTAGGGACACACACACATACATACTATGTAAGTGCACGTGCATAGCTATGTAAGTGTAAAGTGTCATCTACACAATCCTCATCTTTTAAGTTTATTTTATATTCAGTCCAGATTAACACCTCGCTTCCTTAACACGCCTGATCTGTTATAAACTTATAGAGTATATATATAGTATAGACTAAGTGAAATATTGTGGCCTTGAAAATATATAGCGTTCGTTTTCGTGAGACTGACTTTTCTTTATGAATCAACCTGAAGCTACTGGACTCAAATAGGACATCTGTTCCTAAATTGGTGACCCCGACGTGATCGTTCGTTTAGGCCACAGTGAACTTAAATTTTGTGACTATTTTTTGTGTGCGCTCAGCGACTATTATTCGGTGAAAATGACTACCAGCGTTCCAGGCGTTCCCCAAATGCCACAAGCAGACATTTTGGCGGTAACACTATCGTCACGAATTCCCGAATTTTGGGTGGACCAACCTCGAGTATGGTTTATCCGCGTCGAGGCTATTCTCGCTCCACAGAAGATGAGCGATGAGGCGAGATTTGACTTAGTGGTTGCTAAGCTGCCTAAGGACGTCATTGTGCAGCTCTCCGATTTTTTGGCGAAACCTCCGGAAACCGGCAAATTTCAAGCTTTGAAGACCAAAATGTTGACACTATTTGAAGATTCTACAAATAGACAGATTGAGAAACTCATAGGTGAAATGGAGTTGGGCGATCAAAAGCCCTCACAACTCCTCCACCGAATGAGGGACTTGGCGCGCGACAAGATACCAGACGATACACTGAGAGTGTTATGGCAAGGCCATTTACCTACGACGGTACGAGCTGTTTTGACCGTGTCAGAGACCAAAGGACTTGACAATTTAGCGATGATCGCCGACAACGTTGCGGAGGCTACTCGCGTCCCTCAAGTTTCGGAAGTAGCCCAGAAATTGATCCCGTCGAGTGAGTCGTCTAAGGTTACTTCGGATATCGAGCATTTGTCAGCTGAGATCGCGAAGATTAACGCAACGTTGACAAACATGAAGCGCAGTAGGTCAAGGTCGAGAGATAACAACCGTTACCCGAGGCGCTATTCAAGGTCGTCATCGAGGCATCGCACTCCGGATTCTCCAGACTGGCTATGTAGTTATCATTTTCGGTACCGCCATAGAGCCCATCGCTGCGTACCTCCTTGTGCGTGGAAGCCAAGGGATTACAGTAAAAAGAATAATGCCAGTTCGTCGCAGTCGGAAAACTAGTAGGCGCGGTGCAGTCGTCGGCGGAGACCTGCGCTGTGCTACCCTGCAGCCGCCTATCAGTCATGGACTACAACTCTGGTTTGCGTTTTCTCGCCGACACAGGCGCAAACGTGTCTATCTTACCGGTAACAAAAAATATTTTTAAGAAATTACAGTGTACTGACTACAGATTATATGCTGCCAACGGTACGGAAATTGCTACTTATGGCGTTAAGTCGCTAGTACTAGACCTAAAACTACGCAGACCGTACCGATGGGAGTTTATAATAGCTGATGTTAAGCAGCCTATTCTTGGCGCAGATTTTTTATCGTTTCATAAAATATTAGTGGATATGAGCCAACGTAAGCTTATAGATCAGGTTACAAATTTGAATGTATCAGCGTCAGTAGTAAATATGAAACAATCTTCTATTAATTCTGTTGTTGAAACGTGTCCATATCATGACTTATTGTGTATGTATCCCGATATCACAAAACCGCCGTCATTCAGGGAAACTCCTCCTCATAACGTGGTACATTATATTGAAACTACGGGTCCACCGGTTCATGCTCGCGCTCGTCCTTTGCCGCCAGACAGATATAACAAAGTTAAAGAAGAGTTCAGAATTATGCAGGAATTAGGTATCTGTAGACCGTCCAAAAGTGCGTGGGCCAGTCCTCTTCACGTCGTTCCGAAGAAAAACGGCGAGTTGAGGCCTTGCGGTGACTATCGTCGCTTAAATGCGATAACAAAGCCTGACAGATACCCAATTCCTCGCTTGCATGACTTCACATACGTATTGGCTAATAAGTTCATATTTTCAAAATTAGACATAAATAGGGCCTACCATTGCATAAGTATAGCACCTGAAGACATTGAAAAGACGGCTATAATAACCCCATTCGGACTGTACGAGTTTCCCCGCATGACGTTTGGTTTACGAAACGCAGCACAGACATTTCAGCGTTTCATGAATAATACTGTTTTACAAGGTTTGGATTTTTTATTTAATTATTTAGATGACGTCATAGTGGCCAGCGAAAATAGCACTCTACATCGTGAACATTTAAGGTTGGTATTTGAACGCTTCAATACTTACGGTATCACGATAAACTTAAACAAATGTTGTTTTGGACAGTCGCGTATAGAGTTTTTAGGACATGAAGTTAGTGTGAATGGCATCAGACCTCTTGATGAGAAAATCCAGGCAATTGTGAATTTTCCTAAGCCCGAAACTGTTGCCGATTTGAGACGCTTTTTAGGTATGCTCAATTTTTACAGACCACATTTACCAAATTTAGCGTCTTATCAGTGTGAGCTTAACAAGTACTTAGTCAATGCAAAGAAAAATGACAAAAGTAAAATTAATTGGACCGAAGATTCTGAGAACGCGTTTGTGCAATGTAAGACAGGTCTACAGAAGGCCGTTACTTTGTCACATCCACTTCCAAATGTTCCACTTGCGTTAATGACCGATGCTTCTAATACATCTATGGGTGCCGTATTGCAGCAAAAGGTAGACGGCGTTTGGAAGCCGCTAGGCTATTTTTCGAAAAAATTAACCCCTACGGAACAGAAGTATTCAACTTACGATAGGGAGCTACTAGCCATTTACAGATCAATTAAATATTTTCGCAAATTATTTGAAGGTCGACCTCTGACTGTGTATACAGACCACAAACCTTTATGTACTGCTTTTTCTAAATTAGGTAAAGACGATAATGAAATACCAAGAAGGACGCGTCAACTCCTTTTTATTAGCGAATTCACGGTAGATATTCGGCATATCAAAGGTACCGATAATATAGTAGCCGATACATTGTCACGAATTGAAACAATAGTGTGTCCGACTGTACTCGACTATAATGCACTTGCCGACGCGCAAATGAAAGACGAGTACTTATTGCGCATGTTGAAGAATTCCGATAGCGACACTGATATTAAATATAAACAAATGTTATTACCTGAATGTAATAAGCCAATTTATTGCGAAACATCTGGAAACGTTGTTAGACCATACTTAACAGAAAATTTTAGAAAAATTGCGTTCGATAGTGTACATAGTTTAAGTCATCCTGGCGTCAGATCGACACGGAAAATGGTTTCTAAGTATTTTGTATGGCCCGGTATGAATAGAGACGTAGGTTTGTGGGCTAAAACTTGTCTGCAATGTCAGAGGTCATAGGTCAACCGCCATGTGATGTCGGGCATAGGAGAATTCACACCGTCTGGGCGTTTCGAGCATATCCACGCAGATATTGTTGGTCCATTACCAACATCTCCGCAAGGATTTAGGTATTTGGTCACAGTTTTGGACAGGTGTACCCGATGGCCAGAGGCCTTCCCCGTTCAGGAAATAACGGCGGAGATAGTCGCGAAATGTATATACGAAGGATGGATAGTTAGGTATGGTTGTCCGATAAGAATAACGACCGATCAGGGCCGCCAATTTGAATCGTATTTGTTCAAAAATTTAATGAAGTTTCTCGGAATCCATAAGATTAGAACCACACCATACCATCCACAGAGCAACGGCGCCGTGGAGAGATGGCATCGTTCATTAAAAGCCGCTCTCATGGCACGTTTGCATGAAAACACAACATGGGTAGAAGAATTACCGGTTGTGTTATTCGGGTTGCGCGCTGCCATTCGTACGGATAGCGGGATCAGTGCCGCGCAGTTGACATTCGGTAGATCTTTACGTTTACCTGGCGAGTTTTATGAACGATCAAATGATAGTCATAACAATGACCCATATAGTTTAATTAAAAACATACGCGCAACTCTCAGTTCTTATCGCCCTACTAGAGATAAACTTAGTTCTAAGAAGATATTCGTATATTCTGATTTACAGAATACAGATTTCGTTTTTGTAAGGGACGATGCCGTTCACAGATCCCTAAAACCTCCATACGACGGTCCATTTAAGGTACTGGAACGAGGTTCAAAAGTTTTTAAGATTCAGTTGCCAGATCGCGAAGCTAATATTTCTATCGATAGATTGAAACCAGCTTTCACGATTAATGTACAAAACGCTCCTGTATACGACAAATTAGTAGTAAAGGATGATAATATTCCCACAACTCAGCTGCCTGATACGCGGAAAAGTTCGCAACATGAGCCGCAGGTGTCGCGGAGCGGACGAGTAATACGACGACCTGTAAGGTTTGTGGACTAGGTATTCTCACAACGTAAAGTGTAAAATAAGTTAAGTAGTAACGTAACGTCGTAGTTTACATTTTAATATCGTGGGACTGATAAATTATATACATTTATTGTTGATTATCAAGAAACTACTTATTAGATTAGAATTATAAACCTTATTGAATAGGGAATTAGAATTTATATTGCATAACTTAGTTTTACTTGAAGCGCTCTAATGTATGATAACGCGTTTGGGATATATTACACAAATAGTACATACGTAATTATTATTAGTCACTATTAAGTTCTATAATAAGATTAATAAGTTTACTTTTAATTAAGTAAGAATGTATGAATGTGTTAGTTTATAACAAATAATTAACTATAAGAAATTATTACCTAGGTACTTACCAACCTATATTGTTTCATGTATGCGTTTTAGGTATAATTTATGCATCGTCCGCATACTGTGTCGACATACATAGATACACGTTGCCATGTACTTTGGATATTAGCTAACTAACTAGAATAGACTTAAGTAAGCACTTTTTTAGCAATATAGTTAAACGATCGACGACATTATACGAATAAAATTTTAAATTTAGCTCATTTTGTCGTCAACATTTGTAGCTAGAAGTCAATGTTATTTTACGATATGGGTAACAACGGATCCTCTCAAGGAAACGTGGCGGTAGCCCAAGCGCAAATTGACGTCGGAGATTTGAACCAGAAAATAAGTTTTCTGGGTATAGTTGCAGTTATTTTGGCCATTTTGATAATAGGCGTGGTCATCTACGGTATAAGAGTACACTGTCATCGACGCGCCAAGTCCTGGCTCCGGCGTGAGATGGCTGCTTCCAACCTGAGCGTGTTGAGCCCTCCCGTGGTGCGCGTGCAGACAGTACCCCAGCAGACCACGACCGCCGCGACCACCGGTGTGGCCGCATCCGGTTATATGTAAGGCATAAGGTACATTATAAGTTATTACTTACCTACTTGTTATACCTAATGGTAATTAATTGGTTAGATTCTCTTGTAAGTAAGCCTTTTGTGTTATATTCCGTTTATTCATACATACTTACCTTTTATTTTGTGTAACAGATTAGTGTCATCATTTGAGTTAAATATTCTTATTTGAAAGGTGTAATTGAAAAATACTATTATAATTTTGTTGTGTTGTATAAAAATTCCTTAGTAGTTTGCTCAATCGATTTATTTTTGTGACTTGTTTTTTTTTAAAGGGGGGAATGGTGTAGGGACACACACACATACATACTATGTAAGTGCACGTGCATAGCTATGTAAGTGTAAAGTGTCATCTACACAATCCTCATCTTTTAAGTTTATTTTATATTCAGTCCAGATTAACACCTCGCTTCCTTAACACGCCTGATCTGTTATAAACTTATAGAGTATATATATAGTATAGACTAAGTGAAATATTGTGGCCTTGAAAATATATAGCGTTCGTTTTCGTGAGACTGACTTTTCTTTATGAATCAACCTGAAGCTACTGGACTCAAATAGGACATCTGTTCCTAAATTTGCAATAGTTTTTGCTCGCGGCCGCGTATAGTGTCAAATGTAGCACCATTAGAATAGGTTTTTGATTTTACGCGGTTTTCGAAGTTCAAAAGGTATTAGTTGCGTTTTATTCCATCAAATACCGAGAGTTGTATGATCCATACAAGTGGAACACTAACGCATTTTCAGCAATGTAGCATACAGCCAAATACAAGGCTTTAATACGACACAAATCAGTTTGGTAAATACCTAATACACGTTAATTTAAAATTATCAGTGTCAGCATTTTGCTGTGTTTCTCTATAAGTATACGCCTTGTGTAGATATCGTTCAAGTTAATAAAGAAGTAATTGACTGTCTCGAAGTAAGCCGATTACTAAGGATATAACCACACCACAAAAAAAAGTAAAAAAAGAAAAAAGCAATAAAATTTACATCTCGTGTTAAACAACACAGATTTAAAAAATATTAACTGCCGAGTAAATATTTTACAATGAGGATTCTTTAAATAAACCATTAATGTGGATTGCAATGGCTTATCCATTCAGCTTTTGACTATGTAAACATTGTCTACGTTTCCATAATGTACCGTTAATGGAAACGACATTATAATAATAAACATTTCGTGTTCGCAAAATGATTTATTCCGTAGTCTTTGTATTGTAAAATTGTCTGAATATTTTGGTATTAGATTCTAATCATACTTCGTCAGGCAAGAATTCAATTTCAGTCGTACTGTACGGGTATTATTTCTAGGTATGAGGGTACGGAAGCAATATATGTGTAAGAATGCTTTAATTAATTTGCTACGGGCAAACCTGCAAATAAAATATTAAACATATAGACATAATTGTTCTTGTTATATTATATAGTTAACTATTTTAGATTTAAACATTCGTCCTTAAAACCTTTGTCGTATTCTAAATTAGAAATTGAAACTAGATAAAAGTGAAAAGCACTTTTTTGTTTTGCACTGATTTGTCTAGTATATATTAGTAAACTTTGCTACACATCCACCAGACAAAAGTATTTGATGCAAATTTGAAGTAGCCATTGGTTCTTAAATATGTTCATAAAATGACTAGTACAAATCTATGAAAAATACCCGATATGATTCGAGTCAATTATTCGTTTCATTTATACAAAATAATGACTGGTCGTTATTCATCATCACATCATCGTTGCATTTATTCATACCCTTACATTGTTCCTACTTCTAAAATACAATTAGAACTTCTCGCAGCCGGCACAATTCTTGCATCGGACAAGACAAATAATATACTAATTATATAAAATTTTTTTCCTAATTAGACTTCACCCACGGTTCTGCTCACGTGGGCAATGTTTAACCCCTTGGGTGGAAATATCCAAAAATGCTCTCTCCTTTATTCCCCTACATTCCCCGAGGAATAGATAATTATATAGACGCCAAATTTCAGCTTCTGGCACCCAGTAGTTTCGGCTGTGCGTTGTCTTTCAGTCACGCAAGAATATTATATATGCAGATAAAGTACCCACCTCCATACAATCCTACTTATAATATAATATTCTACCACATTCACACAACACCATCTAGTCCCAAACTAAGCAGAGCTTGTACTATGGATACTAGACAATGGATAAACATACATACCTATATACTTTTTTTTTGTAAATACAAACATATTATACATAGAGACACCCAGACCAAGACAAACATCCATGTTCACGCACACAGATGTTTGACTTGAGCGGGAATCAAACCCGCGACCTTCGGCGTGGCAGACGCTTACCAAAGATTAAAGTTATATAGATGGTCGCTTACAAAATACACATTCACACAACACCATCTAGTCCCAAACTAAGCAGAGCTTGTGCTATGGGTACTAGACAATGGATAAACATATATAAGTTTATACTTTTTTTTGTAAATACGTATTATACATAGAAACACAACAATTTCAAAATAACTATCAACTACGCCATCTGTGGAGACTTGCCTCTTGAAACTACGCTTTTATGTCACTTCAGTTAGAACGCAACAGGTCATACCTGTACCAGTTCAACGTCCCCGTATTTCATTCAATCAACACCAAGCCTGCTGGATTTGCAAGCTTAATATTTGCACACAATATTGTTGTTACTACGTGATATCTGACCATTGTTGTGGACAAGCCAATGGATTATTTGTGAGGGTATCCCATATTGATTATTGTGTGAACAGAGATGGAAATACAGTAGCCCTTCTAATAATATGATATTGTTTTGATCACATCGGTAAATATCCTTATTGCCTGCAATACTTGCTAGCTTATACAACACATGGTAATCCAATCAGAGAAGGGAACAGTTCTAATAAATTTTTGGCTGCCTGAATGACTTGTTAAAAAATCGCTTATTCACAATTATTAGTCAAGGCAGTTAAAAGTTCATGCAAGAAACGCATAGGTATTGATTTATAAAATAGAAGATGACAATTACTTACCGCCGGACTCAATATCAGATCTATCCATGTATTTGGATATTAGAGATGTACCTATATGTCAAAAACGAATCTAAAATTTACAGATCTATCTATAGTTCGAATATTGAATTCCGTAGATAGACTAATAAGGTGTAGTAAAATGTAATCTAACCTTTTTTGTGCTCATCTAGCATGGATGGCGCGAGACCTTAGGCGGCACAAAATAGTCAGTAAAGACAAAATATAGTTCAAAATAGATGCTAGAGGTAAAAAATAGTACAAGGGAAGGTGTGAAGATTATAGTTAACAGTACGCTCGAGAGCGCTACAAAAGTTTACTGATTCATAAACATCAGCGTACGTTTTTTAAAATGTCAGCAACCACGTTAAGTTCAGTAGGCCATAAATACCGCTCATACGAGCCGCCGCGCCAAGAAAGGTCACCGAAGTGTTTACGTGCCACGTGACCTTTGGACAGATTACCTTTACCTACATACGTATATGATATACGTGTGTACGTGTCGTCTTTATTCTTGAAATTGGAGGTAAATTGACGTGATGTTGTTTTTGAAGTGATGCTGTGGCAAAAGTTGCTTAAGAAATCTTTTTATTTTATGTTTAGTAATTGCTGATACAGCAGCGATAGTCGAGTGGACAGACCGGCAGACTGCTAGGCAGAGGGTCTCGGGTTCGAATCCACGGCACGAACGGCGGAAAACATCGTGAGGAAACTTGAATGTCTGAGAGTTCTCCATAATGTTCTCGAATGACATGTGAAGTCTGCCAACCTGCACTTGGCCAGCGTTGTAGACTATGGCCTTGCCCTCCCCATAGTTAGAAGAGGCCCGTGCCCAGCAGTGGGACAGTAAAAAGGGCTGATGATGATGAATTGCTGATGACTGCAGTAGTGATCAATAAACGATGTTTGTTGTTCTAAGATGTGGAGATCTGATTATGCTTAGCTCTATACGCCGAAGCGTAAAATCGGCATCGGTGCAGCTGGCATAATGCTAAGATGATGCCCTTATTATAAATTAACCAGCACAAATTTGTTCAGTCAATACATACAACACTAAAGTATATTTTTATAATAAGCACGGTATTTGTTTGGTTGTGTCATGTTAGAATTTTAATATGACACTCACCCGCAGACATGTTTGTGTAGGTTGCAATTCGATTCATGTTAATCAAATCAGTAATATCCTTACTATTACGTAACCGCGACACCTAGACAATTGTAGTGACTAGATAAGTTCTCATTCGTGGCATTATTTTAATATCCTTAAAAAATAAACAAAATCACCATTAAATCCGAAGGGTCTAGTTTAATTTAAATGCTTCAAAGCCTCTAATTTTCTGCCACCGTCACAACTTCAAAAATAACGTTCGAAATAAGAAGGAGCCTATTATGTAATATACAAATATTATATTAATACTGTAAATATTAAGAATTTTGTTGAGTTGAATTTCAGGTTGCTCGGGCATTGTTTTCATAAAAACTTGAGGCAACTTACTCGTATCTATAAATTATTTCTAACCCAAATAATTTAATATTATCTTAAACAATATCTACACACTATATTGACTGTCTACTGAAGTAAATAATATTCTGCAAACAAAATACTTTTATCTACCTAATATGAGTCTAGATAGATACTCAAGAAAAAATCCCCTTAATATGTAGGCACTTGGTAATTTACTTGTAAATATAAATTGCCCTCTTCGCTTGAAGAAAACAACCCTCTTCAGACTCCGCGAAAATATAACATCAAAATGACGTTGTGGCCTTGTTTATAACCTTTATTACACTCTTGTGCTAAGAAATTTTTACCGACAATTTTGTTAATACAATTTACCGCTTTCTTTGTGCACTTAATATATTATTAATGCAATTTTATTACGAAAGTCGACTATTGCTAAAGCAAATATGCTGCTAAATGGCCTCAAGGGTTTTTATTTCTCTCATAAATCATATTAATTGTTTTCGTGCAGCGACCGGCCGAAAGGGTTCCGGATTTGTTCTCAGTTCCCTTCACTGTTCGCCCCATTGTTTGTGGGCACAACTGATCAGCAAATTTTAATTAGAGGTATACACACCGTAGATTTAATCCTTTGCGATTGTTTAAGACGTGTATTAAGTTTATTTACATTGCCTCCATGAAATTAATTAAAGACTCTGATTTAATATGACTTCTATTTTAACTTACCTAGCACACTTACCTACTATAGGTAAGTTATATAGTAAAGACAAAGCCAGCGCAAAACGGTTATACCTCTATTTTCATCCAGGCAGCGCCGCGTCATATCCCGACAGATTTTATGTGGGGTCCCTGGGGGGTTACAAATAAAATTGAAACCCTTTGTAATGCAAGAAAATATCCTTTGAATATCAATATTAGAGTGAGCCTACATAGAATTCCATACTTGACGATAATGTTTCGATTACTCATTTTCTATATAATGGGATGATGAATATTGTTTGAAGTATGGTGAACCTTTCTTCCGAGTTACTACTGTTTATTAGCTAAGTGTACGAATACGGGTTGTATTTGGTTTGCTTACGAATATTATTTAAAGTTGTATTATTGAAAATATGTGATATAAAACAAAAAATCCGTCAACGTCGGTAAAACCGAAGTATTTATACATTAAATAAATTAAAAATCGCGAGTAAGACACGTTATATATCGTCGCCTTATATATATCCGAATTACTTTCTACTGCGTAAGCATTCTAAGGAATATTAAAAATTACAGTTAGCGGCTACTCTAATTTTGTAATACCGTTTTTATACGGTTTACGTGAATGTTCATGTATGTACATGGCTTATGAAATATCCCTACTTATCTTTCTAAATGTGCCTACACAATTCAAAGATGGCTGTCAATTTAAATAAATTTATTTAAAAAGGACATTAGAATTATACTAGATATGACTACTAATTAAAAATAATCTAGTGAAGACTGCTTCACTTTTTAGTAGGAACTTTAATGTAAATAACTCGAATGTAACTGATTAACAGCACAGAAGAAAATCAGTGATGCATGTGAAAAAAAAATCATGATCACGTTTTCTCAATGTAGTCTTTCATGACATCGTGTTGTCTATATTACCACAACAGTATTTGAATCTGCTAAAAACATAGATATTGGTATTTTGTCTTTAAGATAAAAAACCATCGCTGTATCATACAAATACAAAATAAAAAACGTTTGAAAATAATATGAATTCGTACTATATTTCATTAAAATGTATTCACAAGAATAACTCATCAGCGTGGAACGTAAGGTACATTGTCTTACCTCTAATTAAGGACGCAGGACGCGGAGCGCAGTGTACAATTATAATCCTGGTACCCTGGGAATTACTCGCAGTCTGCCATGTCAACTTAACATGCAAAGTGCATAAAACGTATGTGCTTGTATCTTGTGCCTTGTACATTAATATTTGAGTGGTATCAACCCGGTTTATTATATTTTAAATGCTAAAATTCGATTAAAATTAGATTTTATAACTTGAAGGTAAAATAAATAGATTATTAGTCTGTGAATTTTCTTCAGGGCCACAATTTTCCTAGAAACCAAACCTTAAATTGAGATTTATGGTAGGTAAGGGTATTATTATCATGATAAGCCTGCTGTTTTCAGATTGACATACTAGAGCTAGAAAAAGAACTCTAGTCGAATTGTAATACAACATCATAGTTACACAAAAGCCTTTGGTAAAGACGTAAACTCTTGGACAACAGCAACAATCGACAACAATACGAATTTTGAAACAATCAACCAAACTGCACGTCCGTCGTTGGCATAATATCGAACGATTGCAAACTCAAAATCAAATACTACGTTTGAATTTCCTAGAAAACGTAAAACTGAATAGCTCCATCAAAAAATACTTTATCATTGTCTCAGCATCTAACTTAGAATATACTTGCTGCAGCAAGTTTCTTCATAAAACAACAAACCAAGTTATATCTCACTAAAGAACTTTCTTTCCCGTCGATGCATGCAAATAATGTCCTCTTTATACAAAAATTACAGTGAAATACACCGCTAACTTTTTATCGCAGAGATGTGACGGCGACGCGACAGCTCTAGGGCAATTTATTTTATAAGTAGCTACTGGGTTTGAACACGGAGGAATATATTGAGATATTCTTTTACGGTCTTATATTTTTTTCGCAGCGGTTGATGTTGTGCCCGAGTTGATTAAACTGAAGGACACTTTCAAACCCAGACTTACGTAAATGCTCAACCCCTCTGATGTGCGTTTTCAAATACAGTAAACTGCAGAAAAATGAGCTGAGATGCTTTTGCATTGCAATGCTTAGTAACATTGTAAAAGCTTTATTTAGTTGTAGTGGCTACGTGCCGAAGGTCTGGCAAAATATCTAAATTGTAGTTTGTTTCTACAAAGATAAGCTTGATAATTTTAGCAGATACTGCATAGATCATTGTGTTTCAGATGACAGTGCTTAATAATACCGCATTCTGACTTAAATTGTATAAATAAACTAGCTAACAGTATTTGTGTCTATTTAGTTTATATACTTAAAAAGTATAAGGGTGAAGTGTGTATGTTCCATTAGAATTATTTACCTATTAAGTATGCTCTCTTATAACGATATTGTATGAAATGCTTACTATGCAGTTTACTTAATAATGCGCATTATATTGTAACTCATTGAATAAACTACTTTCGTACGTACAAGACCATCTTTTAATTTATCAGAGGACCCCCAATATCACATGGTGACCCTGCCTCTTGAGGTCTGCCAAGGGGCTATATTTTAGTTTTACAGCATTTTTTAGCAGTTTCCTTTCAGTAAAAATCAACAATGTGTCGCTCAACTGTAGAGACAGAGGAAGTGTTCTTGAACCAGAATTCAGCTGGCGGACAAAATGACGCTTTACTCAAGGACATTGGTGGACACATGGAGCGGCTGAGTCTGGTCACAATGATTATACTCGCTGTGATAGTTGTTCTGGTAATGTACTTTGAATGATACGTGAAGAAACGGGTCTTAGCACGTTCCAGCGTATCACAGCTTCCATGAGAGGACGAGTGGAAAACGGCTCCAGCGACGACCGTGAGTGATAACCATTTGTGTTCAGTGTTTAAAAAGTCACTAAGTGTCATATTTCATTACGGTAATAACTAATGCACTCTATAATCACTCAGTGAATATGATACCGAGCGCGTAAATCTGCAACGTTGGACATTCTGTAATTATAATGTTTCGTAGCTATTCTACTTAAAACTGTATTGTTTTATAACTTAGAAATGTAAGTTAAAGCGTATGTTAACAAATTTCAATGTTTATTATAGAACATAATTGATAATTTAATAGAAAATTTTGACTCTTTGGTAAACATACGCAAATATTTGATTAAGAAAGGTCAAAGTAGATTTAAAGGTAAAGTGATTGAGACTAAGTTAAGTGAAGCTAAATGTATTTTCGATCATTGCCAAAATATTTTTTATTGTTAGAAAATAGTAAGAATATTAAATTAGCGTCGGCAGTAGAATTTTTTCAGAATATACAAAAGGTATACGACGAAATAAATATTTTGTGTATTTTTTCTAAGACAGATATTACATGCAAGATGGAATTTGACTTTAAGGTGGCGTGTAATTTGTTGCCAATTATGGACGGCAAGCAGGAGACTACCAAACGGTTAATAGATTGTGTCAAAATGTATGCGAATACGTTAGATGACAAAGGTAAGACCATGTTAATTACATTCATTCTCAAAAGCAGATTGACAGAAAAAGCAAAGCTGCGTATTGCCCGTTCCTAAACGACTATTGAGGATTTAATTAAAGATTTGCGAAAGCATCATGTGCTTAAAAAATCCTACATGGCCATACAGACACAGTTACAGAATATACGACAAAGTTCTAGCTCAATTGACAGATTTGGTAGCGAAGTTGAAAGACTTTGAAATTAAACTACAGTTTACGGATTTTATCGTGATGGTTTCACTAAGTTATTACATTTGAAACGAATGATTTAGAAACTACATTTTTGAATTTATTACTAGCCGACGTTTCGAATTCTTTACAGGATTCATGAATCCTGTAAAGAATTCACAAAAAACAATGACAAATATGACCTCAGTCTGCCGTGAACATGTTCACGGCAGACTGAGGTCATAGCTACGAAACATTATAATTACAGAATGTCCAACGTTGCAGATTTACGCGCTCGGTATCATATTCACTGAGTGATTATAGAGTGCATTAGTTATTACCGTAATGAAATATGACACTTAGTGACTTTTTAAACACTGAACACAAATGGTTATCACTCACGGTCGTCGCTGGAGCCGTTTTCCACTCGTCCTCTCATGGAAGCTGTGATACGCTGGAACGTGCTAAGACCCGTTTCTTCACGTATCATTCAAAGTACATTACCAGAACAACTATCACAGCGAGTATAATCATTGTGACCAGACTCAGCCGCTCCATGTGTCCACCAATGTCCTTGAGTAAAGCGTCATTTTGTCCGCCAGCTGAATTCTGGTTCAAGAACACTTCCTCTGTCTCTACAGTTGAGCGACACATTGTTGATTTTTACTGAAAGGAAACTGCTAAAAAATGCTGTAAAACTAAAATATAGCCCCTTGGCAGACCTCAAGAGGCAGGGTCACCATGTGATATTGGGGGTCCTCTGATAAATTAAAAGATGGTCTTGTACGTACGAAAGTAGTTTATTCAATGAGTTACAATATAATGCGCATTATTAAGTAAACTGCATAGTAAGCATTTCATACAATATCGTTATAAGAGAGCATACTTAATAGGTAAATAATTCTAATGGAACATACACACTTCACCCTTATACTTTTTAAGTATATAAACTAAATAGACACAAATACTGTTAGCTAGTTTATTTATACAATTTAAGTCAGAATGCGGTATTATTAAGCACTGTCATCTGAAACACAATGACCTATGCAGTATCTGCTAAAATTATCAAGCTTGTCTTTGTAGAAACAAACTACAATTTAGATATTTTGCCAGACCTTCGGCACGTAGCCACTACAACTAAATAAAGCTTTTACAATGTTACTAAGCATTGCAATGCAAAAGCATCTCAGCTCATTTTTCTGCAGTTTACTGTATTTGAAAACGCACATCAGAGGGGTTGAGCATTTACGTAAGTCTGGGTTTGAAAGTGTCCTTCAGTTTAATCAACTCGGGCACAACATCAACCGCTGCGAAAAAAATATAAGACCGTAAAAGAATATCTCAATATATTCCTCCGTGTTCAAACCCAGTAGCTACTTATAAAATAAATTGCCCTAGAGCTGTCGCGTCGCCGTCACATCTCTGCGATAAAAAGTTAGCGGTGTATTTCACTGTAATTTTTGTATAAAGAGGACATTATTTGCATGCATCGACGGGAAAGAAAGTTCTTTAGTGAGATATATCTTGGTTTGTTGTTTTATGAAGAAACTTGCTGCAGCAAGTATATTCTAAGTTAGATGCTGAGACAATGATAAAGTATTTTTTGATGGAGCTATTCAGTTTTACGTTTTCTAGGAAATTCAAACGTAGTATTTGATTTTGAGTTTGCAATCGTTCGATATTATGCCAACGACGGACGTGCAGTTTGGTTGATTGTTTCAAAATTCGTATTGTTGTCGATTGTTGCTGTTGTCCAAGAGTTTACGTCTTTACCAAAGGCTTTTGTGTAACTATGATGTTGTATTACAATTCGACTAGAGTTCTTTTTCTAGCTCTAGTATGTCAATCTGAAAACAGCAGGCTTATCATGATAATAATACCCTTACCTACCATAAATATCAATTTAAGGTTTGGTTTCTAGGAAAATTGTGGCCCTGAAGAAAATTCACAGACTAATAATCTATTTATTTTACCTTCAAGTTATAAAATCTAATTTTAATTGAATTTTAGCATTTAAAATATAATAAACCGGGTTGATACCACTCAAATATTAATGTACAAGGCACAAGATACAAGCACATACGTTTTATGCACTTTGCATGTTAAGTTGACATGGCAGACTGCGAGTAATTCCCAGGTGCAATCTGGATTTGAATGTCTCGGATGCCGTACCAGGATTATAATTGTACACTGCGCTCCGCGTCCTGCGTCCTTAATTAGAGGTAAGACAATGTACCTTACGTTCCACGCTGATGAGTTATTCTTGTGAATACATTTTAATGAAATATAGTACGAATTCATATTATTTTCAAACGTTTTTTATTTTGTATTTGTATGATACAGTGATGGTTTTTTATCTTAAAGACAAAATACCAATATCTATGTTTTTAGCAGATTCAAATACTGTTGTGGTAATATAGACAACACGATGTCATGAAAGACTACATTGAGAAAACGTGATCATGATTTTTTTTTCACATGCATCACTGATTTTCTTCTGTGCTGTTAATCAGTTACATTCGAATTATTTACATTAAAGTTCCTACTAAAAAGTGAAGCAGTCTTCACTAGATTATTTTTAATTAGTAGTCATATCTAGTATAATTCTAATGTCCTTTTTAAATAAATTTATTTAAATTGACAGCCATCTTTGAATTGTGTAGGCACATTTAGAAAGATAAGTAGGGATATTTCATGAGCCATGTACATACATGAACATTCACGTAAACCGTATAAAAACGGTATTACAAAATTAGAGTAGCCGCTAACTGTAATTTTTAATATTCCTTAGAATGCTTACGCAGTAGAAAGTAATTCGGACATATATAAGGCGACGATATATAACGTGTCTTACTCGCGATTTTTAATTAATTTAATGTATAAATACTTCGGTTTTACCGACGTTGACGGATTTTTTGTTTTATATCACATATTTTCAATAATACAACTTTAAATAATATTCGTAAGCAAACCAAATACAACCCGTATTCGTACACTTACCTAATAAACAGTAGTAACTCGGAAGAAAGGTTCACCATACTTCAAACAATATTCATCATCCCATTATATAGAAAATGAGTAATCGAAACATTATCGTCAAGTATGGAATTCTATGTAGGCTCACTCTAATATTGATATTCAAAGGATATTTTCTTGCATTACAAAGGGTTTCAATTTTATTTGTAACCCCCCAGGGACCCCACATAAAATCTGTCGGGATATGACGCGGCGCTGCCTGGATGAAAATAGAGGTATAACCGTTTTGCGCTGGCTTTGTCTTTACTATATAACTTACCTATAGTAGGTAAGTGTGCTAGGTAAGTGAAAATAGAAGTCATATTAAATCAGAGTCTTTTATTAATTTCATGGAGGCAATGTATTCGGATATCGGCAATGTAATAGGAGACTATTGAGGATTTAATTAAAGATTTGCGAAAGCATCATGTGCTTAAAAAATCTTACATGGCCATACAGACACAGTTACAGAATATACGACAAAGTTCTAGCTCAATTGACAGATTTGGTAGCGAAGTTGAAAGACTTTGAAATTAAACTACAGTTTACGGATTTTATCGTGATGTATTGGTTTCACTAAGTTATTACATTTGAAACGAATGATTTAGAAACTACATTTTTTAATTTATTACTAGCCGACGTTTCGAATTCTTTACAGGATTCATGAATCCTGTAAAGAATTCACAAAAAACAATGACAAATATGACCTCAGTCTGCCGTGAACATGTTCACGGCAGACTGAGGTCATATTTGTCTTTTTCTTGAATGTATAAGTTATCTCAAAGTACCCAAACATTTTCAACAGGCGGGTCCACACAGACCGAGCAGCCTCGCGCGGAAAATGCTTCGCGAGGCTGCTCGGTCTGTGTGGACGTGGCTCGGTCGAGCAAAGCGCACGGCAGCCGCGGCCGGCCGCACGCGTGCGCCCGAGCTACCGAATTAGACACGTCCACACAGAGCGCGCAGCCTCGCGAGGAATTGGCGCGCGAGGCTGCGCGCTCTGTGTGGACGTATCCCCGGCCGAGGCAAGTGCGTGTGCAGCCGCGGGCGAGCGACCGAGCGGCCGAGCCATCGAGTTTTTGTTTTTTGTTTTGCCGCGGTCTGTACGCTGTTTCGTGCCTCGCTCGAACATAATAAACCCTACTAATAATATAAATTCGCAAGTGTGTTTGTATGTTGGACATTTTTTTTATAGACTCACGTCTGTATCCGCATAAGGATAGGCAGAGTTGTAATTTTATTACATCCACATTTCACCATGAAATGTTTAGGTCCCACGTAATAGGGGACGAGGCTATTGCCGTTAACGGGCACATCAGCAGACTTCATGCTGCTTCTGAGAATTCGGGAAAACCCAGTAACACTTTTGCCCGACCCGGGAATCGAACCCGGGACCTCCGCTCAGCAGTCGCATACCCTATCCACTAGTCACTGAATGACGGAGGATACATTCATCATTACATTCTCATCTTTGACGCTATTTATTGTACGAATAATAATCCTTCAGTCTGTGCTTCGGTTACAGTATCCTTGCCTACAGACATTCATTTCCTATAATTCATTCTATATTTTTTTTCATGTCTACCTATTCCATCCTTTAGGTAACAATAATCGACGACCGGTTGGCAAAGCGGGAGTGTAAGCGACTACAACGCCGATGGTCGCGGGTTCGATTCCCGCTCATGTCAAACATTTGTGTGCATGAACATAAATGTTTGTCTTGATCTGGGTGTTTCTATGTATATATTTACAATAAAAGTAAGTATAATTAAATATGTATATTATGGCCCATTATTACCATTGTCTAGTACCCAAAGTAGGTATAGCAATTGGCGTCAGTCAGGCAGCCGGCTAGTAGATAAAAACACATGCCACAACCCTATTGCAGTATGACCATTTCCAAGTACTATATTTATAAACAAAATTTAAAAATAAGAGAGAGGAGAGACCAACAATCTCACATTGATACGTAGTCCGATAGATGGCAAATGTACGATTTCACTCTAATTCACAAGGCGACAATTTGATACATGCGCAATAGATTTTCAACTATATTTTCATGTTCTGAATTCAAACTTTATGTCAACTACAATTTTGTTTTTTTCCTACGGCGCCGAGGCTGCCGCGCTCTAGGCCGCGTTCACATTTATCTGATGTAATCTGTCGTGACGGCGTCTGTCGTATCGCGATAGACAATATCCCGGTCTGCGACAGAGAGGGGCGGGGGGGACGGTACAGCGCGAATTAAGAGATTGGACTCAGATTAATTGTAAAAAAAATACTTTATTTAATTATAACAGCTTAACAGTATATTTAAAATATAAAATAGTAATCGCTAATGTTAGATCTACAAAGGTATTTATAATAAATTAATGCTAAGATGACAATAAGATTATCTAGATAATTTGGTGGGGAGAGATGTGCTGACGAAGCTAACATTGTTGGGTTCCGTACAGTTAACTCGCGCGACACAACTCGTCAGACTAATGTGGACGCGCCACTGTCTGTCGTAAAGCTTCAGACGCGCGTATGCAATTGTGCGCAATGGACGACGAACTAATTGACTTCCTTTTTATAATATTATTCTTATACAGTACCTATAGATGAGCTTATTGAATACGAAATAATATAATCCTATGTAAATAATTAAATGAATACGAAATAATATAATCCTATGTAATAATCGAGTCAAAAATACTGCTACACTGCGCTCTAAAACACAAATCGCAGATGTGTCCCAAAAAGCAGGCAAATTAAAACATGACTGGGCCATGTCTGTCGAATATCTGACGATCTTTGGGCCAAAACTACCATTTTTTGGGTCCCAGATCGAAAGAGGCCTTGCGGCAGACCAAAGATTAGGTGGCAAAACGATCTTACCCTATTTGATAAAGAATGGGTAACAACAGCTCTCGATAGAGAAAGAGGGAAAGAGAGTAGGGAGGCCTTTGCCCTGCAGTGGGACAAGTTATTAATTAATTTATGGATATGATTGGATATCTACTTAATCTGAATCGGATAATTCATCAAAAACATTTCGAAAGTGTGAACTCCACGAGAGTCAAGACAGAACTGATTTAAAATTTCGTCATCGTCATCGCGACAGACGGCGACAGACAAATGTGAACGGTAAGTAATTACGACAGAGACCGTCACGAGAGATCACGTCAGATAAATGTGAACGCAGCTTTATTCTATGGCCTCGCTCGTTCGGGGACCGTTTCCTCGCGTGGCAAATGCCTCGCGAGGCTGCTAGCTCTGTGTGGACCCACCTAACTACTGGTATAACTATTTAGGCAGAATGAGTTCAATGTGTCCTTAGGTCTTCTGGTGACTTTGTCCTTCTTGGGTTTCATTAGCCTTATGACAGGGTCCCAAACTGGAGAAACATTCCAACCATCTTCCCTATTGAAATTAGGATGTTTTTTAATTTCAATAGCCTCTCGTATCATCCTTGGAATAAAACGGTGTTCTTTTGCGAGTATCTGTGGTTCATCAAATCGCAGGTAGTGGTTGGGTCCTTGTTCCACATGTTCACAAACAGCAGACTTTGTTGAGCGTTTATGTTTTATGTCAGCTATATGTTCTTTGAGTCGAATGCCTATGTTTCTCTTGGTTTGTCCAATGAATGAGAGCCCACATTCACAGTCAATTTTGTAGACACCGGCCTCTTGCAAGGGTAACTGACACTTGACAGTTGGTAATAATTGACTGAGATTCGTTGGCGGCTTGTAGTAAGTTTTGATTGTGAGAAACGTCGGCTAGTAATAAATTAAAAATGTAGTTTCAAAATCATTCGTTTCAAATGTAATAACTTAGTTACGTCGCGATAAAATCCGTAAACTGTAGTTTAATTTCAATGTGTAACATTCGCGTAAACCCAAGAAGATACTATGTGAACCAGTACGGACTTGAAACAGCAACAAAAATACGCCGGTTAGAAGATCTACAAACTAAGCGCGCATGATACATAACATCTTTAAATTTCTTGAAGAGATGCTGGGATCACGATCTCATCCCTACATGCTGCAAGATATCAGCCAAGAAGGACATACGTGGGAGCTCTAAGATCTTAAAACAGGCAAGTCAAAAGTTACTCATACAAAAGATCCACGAACACCAAGCTGACTTACGCAGAATAAATAGAAATGTTGAGAATTTATCTAATGAAATGTGCAGATTGATAACTTCATTTGATTTTAAATAATGCAAAGATGCAATAAACAACAGAGAGACACCAAAATATCACGCGTGTAAACGTAACAAAATTCAAAAATTTTAAAAATTACAACAAAAATCAAATGACCAGTACAACATGAAACAGAACGTTTTCACACGGACCAATCACACGCTACTGTCCGCCCATAGACAAACAGTTATCGATCTGTCAAAACACACGTTAGATCAAAATACCGAGAAAGTACTTAGCAGAGGTTTAAATTACACGATAACTCCATCCAGAATACCGTATGAAACCATTATCTGCAATGTTGAGGATTGCCTAGTCAAAAACAACGTGAGTAAGGAAGATTTCGAGGCCATACGACAGGACGTTTTTGCTTTATTGCGTCAATCGAAAGTGCCGGCAAGGAATCTACCAAAGACCGAATATCTCGCACTGAAGAAGTTGCAAGCTAGGCCTGAGCCTACAGTACTCCGAGCAGATAACGGAAATGCAACGGTAGTGATGGACACGTCCGAGTATAAACAAAAAATGGAAGATCTTTTGTCGGATGAAAGTACCTACAAGTTGGTTAAGTCAGACCCTACGAACAAAATACTCAAGCAAACTTGTGATCATCATCCTCTTAGCGTTATCCCAGTTTCAATCTGGGGTCCGCTTTCTAGTCTAACCGGATTTGGCTGAATATTAGCTTTTGCACGGAGCGACTGCCTGTCTGCCCTCCGCAACCCGAAGGGATAGCGATATTCCATGGATTAGACTAGTGTCAGTTTATTTAAAAGGTACTGACGCCCTGTAACGACTGTCAAAGATCTTCATGACAGCCGGGACCGACGGCTTAACGTGCTCTCCGAGGCACGGTACAAGCGATAATTAACAATTCAATACGCACATAACTCCAAAAAGTCATTGGTGCGCGCCGTGGATTTGAACCCGATATCTGTGGTATACCTGTGGTACCTGTTGGTGTGGAGTGGGTATACCAATAGACTGCCATGCCTCTGCATG
Organism: Euclidia mi; assembly: GCA_944739405.2. NCBI lineage: Eukaryota > Metazoa > Arthropoda > Insecta > Lepidoptera > Erebidae > Euclidia > Euclidia mi. The sequence continues at coordinate 32,390,193 of OX123183.2, forward strand.
GCAGTCTATTGTTATACCCACTCGGCTATCGCTGCCTCGAAACTTGAAAACAAACTTGTGATATTGTTAAGAAATACTCCGAAAAACTAAATTTGGACGTAAAATATTTAATACCATCGTGTGCAAAACCTCCTCAAATATATGGTCTACCAAAAATACACAAGGAAAAAGTTCCTCTGCGCCCGATAGTTAGTCTAATAGGCGCACCAACTTACAGATTGGCTCAACACATGTCAAAGATTCTCTCACCGCTCAGAGGCAATACGACAGCACATGTGAAAGATTCCTACCATTTTGTCAGTGAAATCTAACACCTACATCTCTCTGACAAGGAAACTATGGTTAGTTTTGATATACAGTCATTATTCACATGCATACCAGTACATGACTGTATAGAAATTACTAGAAGGAAGCTGACTGAAAACAACATGCCTGAAAACGGACTATCTGTTATGGGACAAGAAATACTACATACAAGTAGACGGTGTAGCAATGGGCTCTCCAGTATCGCCCGTCTTTGCTGACATCTTCATGGAGGACTTCGAGGCGCGAGCCCTGCAGACTGCCACCATCACACCAAGGTTCTACAAACGGTATCTAGATGACACTTTCACAATTTTACCAACAGATAGTGTTAATACTTTCCTAAACCATCTTAATTCTATTAATAACCAAATACAATTCACAATGTAATAAGAGACAAACAATTCCTTAGCTTTCTAAGATGTACTTGTCATGAGGAATAAAAACAACTCCTTAAACCATACTGTGTAAAGGAAAAAACCCATACAAATAGGTACTTAAACGGTGAACCTCACCACCATCCTAAACAGTTAGCTACTGTAGGAATATCTCTGTTTCAGAGAACCCGCGGGTTCTGTGACAAGAAACACCTGGACGCTGAGCTTCAACATGTCAGGCAAGTTTTGCAAGACAACAAGCTCCGACCGCCACGCCACTGTCACAGATCCCAGAAGAAAGAAAAACCAGCCACAGTAGAAAGACAATCTGCTGTCCTCCCATACATCAAGGGCGTGACCGACAAAATTGGCTACATCTTGAAGCGAGCTTCAATCAAAACTTACTACAAGCCGCCAACGAAGCTCAGTCAATTATTACCAACTGTCAAGTGTCAGTTACCCTTGCAAGAGGTCGGTGTCTACAAAGTTGACTGTGAATGTGGGCTCTCATACATTGGACAAACCAAGAGAAGCATAAACATTCGACTCAAAGAACATATAGCTGACATAAAACATAAACGCTCAACAAAGTCTGCTGTTTGTGAACATGTGGAACAAGGACCCAACCACTACCTGCGATTTAATGAACCACAGATACTGGCAAAAGAACACCGTTTTCTTCCAAGGATGATACGAGAGGCTATTGAAATTAAAAAACACTCTAATTTCAATAGGGAAGATGGTTGGAATGTTCCTCCAACTTGGGACCCTGTCATAAGGCTAATGAAACCCAAGAAGGACAAAGTCACCAGAAGACCGAAGGACACAGTGAGCTCATTCTGCGTAAATAGTAGCACCAGTAGTTGAAAAATGTTCGGGTACTTTGAGATAACTTATACATTCAAGAAAAAAACAAATATCATCTCAGTCTGCCGTGAACATAAATCCTGTAAAAAATTCGGAACGTCGGCTTGTAATAAATTAAAAATGTAGTTTCAAGATCATTCGTTTCAAATGTAATAACTTAGTGAAACCAATACATCACGATAAAATCCGTAAACTGTAGTTTAATTTCAATGTGTAACATTCGCGTAAATCCAAGAATATACTAAGTTGAATGACTGTTTACAGAATTGACTATTGCCCAAACATGCGATAATCCAAGCATGTATGACGGGTTGAAAGCTTTATATGAAAAGTCTGCTATAAAACACTTTTCAGAAGGTCTGCCAGCTCTAGGCTTGGGACGATTATCTCGGCCCGAAACTACAGCAGTCTAGCGGAGGCCATCCAAGCAGCAAAGGACGAGGAAATATTATCGCACCAACCACAAGCAGGCAACATCATGCATGCATCTAAAAATGGCCGTGGTTCCTTCTTTATTAGGCAATCTCAAGGACGTTCTTATAGAGAGGCAATTTTTATAACCATGGTCAATTTAATAACAATTACAATCGCAGTCAATTGTCTAATCAAAACAACAATATTGGACAACAGTGGCGTTCCTCAAATGCCATATGCGACCCCAGACGAACATCTTCAAATTATAGAGGTTATCAGCGAGGTCATATAAATACTAGGTATTTCAGAAATCGTGGTAGAGGTATATTTTCGGCGCAACAAACCGATAATATTCCACCAAATGTTGCAGAAACTAATACCAATGTAGACCCACAGCCTAGCCAGTTTTTTCGATCTTAACCATTTTATTTTGTCTTGTCATGGTAGTGCAAATTATGTTGTTTTTAGCATTAATAATATTAAATACTAGGCTTGTGGATACAGGCGCCTCAATGTCAATTATTAAAAAGGAAGCGTTGCCCAATAATATCAATATACGGAAGGATAATACCTTAATAAATGGAATAGGTGGTCAACGTCGTTCTCAAGGTATCGTTGATCTTACTTTAAATCATAGTTCTATATCGTTTTGTCACACTTTTATTGTTTTTGATTTGTTACCATTAAATTGTGATGGAATCTTAGGCTTAGACTTTTTAGATAAATATTATGCAAATATAAATCTGAATACAAATATTTTGACAATAAATACTAATGGTAGACGGACTAGACAGTATAATATAGATTTTGTTGAAGAATGTGACAGATTAAATAATTCACTTACTATTCCAGCCCGATCAGAGTCAATTCATTACATATTTGTAAGCGAACTTAATAATAGTGATGTCATTATTTGTGGGAAACAGTTAACAAATGATCTGTTTTTAGCTAGCACTATAAGTACAATTCATAATAGTAGAGTACATGTGAAACTATTAAATGTGTGTGATAAAGAAATAATTTTGCCTTCCTTCAAACCTGATGTGCAACTCTTAAGTAATAATAGTATTTGTCAGTTTAGTAATTGTAATCTAAATGTAGAGCGAGTGAAAACACTGTTAAATGAATTAAAATTAGATTATTTAAGATCTGATGAATCTTTTTCATCAAAATTTAAATAATCTTCTATAGAGTCTATGGAGGCAATTTGTGCCAAATATTCTGATGTTTTTTACCTTAATGGCGACAAATTGACTACTACAAATATTTATGAGCAAGGCATAATACTTAAACCATATACTGGTCCGAGTTATGTTAAGCCATATACACTACCGCAAACTTTAAAGCCAGAAAAAGCAAAACAAGTTAGTAAAATGTTGGAAGATGATATAATAGAGGAGTCTAATAGTGAATGGTCAATTCCAGTCTTATTAGTGCCAAAGAAAGTGTCCGTATACGCAGCAGGACCCTACGTTTAATTTAATTGAAAGTTAACTTTTTACGTGCGTGGTATTTAGTACTTTTCGAATTGTTTATGTAAAAAAATAGTACCTTCATTGCTACAGCGAAATCTTGAGTTATTACCCAGCAGGACCCTCCGCTGTTTTAAGGTTTTCAGACCAATAGTATATGTCACCGTTTAGCAATGTATTAGTACCTTTAAAATACCTTGGTTTCATTTTAACATAATTATTAGTTTATGAGGAAAGCGCCTGCAAAACTTTTATCATGCCAGCAGGACCCTTTTTTGTTTTGACGCTTTCGGACCCGACAGTCATATTTCTTATTAGCATTTTAATAGTACTTTTTAAATAACCTCACGTGTAATTAATATATTTTGTTTTATAGCAGAAAAATTGATTTAAAACATTAAGTATTTTTTGAGCGACAACGTTTAGTTTGGCCTTTGGCCGATGTATGAGCTTTCATAACTTTTGCAATGGTGGCGTTAATCAAAGAGATTTTTATTAATTTAAACCGGTCTTTTAGATGTACTTATATACACCACTATTTTTAATTAGTACAAAAACTTTAAGGACATATTAGCGAAGACATTATTATCATATAAGTGACGTAAGAGTTTCATAATATCTATAAATAGCAAAGTTATAATCATTATTTTTTTGTAGAAAATCTCACCCAAATCATAGACATATTTTACAATCCATTCACTACTTCATTGATAGTACTTACTTTCCGTCCTACTCTAACGCATTCTTTCCGTCGCACTTATAATGCAGGTAGCCTTAGACAATAAAATGAAGCAAAATAATAAGTGTAGGTAGATATTTTTATTTTTTTTTAATTCTACCCACTCCTTCATACTTCATCCTGTATTAGGACCGGCAAAATTTACCGTTTTACAAGTAATTAAATACGGAGGTATGTAATTAGAAAGCAAACACATATCAAAATAAAAGAAGGTATTCTCTAATAAAAGAAAATAGTAATTTTGGCGTATTTATGAAGTTAGAATCGGCTGCTATTTACAATTACTATTTCATCATCATCATGTCAGCCTAGAGACGTCCACTGTTGGACATAGGCCTCCCTCAAGGTTCTCCACACAGACCGATTTTGAGCCGCCCGCATCAAATCATTATTTAGTTAAGTACTTACAAGTATTTCAATTGTTCTTCGAAATGTCCATCACTATTGTCAATACACAGCACGTTTTATTTAATTGTTTTTTAACAAGAGAAGTAAGCTTCTCTGACTTTTCACTGCGTCAAAAGCGTCCAATATGCGCTGTTTAAATTGTTCGACACTCACACTCACAACAGCTCACTTTTGTACACAGTGGTGAGCATGGAGGCCAAGCAACAGGCCCGCCTCGACCGATCCACTGGCTTCCAAACACTTCCCTGTAAAAACACACAGCTGCACTCGCGTGATGTGAACTAATAAGCCATCCCGTTGGGCAAACGTAAACAAACAATAATTGTTGCCGCGAAAAAAGATCCGCTCGCTATTGCCTTCAAATTAGTACTGCGGCGCGCGCGCAGAAGGACAGGGGGTGGCGAGCTTCGAGTTTGCACAAATTTATCAATGGCTACTCCATTGATAAATTTGTCGCGTAAAATTACTACGACAACATAGGATTTAGTTATGCATTTACCAATCATTACGTATATTTGTAGACAGTTTTGGGACAGTTTTGGAACTTAGTATTTTTATTTTTTACATACATATATATGATTAGTTAAAGATGCCTAGAGCCCCATTAACTTTTTTGTACTAATTAAAAAATAGTGGTGTATTTTATTTTTAGGAACACAATTTAATAGAAATCCGTTATGATATGATTATTATTTTGCATCTACCCTCAATTTTAATAATATTTAAGAGCCATAAAAATAATAGCATCATTGAAATGGTATAATCTTAATGGTCGTTGTGAAAAAAGTTTTGATATCAAATTGCCTGTTAAACTACAAAGTATTTGATTTAAACGTAAGGTTATTTAAAAAGTACTGTTAAAATGCTAATAAGAAATATGACTGTCGGGTCCGAAAGCGTCAAAATAAAAAAGGGTCCTGCTGGCATGATAAAAGTTTTGCAGGCGCTTTCCTCATAAACTAATAATTATATTAAAATGAAACCAAGGTATTTTAAAGGTACTAATACATGGCTAAACGGTGACATATACTATTGTTCTGAAAACCTTCAAACCGCGGAGGGTCCTGCTGGGAAATAATTCAAGATTTCACGGTAGCAATGAAGGTACTATTTTTTTACTTATACAATTCGAAAAGTACTAAATACCACGCACGTAAAAAGTTAACTTTCAATCGAATTAAACGTAGGGTCCTGCTGCGTATACGGACACCCAAAGAAAGGTAGAGAAGGAGATAGGAAATGGCGATTATTTATAGATTACAGGAAACTTAACAAATCGATTCGTGATGATAAGTTCCCCTTACCCAACATTAATGAGATTTTGGATTCTATGTCTGGCGCTATTTATTTCACACAACTTGACCTTCACCAAGGTTATTATCAAGTGACCTTGAAGCCTGAGAGTCGTAAATTAACAGCTTTTACAACTAACTCTGGTCATTACCAAATGAAGAGATTACCAATGGGTCTCGAGACAAGTCCAAGTGCTTTCAGCCGAATGATGTCAATAGCAATGTCAGGTTTAACTTATGACAAATGTCTGGCTTATAAAGATGACCTTATAGTTATGGAAAGAAGTCTTAATATATATAATCAAAATTTAGTTACGGTTATGGAAAGATTGGAAAAGTTAATTTAAAATTGAACCCGCAGTAATGCGAATTTTGAAAAAAGCAAGTCTTATATTTAGGTCATCTTGTTTCAGACAAAGGTATTTTACCAGATCCTGAGAAAATTAGAATCTTACAAAATTATGCAGTCCCAAAAAATTCAGACGAAATTAAGCGCTTCGTGGCATCCTGTAATTTCGCTTAGTTTTGGAAGAATATGATTTTAAAATAGTATATGTCAGAGGTAACGAAAATGTCATAGCAGATGCCATAACTAGAGTGTGCTTGACATCAGTTGATCTTAAAAATATGCTTGAACAGTGAATATTTGTGATGACGAGAGCCCAAAAGAAAAAACTGAATGAAAGAAATGATAGAATGAAAGATGATGAAAATGTGGTTCTTAGGAAATCCACTGACAAATGGCCTGATCAACCACGAGTTGTTGACATACTAAGAAAACCTTGTGATTCTTTGGAAAAGGATTTTATTTAATTTACAGTAGTGACTAACGAATTTTGCGAGAGAAGAATATGATTGATAAAGAATATAAATGTTTTATTTTCGTGGCAAATAGAATGACGATATATATTAACCTCGATGAAATCGAGGCGCATTTTTCGTGAAACGAATTTGTGCAAGAATTGAGCTATTTTTGTAAACTAATACATGTTGAGGTAAAGGTGATTAAAAATAGAGTTAATATTGATTTTATTGAGAATATTTGTAAAGAGATAAAGTCACGTATATGTCGGCAATACGCCAGGGTTATCGTGTCCAGATTCCATTATAATAAAAACACTCACGTAATATTACTTGGTTTATTTTCAGACGATTTCTAGCACAGAATTGAATTAAAATGTGAGCTACAGTCCTTTTTATAAACTAATCGTCATTACACTTAATGTTTAACAACTGCTACTTCCTTTTCAACATATAATTGAAATTACTGTAAAATTAATTATAAAATATAAATCAAAAATCAACATTAATATTGTTATGAATTTTGCACAACACCAAATGATTTATTTTACACGAATAACAAAATTTTAATAACCAAACGCTGCTTTACAACATGCGGTCAACAGATGGCGCTATCAACAGGATGCAAAGAACAATGGTCGGTTCCCATACAAAGGTGGACCAGATTTTTTTTTTTCACGTCTATTGCTGTGGAGTTATTTATCAATATTTTTATGTTACTTTATTTAACTTTAGTATAGATATGAATTTTAAAAACTTGGGAATACCTTTTTATTCTTTATAAAGTATGTTTGAGGTTATGAACTAAATTGTGTTTTTATTTAGTTTATTCGTAAAAATATGTAAATTAAACAATTCTGGTACCTAATATATGTGTGTAGAAAAACATGTTCTTCTAACAAACAAACTCAAACACTCAATTCACAGCAAGACGTTGACGAACGACAACGAATGACGTTGATGTACCGGGTATAACAGTAACAGGTACAGAAATGGCGTATTCGTTCCATTTCACGTCATTGTCATTCACGTCAAATCTTAGATTTTTCATTAAAAAAAATATAATTATTATAGGTATTAATAACATAAATAATTCTTATTTATCATATTGTATAATGAAACGCATATTTTGACAATAAGGTTATGAATGCGTTCATAACATTTTATTTTTGTTTAGGGGTACAGTTTAAAAAATAAAATGTAAATACATTATTTCCTTCTCCCAAGTCCTAAAAATATGTATTTGCTTTGATCAAAATAATAAAAAAATGTACTTTTTTTTGGTATAGGACTCATTATCAGACGTGCTAAAGGCCAAAGTGACCATTGTTCTTTATGCGCATGTTATTTATTACCGTAAACATAAAAATAAGTGTCAGAATAATGTTATTTAACACTAATTGATTTTACTTTGAAAGTTTCTGGAGTTATCTTAATAATTAAGCGATAAATTAAATACCCAATCTTTATAAAACAGTGAAGCAGTCAATACAGTGTCTAATATTCTAAAGTAGTGAAGTTCTCAGTTCTGTGTTCACAAATAGTTATTTAATTATCAATCTTTAATATTATTAACATTTTCGTAACAATATAATCATTATATATTAATTTGCGCCTATACGGCCATTCTGGTCCAACGCGCTCCTCGCGCTGATTATTTAACGGTTACAGAATAAACAGCATAACAAACAAAAATAATGAATATAAAAATTACATAAATAAGCGTTTATCATACAGAATGAACTAAAAGTTATTTACAAGGCTTCACCTAGTCATAGGATCTTAGCATGTGGCATCGTTTATTGCCCTTGGCACTACTGCGTGGCACTACTAGTAGTGTCACAGGAAATTTTTCTTTCCTGTGACACTACTGTTCTTATTGGCTGATTTGACTCATATAAACAAATTTCCTGTGAATCAACCGATTACCCATGACACTACTTGTTGTATACTGTTAACTGTTTCCCACAAATAATGACATCACTATTATTAAGTTCGCTTACAAATATGTAATGAATTGACTCTGATCGGGCTGGAATAGTACTAATACTATTCCAGCCCAGCCCAAGCAAATGATCTGTTCGTGGCACTACTGGTTACTGGTTTGAACTACTGGGTTACCTAATACACTTGGTTTGCCTATTATTTGTTTTGTATGAACAAAATAATATAATTACTGAATTATGTAAACAGTTTAATACATTAAAATACTGGCACCTGTGACGATTGTCAATGTGGAAAATATTATAGCTTGCATTAGTTGTCATAAATAATAAAGATCGTCATAAACAGTTAAGATCTAAGGATAATTTTGAAATTTCTATTGATAATGGAGATCGATGAAATATATTTTAGAAAACACAAAGGTGAAGTTTTACATGATGATTACCAATATCAGAATTTTTTTACGAAATTATAAGTGTCTATGGTTTACGTCATAGAATTAATAATGTTCTAGAAGTTTGGCACTCTAAAATTAATAAAAGAGTGACAAAGGCAACGATAACATTGCCACGATTAGGTACTACATATCCTTAAAACGTTTGCGAATATAAAAATCAGGACCAAACAGGGGTCAATGCGAACCAAAATTGCTATAAGTAATGATCATCATACATATTTTATTACAATTAACTGACGGAGAATTGTCGGTGGGATACACATTTAAAAAATGCGATAAATGATTAGGTATTAAAGTCATTACTCAATTTTCACCTACCCCTTTTATTTTATTAAGTGATTGCTACGAAGTTCGTATACAACATGGGCATTCAACTTTAGGAACATATAACTGACATCAAACACAAACGCTCGACGAAGTCTACTGTGTGTGAACATGTAGAACAAGGAACCAACTATTACGCTATTGCGATTTGATAAACCACAGACACTCGCAAAAGAATATTTAAATTTTAATGTTTACTATTAATTTCCAAGACACTTTTAAAGTTTCACGAAAAATAGTCTAACTCACTGCTATTCATAAAACACAAACGACATAATTTTTGCCAAATAAAACCTTCTAAGATGGCTGCTCATGATGTCATTAATGATTTTATCATATTTGACATCATCTTAATGCCGTGGTCTACTTTCACTTAGCAGATCTGATACCTACAAAGAAAAAAATCATGTTCTGTTTCCCGGAAAATCTATTTAGATTTGATATTATTATTGGCACTACCATAGGGCGTTTTTGCTTATTGTGCAGATTGTGTTTGTACATCATCATCGCCCTAGCGTTGTCCCGGTTGCATCCAAGACTTACACGCCTTGGAGCCCGAGGTCCGCAGATTAATACATATATACTAAAAAACAAAGAAAGATTTTCATAATTAAACTTTCCTTCGCTATGAATTAATTATAGGACTAATGACTTGCTTCACGACACTAATATATTATATACAACAAGTAGTGTCATGGGTAATCGGTTGATTCACGGGAAATTTGTTTATATGAGTCAAATCAGCCAATTAGAACAGTAGTGTCACAGGAAAGAAAAATTTCCTGTGACACTACTAGTAGTGCCACGCAGTAGTGCCAAGGGCAATAAACGAAAATTTGCCTCATAAACACATCAATGCATATACATAAAATAATCATCATCGTTCGTCATGATCAGTTATATCAATACAATGCAATTACATAGGTCCAACAACGACAGTGGAGGAGGTAGATGACCCCCCACGTAAATTGATATCTAACGAATCCTCCGCCCATACGGTCAAGCTGCTCATATAGTTGTTGATGTTGATCAGCAACAAAGGTTAGCAAACAATGCTTGACTCCAGCTCAGTACAGCACTCATGCGGCACGTGTGCGCGTAGCCCACACACAAAACCACTGACATCAAAAGGGTGGGCCACCGTCATCCATACATATTAATCAGTAAAGGACCGCTCGTCCATCCTCTCTTCACACTCAGGTTAGGTCATCAGCTAGGATGTCATCATCAACCTGAAACACTCAAAAGACAGGCGGTGGACAACATTTCCCACCCAAATATTAGTTCCATAAACCTTCGTAACTGTAGATGAAATATAATTCTACTCTTACAAAGTGGTCCGGTCTATTAAGCTATATCTATATATCAGGCATGTTCAACCTGTGCATTGGTCTATAGTTCTCTTAGCTACAACAGTGTTGGAGCCCATATTTTACGCATAAGGTAAAATACAAAAGACATATAAAGTTATCAGGATACCCATATTTTGCAGTTTTGATTAAACAGTTAAAACTTAATATATTCAAAATAAGTTTTATCCACATCAAACAGGAAAACAAAATGGCAAGAATAAAGAGAAGCCTATGTTCAGCCGTGAACAGTCGGACTGTTGGTGATAAATATGAAATGATTTCAAACCATGCAGATCCAAGGATTTCGAAAATACTAGTGCTATAATTATTATTCATGTAAGAACATGTTTAATATTTTTAGGCATAGTGCAAGCTGTGAAATTGTTTAACTGTTTGCCAACTAAGCCATAAAAGAGAAATTTACAAGCTACCAATATTACAAAGCAAGATTAGTGCCGTCTTATTTCTAAAACTGAGTCCATTCAGTTAAGAAATTTACTACAATAAACCATAAAAGTTAATAAAGACATTCAGATATTGGTATTTTATAATTATTTCAACATTTTATTTATTTATATAAATAGACCTTTCTTTCTGAAATGAATGTTTTTATTTATCATTTGTCTACTCTTTCATTATGTAATTCAACTTTAATTTTATGTATTGTTTTATTATTAATGTGTATAGTAAATATGGTTTATACCAATAGTTTTATTTGACGTTATATTTAAGGGAATTTTCTAAAGAATGTTAATATTTATTTTAATCTGTTAACATGTGGTGTTAATGTAATTCTTATTAATTCATACACAATTAATAATTGTTTATCCGAATAAATAAACTTAAACTGACTAATCACAACTGACTTAGAAATAAAGCATGAGTAGTCCATACAATTACTTTTATTTGCTAAGAATAAATACTGCTAAATGGGAAAAAAAGATAATATGGATTATCACATCATGTTCTTTAAACCCACTTATCATTATGCTAATAATCATATTCCTAACCGTCTTGTATCCCACAAGAGCTAAGCAATAAGGTTGGCACAAAATTTTATTGGTTTATCACTGGTTGTCATCTTGAATATAGATGCAACTAACTTTGCAAATGAACTCACAAATAAAATAAATTGTATTTACCAAGTATAACACTAAGGCTTGGTATTTATATAAGATTAGCAGTCACCTGCCTTAAGACTTTCAACCCAAAATGCTTAGAGGTGGACTATTATAGAACCTAAGTGAGTGCCTATGTCCATAAAGGAATTTACTGTCCAGATCTCATGTTTCTAGCTTCAGTAGTTCGGGTTAAGCAAGGATTTATCATGGTCGGAACAAATCATTCTATACAGGTATAAAATTAAGTGACAAATATTAAGATATGTCGGGTTCCCTTGTCTTATTATATAACCTTAACTTGAGCTGCAAGTTGACAGTAACAATTTCAACATAATGTTAAAATGAAATCTTGTAGGCACCTACATAGTCCACAAATATATTGTTACGAGTTGGGGTTCGACGATAAATTATATACACTATGCCAGAAAAACTACACTTTATTCACTAACACAATAACACTAGATACACACACTTAATTTTTCAACACTATTAAAACACACTATTCACACCACTAGAAACACCACTAAATACTTCTAAATTACTTCCTTCGCTTCTTGTTTATCGCTCCGATATTCAATTGTAACTGTCTGTCTCGCGCGCTTACGTATTTATACCGGCCGGAACACATAACGAGTCGTTTCCAGACTTCCCAAGAATGTTCTGGCAACAATCGAAACATTCTACAGTTCTGGCATTATTCTAGTAATCAACGGCAACGCCATCTATTACAGAGTAGATGAATTACCCTTAAACCACCGATACGTCAAATCTCTTCTAGTTCTATCCTTCTCGGATAGATGGCGTTGTTTTCAATTAAATCGCCAATTGTAACAATATAACAAAACCTATTTTGTAACTTTACAAATATTAGCTTTAAAAATATGTATCACAAATTTATTTTTATAATTACCTTCTAAATATATATCTGTACTAATATAATAAAACTGAAGTTTGTTTTGTTGAATGCACTTATCTGTGAAACTACTGGTTTTATGCAAATAATTATTTTTGTGGTGGATAGTCATCTATCAAGAGAGGCTTCATATAATCACGCCGTGAGCACTAGCCATAAGTAATGCAGTTAGTTAGCCTTATGTAATGTGTAACCAAGGGCTATAAATATGAAATGTTTTGATTTCTTTAATGTTTTGCTATTGGGATAACCTATTGACTACCAATTGAATTCATATTCAGCACATCGATTAGCTTATTTAAACTGAAAGGAGGTAATTTATACAATGGATTTATATCAGAGGCTTCAACTTGAAAAGGGCAGTTATACCGTTCTTTACTAATAATTACATTAGTAGAAGCACATAACAAAGCTATTTTCTCTTTCTTGTGTGGATAAGTAAGTTTTACAGAAAGTTTCCGACATGGCCTAACGATTAATAAACAGACAAGAGCCCCAGCCGACGGCATAACATGACTATAAGCACAGTAGCACTGCTATGTACCAAACGTGGATAAACAACAGTTACCTATAAGTTCTATTTGGGGTGTAACGTTCGTAATTTTGACTGTATAATGTTTACCTGGTAATCCTTACGGGGACAGTAGATAATCGTGTAAGCACCATAATTTATAAAATTAGGATGTTTATCAAAAACTCTAATCAAATCAGCTCTGGATAACTACCTCTGGTCAGTGCATCAACAACCCGCATCTGCAACCTCTGGTAGCACTCAGAGCAGAACAGCGTTCACGCCACAGCACACCCCGTTGCGTGCACCCCGTCGTAGTCGCTCTGTCGCTCTCACTTGCACGTGGCCTCACGTGAAGTGTAGACGTGCTCGCCATAACTCCGACACACCGTGTGGTCTCCGATCAGGGTTGACTAGGGCCAAACACGGCTTCCAAGCGCTTGTCGCATCAGTCTTCAGGTCATCATTGGTAATGGCGGCCAAGCCAAGAGACCCATCACTCTCGCGCCAAACGTAGATCCCGATGTCTCTTAGGGGACGTTTATCCCACTGCTGCTGTCGGCGATACGCCAGGGTTATCGTGTCCAGACTCCATTATAATAAAAACACTCACCTAATATTACTTGGTTTATTTTCAGACGATTTCTAGCACAGAATTGAATTAAAATGTGAGCTACAGTCCTTTTTATAAACTAACCATCATTACACTTAATGTTTAAAAACGGCTACTTCCTTTTCAACATATAATTGAAATTACTGTACAATTAATTATAAAATATAAATAAAAAATCAATATTAATATTGTAATGAATTTTGCACAACACCAAATGATTTATTTTACACGAATAACAAATTTATTTTAATAACCAAACGCTGCTTTACAACATTCGATCAACAGATGGCGCTATCAACAGGATGTAAATATAAGCGCATGTTATTTATTACCGTAAACATAAAAATAAGTGTCAGAATTATGTTATTTAATACTAATTGATTTTACTTTGAAAGTTTCTGGAGTTATCTTAATAATTAAGCGATAAATTAAATACCCAATCTTTATAAAACAGTGAAGCAGTTGATACAGTGTCTAATATTCTAAAGTAGTGAAGTTCTCAGTTCTGTGTTCACAAATAGTTATTTAAATATCAATCTTAAATATTATAAACATTTTTGTAACAATATAATCATTCAATATTAATTTGCGCCCATATATACATTGGTCCGGACCTCGAATATGTATATTACAAGGAGTAAAGAGAAAAGTAAGTGATGACGAAAAGACTATCATAATGAATGACTTCCAATTATTGCCGACTAGCGGACATGCAGGAGTGCGAAGAATGATAAATACTATTAAATGAAAGTACTATTGGCCAAACATTGAAAAGGATGTCCAACAATTTGTTAAAAAGTGCACATGCCAAAAATCAAAGTATTTACGATACATTAAAGAGCCGATGGAATTACCACGACCGCTTCCCCGGCATTCGATAAAATATATTTAGATGTAGTGGGTCCTTTGGATAAAGACATCAATGGTAACTGGTATATTTTGACCATGCAGTGTGAACTTTCTAAATTTGTTCAAGCTATTCCTTTAAAGAATAAATAAACCATATCCATTGCAGATGCATTTGTCAGACATTTCATTTTAAGGTTTGGTATTCCGGCAGTTATAGCAAAAGATCGTGGAACAGAATTTATATCAACCACTATGGAACAGGTTTGTAAAATTCTAAATATTAAAAAGCTATCCTCAACAGCATATCACCACCAATCTATTGGAGCTCTTGAAAATACGCACAAAACATTGGGCGCATTTTTAAGAATGAAATGTGATAGTTACACAGATACATGGAGCTATTGGCTACCGTTTTGATGTTTCAGCTTTAAAAATACAGTCCACTCTTCAAAAAATTATACACCGCATGAATTAGTTTTTAGTAAACTCTGTCGCATACCTAGTAATATTTCTGTTAATATTGATGCTCTGTACAATATTGACAATTATCCGTTACAATTAAAATACCGATTGCAGTTAGCACAAGCCAATGCAAAGAAAAATCTTTTAGGTGGTAAGCAAAAACGAAAAGAAATGTACAATACATTTGTAAATCCAATCACGTATACAAGAGATGACTTAGTTTTGTTGAAAAATAAAACCGGTAGAAAATTGGATGTTTTATTTGAAGATCCCTATAGAGTGATTGAAGACTTAGGTTGTAATGTAAGAATACATACAAATAATAAAGAAGAGTTAGTAAATAAGAATAGAATAAGACCTTACTATAACTAAATGTTTAGCTTGTTAACTTGTAAGTTTAAAATATAATCAATATTTCGAATTGGTAGGTATGTTTTATAAAAAGAAATATAAGACAAATATATGATAAGCTTTTTTTTTCTTTGTAAAGGAAAGATTGTGTATGTTCCTTTATAATGAGTTACCTATTAAGTATGCTCTCTTATAACGATATTGTATGAAATGCTTACGATGCAGTTTACTTAATAATGCGCATTTTATTTATCAGAGGACCCCAATGTCACAAGGGTCAGAATATTTTTTTCCGATAAGTTCCGGTTAAATTAATAGACAACTAACTACTTTCGTTATAGTTTAAAATGTATCTATATCACTGACTTTTTGAAGTTAAGTGTGTAGTAAATTATTAATTATCGCTTGCTGAACGATATAAATAATAAAGGAAAACATCGGGAGGAAATCTGCATGTCTGAGAGTTATCTATAATGTACTTGAAAGACATGTGAAGTCTGCTAATCCACAGTTGGTCTTGGTGGTGGACTATGGCCATATCCTGCTCTTAGTACGAAGAAGCCCGTGCCCAGCAGTGGAAAAGTTTATACAGTGCTGGTGATGATGATGACAAACTGAGCTTATCTATTTTCTCTCTTCGAGAGACTTTAGACTCTCCCATTCCAATGAATTAGAATCATATAGCACAAAAACAATGAACTAATTACAATAAATTTTCATCGAACATATTAGCAAAAGCGCGATGTTAATAAGATCCCGTGGGTATCGCAAAAAATCACTAAGGGCAGGAACAAATCCTCGTTTGTTACAAAAGTTACGACTATGACTCCCATACCAACTGCTTAAGTAACTTGCGATGAATTATCGTATCTACTGTATTTAACATAAAATATACATATAAGATAAAATATAACAATTTTTTTTAATAACTTATGATAATACTCTTATATATAGTGTGTTGTAGTTTTCCGTTGGTGTTGGTATTCACGTTGATCTTTTTATATTATTATTGAAAACTAGACGACGCCCGTAACTAAGCTCACACATTTTTTTTTATTTAACCGTTTCTTTACAGTCCCATAGGTCCCCAAATAAAAAAAAAGGTCCCCAAGGAACATACATGCCAAAGAACAATGCCCATTTCTGGCCCACTTTGGAACTCATGAACAGCATAATAAAGTTTCAATTAGTTGTTGAATAATCCTTTTTATTTATAACTTAATTTATAGGCATAACCAAAGGTGTGCCGAGAAACTTATTCAATAAATAGGTTTAAAAAGATTTGTTAACGTCTAAATATCCAACACGTAATAGATCAGAAATTGCCAGTAAAGAAATCATAATATTAAATCGATTATCACTTCTTTTTTATCGATTTTACGTTTTCTCTACTCAAAATTATTTGAGTTAATAGCAAATCTCCTTGGTCCTTAAACATTTAAAATGTGTGTATTTTTAAGGTAAATATGCGATTAACTACAAATAAGTTCGATTTTGAACCTAATATATAGATAACCTATGTCCGAAATCCATATCGATTAATCAATATCATTTAAAACTGTAAAATGGCAACACTTTTTTGACTCTTAAGTAAATGTCAATAAGGTCATATTCAGTTTATTTTGTTTGTTACCTATTTGTTTTGCTCGTGCACATTGTGAATGCTTTTTATGTTCTTAGACCTTTTACGACTTCTGGCTTTTTCTATTGGATTTCTACTCTTACCAAATGATTAACATTCCTTTCTACGCAAAACTACGAAATATTTTAACTATCCTAATAAAAGTGGGTACACACCTAATGTTTTGTGAGCATATAAAAGTACTTCTTGTAATAAATCTATGAATGTGATGGACCTCTAGTCAATCTCAAAATTCTAGTTTAACACTCTTTTATCGAATGCAATAATAACTACTACGATTTTTGACTGTCCACATCTGGGCCGGCGTCTCTAAGAAAAATAGGCATTGTTCGTTGAGCTTCTTGCGCCCATTCGTTTTGGCCGTGGCTTGTCTGTCAGTCAGGCAGTAACCCAAGAATTTTATATCATCATCATGTCAGCCTAGAGACGTCCACTGATGGACATAGGCCTCCTCCAAGGTTCTCCACACAGACGGATTTTGAGCCGCCCGCATCCAACCGCTTCCCAGGATCTTAACCAGATCGTCGGTCCACCTTGCGGGATGCCTACTCCTGCTGCTGAGAATGTTATATATTATACAGATAATCTCAAACTAACAGACGCTTGACATTTAATACAAGTGAGACAGAACTAGACACATCAAATCGAACACAGACAATAAATTGTAAGTAAAGTGCTCACACAAAATGTATATACACACCTGTTTATGTTACATTAATCGTGGGTTCCAACTGTCACTTCTAATTTCTTTCTTCTATTGGTTGGAAGAACAATTATCCCCTGGGTCCTTCCGCAACCTTCATATTCCGCTTAACATTTCCCGTGGCTTTGCCTGCTTGGGACTGCGATTATCAAAACAAAAGGTAGACCATGTGCTATTCTGACGTGTAAGCTGTATTGTCGCAAAATATCTTCAACATCCGTTCTGAAGTTTTTGCGTTAAAGAGCAATAACCATCCATCCAATCCCACAACTACCTATATATAAATAAATAGTCAGATATGTTTGGTCAGTTTCATATAAAAGTTACATGCCTTTAAAAGTATATAGGTAGGTATGTAGATAATTTTCTGTCATATTACGTTGACCACAGATTTTTGTCGATGATTAATTATTTATTACTGAATATATCCTTATGAAAATCGGGCTAAGTGGCGTGCCATTGGAGAGGCCTATATCCAGCAGTGGACTATAACGGCAGGCTGATGATGGTGAAGAATCCTAATGACTGGTAACAAAAAAATATTAAATAATGAGGCCCAAGAAGCAGTCAAAGAACACTCATATCTAAACATGTAAACACAACATTCACACAAACTATTACATGAAGTTATAGGCCAACGCTACCGCCACAAAATATCCTTACTAAACAAAGCACACACATATATCATCAGACTACCTTCTACCAACTTGTCACCCCGTGCTTGCACACACAGAGGGTGCCAAGCATAAAGTAAGGAAATAATAAAGACCGCATTAAAATAGCAACCTGACCCAATATATTTACTTCACTCTGACTTATGATTTTTTTCTCATGTAAGAGAAAGATAAATATACAAATGTCATTTTGAATCTTCGAAATTGTCGTAAATTTTAACTAGACTAGTGATGTGCTTACTCAAAATGAATTTCGATAAAATATCGATAATGTTTGCAATAAATCCTTAGATTTGGTTTACTCAGAATGAATATCAATTGAATGTTGATAAATCCTCAGATTAAGTAAAATATGTGAATAAATTCAGCTTATATTTAAACACTAGTAAATAAATTACGATAAAAAATATTTTAAATTACCTTTTTAAGGTGAATAAAGCAAATGATATTCATAATATCACTAATAACCACTACCTATATGCAATGATAGGGTCAATGACGAGATCATTACCACGTAATGGTTTTCGAATACAAAACCACGTTACGTATTTCAGACTTTTGGAAGTTATATGCTTGTTATTTAAAAACTTATCACGATCGTTAAGTGTTTCTCTAAAATCTTCCAAACTAAATTAGGCCTTCTCAAACTGAAGCGAGGCACGAGCCCGGTATGCTCAGTTACATAATTATATTAAATCACCAATCCAGAGCAGGCTGCAGTAATAAGTGAGTTAACTAATAGATTAGAAATAAAATTTAACTTCAGGGTCAATTTTAAATAAAATATTTCACACAAAATTAATCACATTTATTTAAGGTAAAATAGAAAAAGTCACTGACAGTGTAATTGGCTTAGTTAGAAAAAAAACTCAAATCTTTACAAAATCATATTATATATACAGGTCAAATTAATTACGCCCATATAGATACGCCTAGGTCTAAAATAAGTGAGAAATAAAATAATTTAAAAGAATTAAACCAGGAGACCGCATGGTGAGTAAGAAAGTAAATAAAATTGTGTGCGTACTTCTAACTGACACCGAACTCAAAAAGTGTTGTTTTTAAAAATATTAGTTTTTCTGTTGCCTACTGCGAGCATCTTTAGATGTTGGTAAAGGCTCTTGGCGATTAGTCCATTTAATGACACAACTATCGGCACAATGATCGCCCAGGTCACATCCCACATATCGACAATCTCATGAGCTGGGCCCAAATATTTGAACTCCTTCTCTTTTTCTGCTTTTACGAGATTGCTGTCATGCGATATGGTAATAACGTCTATCAATGCGAAGCGCTCTGCTCGGTCGATCACTACAATATCACGCTTATTGGCTACAATAAACCTGTCTGTAATGATAGAACTATAGCAGGACAACAACTTACGACCATTTTTTCGAGAACTGGGTCGGGCACAATCTGTATCCGTAGTACGGTGAACCAATGATGTTATATTTAAGGACTAGTTGCTGATGGATTACCTTAACCACTTGATTGTGTCTGTGTCACTGGCCATTGGGAAAACTCGAACAACCGGATACTATATGTCTGAGAGATTGCCCGGGCTGGTGACATGCCCGCCATATGTCAATCGCACCGTCGCTCAGTATATAGTATCGGTAGTTGTTTGTCATGACAACTTCGTCCATAATTATTAAGACAAAATCTTTGGTTTCACCGAAGAGAATAATAGAAATAAGAGAATAGAATATTAATAAAAATTATTAATATTCTATTCTCTTATTATATTAATAAAAATTATTACATAAACCTGCAGTACTGCAGGTTTATGTAATTATTTTTATAAAAGTAAAAGACAGAGGAGGACTAGTCTCACCATCAAAATGTGTATTACATATTTTTAAAGTTACAGTAAAGGTTGTACGTGAAGGCAGCGATAGCCTGTGTGCGATAGTCGAAAGTTTGTGATGATCGATGAAAACACTTTTCTTGAGATATATAACTGTATTAAAGTATACTTATTTTTCAAAAAAATATTGCAGTATAGTTTCTACATCACAATAGTGCAAAGGCTACCTTTTTTTTTGCAATAACTGTCACCCACATCGGCGAATACGTAGCCGAAGCTAGTCTGTAAAATAAAAGTATCGATAAAGTTATAACGTCACTATGTTTATGCGTCACAATCTTTATACGAATAAATCAAAATGTCTATGAACGAATATCCCGAGATACCGAGTCGCTGCGGGGGTAGAAAAATGATGCGGGGAGGTGGGTACTCGGCCTTGTAAACAGATTGGGATTCTAGTGACTCTCTCGCCTCTCTGCTCGTCCTAGCACTTGGCCGAGCACTCGTAAAACTGTTTATACCAACCAAGTACTCGGCCGAGGACACTGACTTGCCACTGTATTGGTTAGGTGTAATCCGTGTAATCAACCCATAAGCAAATGTAGACGGACTCAATTAAATCTTCTTGATGCGCATGTTTATTGGGACAGTTATAGAATTATAAGACTTTTTCAACCTTTGAAACAAAAACACATAGTTAGTTAGTTGGTCGTGGGTTTTCCGCACTTAGCCACTTATTTGGGCCATTGTGCGTAAGTGGCGACTTGATTGACGCCGACTACTCATACCACCTTAGCTCCTTCCAGAAAGCCATTAGTTGGCTGATGTCGTTCAAAGCCTCACACATGGTTCTGGGGTTGTTCAGCAGCTTTGCCCGTTGATCGCTCACACTTGTGCAGTGCAGAATGACGTGAGCAGGTGTTTCTTCGGTTCCATGCAGCCCCTGCACAGTGGGCTGTCCGTAACACCTATGTTGAATAGGTGCTTGTTGAGTGGACAGTGGCCAGTTTTAATTCCTGTCAGATGCTTAAGAGTTTTTCTATTAGAATGCAGCAGCTTGTGCGAGAGTCGCTTGTTCAAGCAGGGGACAGCATTTTTTATTTGTCTGCATTCTTTTGTGTCTGCCCACTGTTTTTCGTGTTCAAGTGTGGTTCTCTCGCGTAGGCACGTTTTGAGTTGGCTTTCCGGTATCGGTACAATCGGCTCGGGTCCCATTATCATTGTGTCCGATCCTTGGCGTGCCAGTTGGTCTGCGGCGTCATTGCCTGCGGAGTTGCTGTGGCCTTTAATCCATTGCAGCGTAACCCGATTCTTCTCTGCAATCTTTTGCAGCTCTAGGTGGCATTCCATGATGAGGCCGCAGTTAAAGCAGTTGCTGCCGAGAGCTTGTAGTACAGAGACACTGTCCGTGATAATGCGTATAGACAGGTCACTTACCTTCCTAGACGCGATTGCTGTTGCGGCTCTTGTTATTCCAACACACTCGGCTTGGAATATGGTGTTAAGAGTGCCAAGGGATGTTGAGATGTTGATATTTAAGTCATGGGAGAATACGCCCGCACCTGTATCACGCTTCGTTTTTGAGCCGTCTGTGTATACTCTGACTTCGTGAATACCAGAGCTGTCTTTGTGTTCCTCCTGTAATTGGATGCGATATTTTTTGTCAAAGACAAAAGTTTTAGGGATGAGATCGCAAGCGGCCTCTAGCATCGGGATTTCTTTGGTTAAGGTCCCTTTTAGGCGTGCGTGGGTAATTCGATCATCCTTTCTCCACAACCCGAGCTTGTCTAGACGGATTGCTGCAGCGCCAGCTTCCTGCTGGATCATTAGGTGCAGCGGTCTTAGGTCCAATAGTATCTTCAAAGCGGCTGTTGGGGTGGTCCTTATGCAGCCTGTTGTGGCCAAGCAGGCCAGGCGTTGAAGGCTCTGTAGCTTTTTTGTAATTGTGCTTAGTTGCGTGCGTGGCCACCACACTACTGCACCATATGTAAGCATGGGGCGTATAATGGCAGTGTAGATCCACAGGGTGATAGATGGTTTGAGACCCCATTTCTTACCTATGATTCTCCGACATTGCCAGAAGATTGTGCATGCTTTTGTTGTTTTAGTGCTGATGTGCTTACCCCAGTTTAGCTTATGGTCAAGTATTACGCCCAAGTACTTGACTTTATTCGATAGGGTAAGCTCCGTTCCAAAGAGTTTTGGTGTTTTGCACATATGGGTTTTCCTTTTGTTGCTGAAAAGTACTAGCTCCAACAAAAACACATATGCGGTGTTATACGTTTGAGTATCAGTGTGTCTATCTGTGGTAACTATGTCCTAACTGGATGAGTTTTTTTTTGGTTGAAAGCTGACCTGCTTGAAATGTTTCTAAGCTAGAAATTATTTGATATTATGGCTAAACAACGTGTTATAATGTTAGGCGTATGTCATTACAGAACTACAAAGATTAAATCATGACAGTCCAATTATGTAATAGAATTTAAGAGGTCCTGAGATCGAATGCCAGCTCTTTATCGTACATCAATGTAAACACAAGCATTTATTAACTTAGTTGAATAGTTTAATCGATAAAAGAACCAGCTGTAACTTGGTGGAACAGTTCAACGGATAAAACTGCTAGCTGCAACAGAAACTTGCCCTGTCTAAACGATGTGTCTGGCTGGAATGTGGTTATTTACCCACGTTACTCTCAATTTAGAACGATCCGCAAATGCTACATTGTATTGCGTACTGAGAGTACCGTACCAATTTATCACGTATAAAAAGTTAATTGACTGGTTGCAATGGATTTTGCTCAAAATTGGTGTATAGGGAAGGAGTTTGGTATTACAAAGTCAAAAATATAATGTTAAGGCACTAAATGCCCTCCCCCGTTGGATCTCCACCTTGTCATGATGGGGGGCTCAGTGACCGTGGCTTGTACACCCGCGGTGAAGCTAAGAGAGATCCCGGGAGTGGACGCTCCGCGTGGGCTTGGAAGGATCTGCGCAGGATGCGTCCAAAGGTGCGGGTTCGGGCCCAGTTCTGTCTGTCCCTCGCTGTCGGGCGCGGTCGCGGGAGGAGAGGGAGATAGGGCGCGCGGCAACGCAACACCGACATGGTATTGCGTTGCCGCGCGCCCTATCTTCTGCGTCCAAATGGGGGCGCACCATTGTTGCGTCGCGATGGGGCCGCAGAGGAAGAGGGGATGCGGTGTTGCCAGGTTGCCGTCCTCCCTATCCTCTGCGGCCGCTGTGTGTTTTGGCGGCGGAGCCCAACACCTTCATCCGCCGCCAAGGGGGTTTCGTTCGGGGCCCGCCTGACCATCTGGCGGGCCAATACTCCGACACACGTGTACATAAGGAGCACGGGTTGGTTTTTAGTCACTAAGAGTCTGACAGTCCCCTTCGCCCTTCCCCCAGGGCGGACGGATTCCAAGAGAATTCTCCAACCCGACACAAAAAAAAGTGGCACTATATTCTCTGAATCAATCAATACAGGCAGTGTTTTTTATAAATTGGTTATATTTCTTTGAATATAGCAATTATAAAGCTAATTTTCGTTGTTTATTTCAAATGAACCTTTCTCTTAATTTATACTATAAGACCTTGCTAAATATTATGCTTCTAAGGTTATGGTCATACGCACATGGACACAAACAACACCAAAATAGTCACAAATAAGTGCGTTGCCGCTCTTTGGGTTGGGAAAATGAATAGGAAGGGGATTGGTAAAAGGGATTGTAAATTGACAATAGCCTTTTTTATTTTATGAAAATATTAACCTGATAACTTCACTCAATCCTAGGAAAACCGGTTTTGATAGATAGACAGAGTGACCTACAGACGTATCAGACGTATGTACATTACGAATGCATCGTCCAGGGTAAAGGTTTTCTTTTACATGTTGAGGGATTTTTTTTATTATTCTTATTTTTTCATAGACTCACGCCTGTATCCCCGAAGGGGTATGCAGAGGCGTAATAGGTATTACACCCACATTTCGCAATGAATTTTTAGGTCCCACGTAATAGGGAGCGAGCCTATTGCCATTACCGGGCACATAACCAGACTCCGTGCTGCTACTGAGAATTCGGAAAAACCCAGTTACACTTTTGCCCGACCCGGGAATCGAACCCAGGACCTCCGATCAGCAGTCGCATACGCTATCCATTGGACCACGGAGGCAGTCAGGGAATTTTGAAGATGATAAAATGCCACCAAAATTATTTCGGTGATGTACAACTACAACAGACAATCAAGGAGTGTAGGATTAATGTGGATAAGTATGATAAGACATTCACTTATTATTATTCTCACATAATTTGATACTTTCGGGACTTAATCCTTGTTATAACAACAACATGTCAGTCCTTGGAGATGTCACAGTTTCCGGATTATATTTTCCTTATAAGCTTCAGCTTAAACTTTTCCACGAACAAATTTTAGGGGTTGTTGGTCTTTATCGAAGCGTATCGTGTACACGAAATATGTTCCAGTTTGTTATATTTAGAAGTTGTTGTAATATAATAAAATACATTAGCACTTTATTAAAATTTCGTGTTCACGGAAATCTATCGCGTGGTGTTTGTTAATTAGTGAGATGGAGGGTTGTGAAATGTTGTGTGATAATACATTTAGATGTAGGTATACGTATTGTTACGCCATCTATCGGTGGATGGGGGTACTAGAAGAGATTGAATGTATCGGTGCCGGTGGTTTAAAGGTAATTCATCTACTCTGTACTAGATGGCGTTGCTGTATCGAGTAATCGACTGTTCGAGATTATTTCGACAGTTTTGTAGAAGCATCTAGAATGCGCTAGTGATGTTTTCCGGCCAGTATAAATAGAGCGTAAACGCGCGAGACAGGACAGTAACAATTGAATAGCGGAGCGAAATACAAGAAGCGAAGGGAAGTAATTCGGAAGTGTTCTAGTGGTGTGAAATAAGTGTGTTTTTACTAGTTGTGTAAATAAGTGTGTATAGTGTTTGTGTATAAATAAAGTTCAGTTTAAGTGGCATAGTGAGTTATAATTTATCGTCGAACCCCAGCTCGTAACAGTATTTAATAATATAGTCGTCAAACGTGCTTTAAGCGGCTTTGGAAATGGTCTAGGAGAACTATTGCACCACCGTCATTTTGTGTCTTAATAAAATAAATTAAATGAAGAAGAAACATAGGAACATGAGGTTCACTCAAACAGCTTTTGCTAGATAGATTAAAGGAAACACCAGAACCCTTATCCCTACTTTCTCTTTGTCTGTCTGTCAGGACCTTATATTTCTAAAATAGACAACTTCTGCACTAGAATCAAATCACATATCACACAATCACACACACATTTTAATGAAAAGCATTCAATCATCGGATACAAAGTACAATCAAACAACAATTTGTGGGTCCCACAGTCTTGTGATCACGAAATCGAAATTTTGATATTATTCAAGACACCAATTTTAAACGGAGACACGACGAATTAATCTTTCTAAAACTAGACTTACGTATTTATTGTTCATCGTGATAAATATCAATGTTTAATACATAAATATGTAGGTGGTACCATGAGTATCGAATACAGTATAACATTGTGTAAATTATTACATAACACAGAGTCCACGCAGGCTCGACTATGTCCCGCCTCGCCACTATATCGCCTTCACGATAAACCAATATTTTGCTCCTCCAAATAGGTAATATTGTGTTATGTTTAGAAGAGGCTTGATCTCTATATCTGTCTATTCGCAGTCTAACAAAGAAATATATATTTTCAGTCGCACAAAATCCACGCCTAAATGATATCTCTGTGTACAGAATTTCATTTTCTCGTGTTGCACAATACTGACTATAAAATCGCGTTAATGGGCTTTTGTTGATTATGAAATCATATACACTACTTACACTGTCAGCTGTTCGTTTCTAGATATTTTTCATGACTTCGTGGCACTTGAGAATTGATAAGATTTTAATACGATTCAATAATATTTGGTATTACACGAATGTTTCATATAGAACGATACAGGTCACGAAATAAGACTTTTTCTGATTTTGTAAAAAAATCTGTTGCTTGCCTTAGGTTTCGGCAGCAAATTCCACATGGTAATCACATTTTTGTGTTTAAAATCGCCTGACCCTTGTTACAGATAGACTTGAGAGTTCTCCTTAAGACAAAAGCTTGTCTTAAGGAGAATAGTTCTCCTTAAGACAAGCTTATAGGGGATATTACTTTAGATGAACGGTCATACGCATGGTGAATATTAATCAAAAAGTAATTAAGAGCTTTTAATTGATCAACAGAGCGTCACATTGACCTAAAGATTTCAGTCTTTTTTATTGCGTATGCCTCATGCAATGCGTCGATGCCAAAACATCTAAACGATTGAATTACTATTTCTAGAACGATGGTATAACGTACTAACGTATTTTTAATATCATTATAACACCCTAGGATAATGCATATTTTAGATTTTAGGTCGATATCACACACATTATCACCATACCATGCGTTTCACTATTTTGTGTGGGTAGAGAGTCTACGGTCACGGAAGCAACCCCCTATCTGTAGGTTACATGCTCAGTAAACTTTGAGATTGTAATTGTATTTAAATCCTATGATTTAAAGAGGATCTATTGTACCCTAAGCTATGGTTATATAAGATTAATGGTTAATGTTTCTGATGTTTTATTCATCTGTGCTTATACTGTTCATTCAAACCAACACAAATAGAAATTAAAAAAATAATCCATACAAAACATCCTTTTGTTCCTTTGAAGTCTAAATCCCAACGAAAAATATACAAAATTTATGCAAACTTAACAAGCAAAGTCATTGTTGTTTTTAATTTAAAGTCGATTCAGGAGGGTCAGGCACCAACGTTTTGGGGTTTAAAGCGATTATTATTTTCCGGTTAGCTAATTTTGGGACTACATTGTTGTTTGGATTACGCATTTATGTCATTTGGGAGAGGTCAAAGGTTTTGAGGTGCGTAATTTGCTCATATCGGCCTTTGAATGTCCGCTTAATAAATTTCAACCATGGAATTTGACCGTCATAATAGTGTTGAGTTCAGTGAACTGTGGTGACAATGGAATGCTTTAGCGTTAGGGGTGCTATACTATAAACAATTATTTAGTATAAATTCTTGTATTCCTCTGATCAATATTCTTATTGATAGACATCAAACATCTTTGCACCTTGACTTAAGCAGGTAAAGACAAAAATCCAACATCGGCTTGAAAGTTTTATAGTTGTCGCCGAACTAATTTAGTCGGATCTTATCAGACTTTGCCAGCTTCACCCTAAAGGTTTGGTCGTAATTAATAGACGTCAGCACAGAGTTGCAAAGTATATCTGAGCTGCCTACGCAGGGTATAATGGAGCGCCTAATGATAGCCAAAGGCGTTCAGCAAGTGATCGGTCTGCGCTTCCCATTAATGATACAAGTATCAATTATGGAAGTAAACTAATGAAGTATAGAGCGTTATTTAAGCACAAGAATTATGATTTTGTATAGAGATTTATATGTACACTTCTAACCATTAAAGTTTACTTTATTTCCTAAGGTAAAGTTACCACTGGTTAAGAAATAAGTTAATATTTATATCTTCCTATTTTAAATTCAAATACTTGTCCTGACTACCATAATTTATTATAGAACCTAAACTTCTAAAGCTAGACACATGAAATTCAGACAGTAGGTTCCTTTTTTCACGTACGCGGCCTATGTATGTTTTATTTGATGACATCCCTAGAGGTATAAAATAAAGTTTGAATTTTTGTTTGAAAATAAACTGATTTGGAAGATAGCAATAAATGCGAGTCACAGCTAGTTCAGTATAAATGGGCCCGCGCGACCTGGGTAGTACTACTCTCTCACAGAATATCAACTGTACTTTTGTGTTTCTTTCAGTGAGTCAAAGTGCCGGAGGCTCCATCCTCTCCCTCATCCTACTCTACCTCATATTCCATTTTCCATCTCAAAGGCCAGCAACGGACTCGTGACTCCTCAGGTGATACGGGTAGGTATCCGTTATAAATGTCTTGGAAAAAGACTGATAATATTATTTCCCATTACTATTATTTTATAAAACTACATACTTAGAATTAATAAAGCTTGGTGAAGTTTTAAATGAATTTATAAACAATTCGGAAAACGCTATTTAACAGATAGGGTTTAGCTCTGCTCTAGATTTTTAGTACCGTTATTTCTAGCTCCCTGAGCATACGGATGAAGTTTACCTCTCTGCCATCGCACTGAGTGCTGATGTATGAGCGTTATAGGTTTGATATCCATATACTGTTTGAAGAAATCATTAAAAACCCAGCAAACGAGAGTTCATCGTGTGTGTTTTAATAAAATTAGGGAATTATCATTTATTAATGTTAAACAAATAGATTTTAATTTTTAAACATCTCGTTGCGTCTACTTAACACACGAAAACAAGCCTTACTTACGCCACTAATAGGGAAGTTTTCTGCAAGTGAAATAAATTATACAGTATTTTATCTAGTGAAACATGTCAAAATAATAGTAGTTTCATTCATCAATAATTAATGTTAAAACTTTATTGAACATTTTTTATCGTCAATTTATTGATAATAAGTATTATACTTGACAGCAAAACACTACGTCATATTTCATACAAAACCCTTGGCAAAGGTCGTTTTTGACATTTCATTAAAAGTGCTTGATTTGACTAGTTGGAAACAACTATTCAACATAACCTAACATCTTAATATATAAAATCCTTGCGTTACTGACTGACTGACAGACACGCTACAGCCGAAACTATTGGGTGCAAGAAGCTGAAATTTGGCATGTATGTTCCTTAGGGACCGTAGGGGTGCACTAAGAAGGGATTTCCCGAAATTCCCACGGGATCGGCCAAAACGGGTAAATTAAAAAAAATTGCAGACGTAGCTGCTGGCGTCCTCTAGTAATAGATAAAACACGAAATGTTTCTAAAAATGTACCTATACAAAACTATTTTCTCAGTGGAATAGAAACAGACCAAAACAAATACTTCTACAGAAAAGGTTGCCACCTTTACGATGCAGTAGTTTACCCATCCATCTGGCACGACGATAAAATCTGTCTAATTGCAGTCGCTTTCCGATCGCTCCACCCTATAAAATTGGATGGAACTTTACGAAGATTGTGGCAATAAAACAAATGTGTTTGAGGAAAATCGTTTTCACATCAGTTCTGAGGTCGGTCGCACTCCACTTTGCGCACTTACACTCTGTTTTCGTCATGTTATCAGACGTGTTCTAAGTTTTAAGCAGCGGTTACGCTGCAGATGTTGGAAGAGTATCTTGTGGTATAGGTGATAATATGAAAACATAGAAAGTATTAATTTGTGATAGATATTACTCCTAATTTTGCTTGTTTGCTTTATCCGCGTTGACTAGAAAAGCATAGCACGAATATTGTCCGCAATATTTTGTATCGTATAATTATGTAAAATTTGCGAATTAGAACCAAAAAAAAATCTATTATAAGTTATATTATTAATAACCTGTTTAAATAAAATTCTTGTTACTGACTGACTGACAGACATCGCACAGCCGAAACTACAGGGTGCAAGACGTTGAAATTTGGTATGTATATTCTTTGGGAAGTGTAAAGAAGCACTTAGAGAGGATTTTTGGCAATTCCCACCCTAAGGAAGTGAAATTGTTCCACGTGTGAGAAGCCGTAGGTGAAGTCTGGTATTCTTAGGATCAAAAACATTCCAAAAGGACCTTCACCCATCGGTTAAATGAAGTACTTTGCGTGTTGAAATATTGATGCTAAAGAAATCAAATACTTTCTATTACAAGCAATATTAAAACTAAGCTTGATCCATTATCAAGTAAATAAGGTGTCATTGTTACAAAATAATGTCATTTTAAATTAATTGTAGAATTGAGGTGGAAGCACTACCATTATAGCAAGACCTTAAAGAGTTATGATACCAATTTGTTACAAGACATTTTCGAATTTAAAACAGATTGTTCCCAAAGTGCTCGTGTTACGAACCCAAGTGTTATAATTTAAGATCTAAATATGGAAATTGACTAATTGTCGTATTGTACATGCTGAAGTGTCTTTGTGGATTACCGTTATCTAATTTATTAAATGGCTTTGCGACAATGTTAAAATTTTTCAGGTTATGAAAAGGGTTCATTTTACTAGAATACTTATCCAGATTCGTGAGTCAAAATATTTAATGTTGCATTACCTGACCCAGGTGTATTTTTTTAATTCTGAATTAAATAGAAAATTTTATTCTGAAGATGATTTCCTCGTAAATTGAGGTTATTTTTCAAAGCATCATGCCATGAAGCGGTTATTTTCTTGAACATAAACAGAAGAAATTTTCGCATTTAAAACATATTGTTCCCAAGGTGTTCATGTTACGAACCCAACTGTTATAATAATTTAAGATCTAAATGTGGAAATTGACTAATTGTCGTATGTACATGGCAAGGTGTATTTGTGAATTACCCTTATCTATTTTATAAACTGGGTACAATCCAGGCTACGAATGTTAGCAGTAATATTAATACAGAACGAAAGTGGCTTAGCGGCAATGTTAACATGTTTCAGGTTATGAAAATGGCTCATTTTACTTGAACACTTATCGAGATTTGTGCGGCAAACATTTTGATTGTTGCTATACCTGAGCTAGGAGTACTTTTTTGACACGGAATAAAGAAGGAAACCTTATTGTCTAGACATATTTATTTAGTTAACGCAGTGTTTGTTTTCTAGAGCATATACGTCAATTCCTTCTTTATACATTATTTGTTTTATTTTGTTATAGATGCCCAGAAACATCCTACAATCATAACGTTTGGCAAGCCAGACGTGGTCGTCGGTGGACTTCTGCGAGCTAACTGCACGAGCGCCCTGGATGCGCCCGCTCCGAAACTCACATGGTACATTGACAATGAGAAGGTAATTATTATTCCTGTAACATATCACCCTATCTTTTTTTCGGCTGTGTTTTATAAATTGACTTAAGTAGATGGGTTACAAGATTTCATTAGGAGTTTCCTTTGACTTAACCCTATTGTCAATTTGCCTAAGAAGTTTAACTGTATAATACCCTCTTTATAAATTCATACTTGTACATTGAAGATCATCTACAGTGATATACATAAATCATACTATACAATTTTCTATAGCTACTTGACAACCAATAGAAATAGGTATTTATAGATAGAATATATGCAGACCAAAACTAAATTTTAAATCATGTCCAGGTTGATGAAGAATCCATAAGATACTTCTCCTATCGGGTATCAAGTTCCACCCGAACAAAAGGAGGAGGCAGATACCGACACAGAAAACACCAGCATCGTTACATAGCTCCCGAGTTCAAGTACACGGCGAAGTATTGGGCATTTGTGAGCGAAACTATTCAAGAGCCACCCGTCAACAATACTAAGCATCATAAGTGCACTTTAAAAGAAGCACAAAGTAAAGAAATGGCAAAGGTTTGAGCTTAAAATATAAAATTTTTACTTGCTTTAATTTTCAACAGAATTTTGCCGCAACTTTCAACGCTACATTTTTTGGTAACTTTGTTCTTTTAATTTTGCGTAACAATTTTATCAACGATATTCTGTTGCAATTTAACTTTCATAGAGATACCGTCATTTAATTATGTTCGGTCAGTTTTAAAATGTTCTCTTAAATATCACGCGTGTAATGAATAATACTGTTGTATTTTTTTAAAGTTTTCTTTTCATAGTATTAATTACATCCAGGTAGGTAATATGAAACTGGAAATTTAAATTAACATCTTTCAGTGCGAGTTCTTCAAGTTAGGTATCGACAGCGTTGATTAAATGGACTGTTATTTTGCTCCTATGTGTAAGAGAATATAAAACGACAATCACAATGCTGTATTGTCTTATGTTTACGCGAATGTTAACATTTGAATTAAACTAAAATTTACACATTTTACTGCTGTTTATTTTGCTTTGAGAGCAGTTAATTTTATCTAAAATGAAAGATCTCACTACTATCTATCTTTTCGATCGCTTCACAAGAACTTGGTCATGAGTAACCAGATCCTCCGCTTTAAAAGTAACTACTATAAAATCAGAGTAAAACGTGATAAAATAAATAAAATTAACATTTTAATCACGACGTTGAAGGAAATTTCAATCTATCAGACATCAACCTTTATCTAACAAAAACTATTGACAGTAGAAACAGCTACTGAGTAAGAAATTTCTAATAATAATTTCAATGATCTCTTTACTGAATTTAAAGATAAAGAACAAATTAAAGAGAATGTCTTATAACAGATAAGAAATGGCAATCTCAATTAAAAAACGGTCGGGCTCGCGTACAATTTATTTTGTATCACAATATTACCTTTCCCCTATTTCCTCTTTAAATTGACAGCTATCTCTGTTCATTCGCAATCAAAAGGGTCGGCAGACGTGAACGATTCAAACATTTTCACCGTGGGAACATTTGTTACAATTGCGATACTAACTAAATTTATGAAACCAGCGTCGAACTTTTTATTTGCACCCAATTTCATTTATGCTGTTTGTTTAAATGTAGGCTATGTATGTATGTTTACTTTAATTGATGTCTCAATTAACAAAAATTTTATATTTTGTCGTTTATTTATTCGTAGGTACTTGAAAAGCTGATTTGTTTGTTATGGCAATTTTTGCATGTACATTTTTATTCATATTGGTTTAGAATTTCACTATATTCGTACATATAAATTTGGATTTGTTGCAAGTTTTTAAATATTTGACATCTACCTGTTACGTACCCATTGCAAATTTGATAAGTTTTCCAGCTCAGCAGAGATTACGGTAATCATTTCCGTCAAGTTAAGCGATTTGAGGAATATTTGATTGTTTATGAGCCTTCTTAAGAAATGCTTTCAAAGTTACATGCTTTATTTAAGTATGCTTTACCTTAGAACTTCACTTAAAAATACGATAATAAGCATTCTTATGTTCATTTCATCGTCTTAATTGATTGTTCTGGTTTTACAAATGTTATTCCATCTGCTTCATTTCTTTGAATGTTTTGGTTTCTTCGTTTGCTATTCAATGAACGTCACAAGAATAATACAAGTTGTTTGGGGTATTCTGAAACACAATAATTATGTTAATTCTTATTATGTCAGTAGTACTAATAACAAAATACGATAGGTTTCTATTGCATTGGAAAGTACCCATTTAATAACAAATTTATTTTTGCTAACAATTTTTATATTAATTTATCTATAATATACACTAAATTATTTTAAGAACGGTAAGTCGTACGTTAGAAGTAGATACAGTCATATATTTTAAAATTACATAATTAACCTACATGCGTTTTTGACAGTGTTAAATGTGCAACAGCTTCAAGAAAGACCACAGACACCTCCAGTGATGCTAATATCATTGTGGGTATCTATAGCGGAATTGAAGGCCGGCGGCGCACGGAAGACTTCAGTTGACATGTACTGCCACATATCATATCTGATGAAGTTGGTCCAGGATAATAGTATGCTGATATAAAGAAACAGACTGTCACTGGTAAGAATATGATTTTAGTCCCCTATAGTTTCACAGAAGATTTTTATTTTAAATCTTATTGTGCTTTGCGAACCTTTCTGGTATCTTTCTCTCGTGGTGCAACATAACTATCAGTTCTGTTTACAATATGTAACAACGTTATGATTATCTAAAAGACGCGATAATGCTTATGATTAGAAGTTACATATCGCCTAATAGTCATTGATCTGTTCTAGTAGTCACTTTATTGCTGTAAAAATATATGTTATAGAAAATATAGGCTCTGATATAAATACATACGCCGTCTGTACTTTGTGATCTTATATTAATAACAGGCTTATCAAGTAAGATCAATGTGTTGTAATTTGTCTGGTATTTTAATAAAATTTCACATATTTCATGACTGCCCGATTCGATAAAATTATATATATATATATATATATATATATATATATATATATATATATATACAGGATGTCACAAGACCCATCACCAAGCCGAAGTCTACTCGTTTTGCACATCATGTCAAGTCATACTACGCGTAAATAATACCTGGGAAACGAAATCATTTTTGAAGCTGAAAAAAATAGACACATTTTGTTGGCGGCAATGTACAGCGCGCGCGTGCGCATGGCCGATAGGTATAGCTACCTATCCATAGCTGTGTGCAGAACAAAATGGCGCGAGAAATTCATTACCTACTGTACGTGGCTGTACCTACCTACACGCTACGCTGTAAACAACCATGTTGATAAATTTATCATTCGAATACGTAAATCAGGCTTTTTACGTCAACTAAATACACGGTTCAAAACTTACCTTCTATCCGAAGTCGTCAAACAGCGGCACGCTGATTAGATTGGACTAAAACTGCCGCCCGCCCACACGGAGACAAACACGCGCCCGGCACAGAGTGTTTTCGTGAACCCGTTCTAGTATTCCTAGTTGTGCGCACTCCTGTTTCAGTTTTTCGAACACATGCACAATTTTCTGCCGCATTTCAGCAGCGGTTTCACACGGCCGATCAAACACCCTATCCTTGACGTAGCACCCCACAGAAAGAAATCCAGTGGGGTTAAATCTGGTGATCGGGCAGGCCACGCCTGCGGGCCAAAGCGCCCTACCCAGCGACTTCCGAAGAGTTGGTTGAGTCTGTCACGAACGGGTCTCACAATGTGCGGGGGTGCGCCGTCATGCCGGAACCATGTCTCTCGCAGCTGAGAGAGTGGCATATCGTCCAACATATCCGATATGTATCCATTGAGTAATGCGAGATAAGCAGCGCTGTCCATCCTAGGGGGCAAGAATATGGGGCCGAGGATCTGATTGCCCACAATGCCTGCCCAAACATTGTGTTTCCAACGGGTTTGGAAACCCGTTTCCTGTGTTTAGTGTGGATTTACTGAGGACCAGTAATGCTCATTCCTTCGATTCCACATGCCGTTATTTGTGAACGTACATTCATCCGTGAAAATGACTTTTCGCACAAATCGTTGCTCCTGCTGCAAGAGCCAAGAGCAGTATGCCATCCGACGTTGGGCGTCACCCGCTTGAAGCGCGTGCACACGATGAATTTTGTATGGACGCTGCCTATCTCGTCTTAAAACTCTGTGCACAGTAGAGTGAGACACGACAAATCGGGCGCAATGTCCAGGCCGTCTGCGAAGCACTTTGGTTGCCGTACGCACTCCTAGACGTGGATTCGCTTGCACTTCATCCAGAATGGCTTGCTCGGCCACAATAGGTATTTGTCGGCCGCCTCCTTCGGAAACAGGAACGATCGGTTGGTTATCTAAAAAGCGCTGTACAGCTCTCGCCAGGACTCGTGGATCACGGGGTTGATGAGCTTCTGGATGCTCAATACCATACAGTCTCAGGGCCTCAGAGGCATTACCTCGCGCCATCCCGTAACAGTACACCATGTTAACGTACTCACGGGCAGTAAATTCAAATTCAAATTCAAATTCAAATTCAAATTCAAATCATTTATTCACTGTAAATAGGGTTACATAAGATGTTTGCATTCAAATAATAATATAATATTAAGAACAAGCCCATTTAGCCATAGATCATAGCATGCAAATATATATTTTTGTTCTAATTATACTGTGGTCATATTAATAAATGAAATACGTTTAAGCAATAGGTAAAAGTTATAATTTTGCGCGTATACCAGTACTATTTCCAATCCAGAAACTCTTTAAGTGAATAAAACATTTGTTGTTGTAGCCAATTTCTCAAATCCCTTGTGAATTTTGATAAATTTTGTTCTTTTATGTGCATTGGAATTTTGTTATATATTGTTACACACATAGCATAACAATTATTTTTAAAGCGTGAACTTTTTGGTATCATTTTAAGAACTAATCTGTCTGGGTTACGTATATTACTTCTTTTTGTTACATTTTTGGCAAGGCTAAATAAATTCTGATTTTGTTTGACGAATTTTCCGACTTCTAAAATATATAAACAAGGCAAAGGCAGTATTCCTAGATTGTCAAAATAAGGACGACAGGAAACGTCCGGCGCAATGTCACAGATAGCCCTTATACACCTCTTTTGGGCAATAAAGACCTTATTTATATCTGTGCCGTTTCCCCATATCAACAAGCCATACCGTATCACAGATTCAATATATGCAAAATAGGCCATACATGCTGCATGTTTACTTGCAACCTTTGCAAGTTTGTACAGCGCAAATGAGAATCCATTCAATTTACTGCAAATTTTTTCGATATGTTTTTTCCAGTTTAGTTTATTATTAATAATTATACCAAGAAATGTCACTTTATCATTATTTAATAGTATATGTCCATTGTAATTAAGATTCAGAGTATTGTGTTTAAAATTATTGAAATTAATTAAATTTGTTTTTGAGATGTTAATTTGTAAATTATTATTGTTCAACCAATTTATAACTAATGTCAGTGTATCATTAATGTTAGTTTCATGCTGTGCAATTGTCATGTCTTTATTAGTAGTTATTATAATTGAAATGTCATCTGCAAATAGTATTGTTTTATGATGCGTAATGTCAGGTAAATCATTGATATATATCAAAAACAAAAGAGGACCAAGCACGCTCCCCTGTGGGACTCCAAATTTATTATTATCGTAATCAGACCTGTATGATTGAACGGATCCTTTTTCGTTCAGTTGGGCGATTTCTACACATTGGAGTCTATTTTCTAAATAAGTTTTCAGCCAATTTTGGGCTTGTCCTGCCTTTCAGGTTTGGATAAAGGCGAATGCTCCGAAGAGGACATAGAAAGAGCAAAAAATATGGTTCCAAAATCATTAAAAACATACGTAGAACGTAAGTACTGGTTTACCTATTATTTGTAGCCAGCTAGAAACATTTTTTTGGTGCAGTGATGTAGTACTGATTACAGAAAGATAGATCTGCTTCGTTTTCTCCCTGTATGATTATTATTATGATTTTCATTATGATTATACATACATATGATACCATTTTAAATCTAAATGCCTACCAAAGATTCTTTTAAGTGTGGTTTGTACCCAGAGCCGTGACAATTGGAATCTCATTCCTGTAATCTTAAAACTTATACTAACGGCGTTAATACTTTTGATTGATTTGAGATTATTCTCACTATTTAAGTACAGATTTTACTTTTGCGCGCGCATTATAAGCACGAGATACAAAAAATAATGATCATTAGATTCTCATATTATACCCAATCTGAGTATCTTCTGATAGCTCATAAGATATTGAGATTGACTGTACTTAAACTGCATAACCTTATTGACAATATATAATAACTTTATGTGTAGCAATACATAAATTGGTACATGCCTAATAAATTTCATATCGATACCTAATTATTTCCAGAAATGGGCCGAGGTGTTATAACGAAACTTTCTACAATGCTTGAAGAAGAAGATCTGGACGAAGAGGCTGGCGAAGAGGAAGAAGTATTAGAGGGAGAAGCAGAAGCGGAGGACGAACAAGAAGAGGCTGAAGGCAACGAGTACAGCGACGGCGACGACAGCAGCGACGTGGACGTGTAGCGACCACGACCCGCGCACTGGCCGCCACCCGCCAGCCGTCCGTGCGCACCTTTATAATTATTTCGTTTATATTACCTAGGTGTTACTGTTGCATGTGGGCTAAGTTTATGTAATATGCCACACAAGTTCAAACATTATATTAGCTTAAAACATATTTTGACACATTGTAATGATTTAAAGCTACATTTAAAACAATTCCAATGGTTGATATGTATTTCACTGTGTTACATGATAATATTGACGATATTATCCTCATAGTTTCGTAGTTATCAAATTGTTACTGTTATAATTTAGGCACCAGATCAAAGGTAAAACTAGCAAAACATTTTATTGTAAAATGGTTTTCAGTATATTCTAATAGTAGACTAATTAATTGAAATCCTGGGCGAAAATCTATGATTGTGAATTATACAAAAAGAACCGAACTGATAGTAGAGCCATTTAGTTAGTTTTATCTTTACCCTGGAGATATGTGATATACAATATTGTATGAAATGTAAACATTGTATTGCTTTGTTGGAAAGTTGAGGAATTCTGAAAAAGTGTTAAATACTTTTTAATGTTTGTTTTATTATCATGTAAAGTGGCTGACTGATCTCAAATTTGGAATGTACATCTTAATTGCCATTTTGAATTCAGTCTCTCTTTGTACATTCTTGTGTTATAAGTTATAATGCAAAGAATTGTTAAAATAAAATGTATGTGCATTCTGTGCTACAAAAGTCTCAATACGGAAA
Source organism: Euclidia mi (assembly GCA_944739405.2). Lineage (NCBI taxonomy): Eukaryota > Metazoa > Arthropoda > Insecta > Lepidoptera > Erebidae > Euclidia > Euclidia mi. The sequence continues at coordinate 32,428,864 of OX123183.2, forward strand.
TTATTGTCCTTAATATACATTCAAACCAATGTCATCCCTATTCTCTTCACTGGTTTAGCATATTGGAGAAAATATAGTGTCCGTTTCGATGGCGCGGCCATGACGTTATTTTTTAAAAAAAGTGATAACAAGATTTTGTGAAAATTTGTAAAAGTAGACTCCCAAAACCATAAATTTGTCAAAGCTGTGGTTAAAAAGTTATAAGGGTTTGAACGTGGCCGCGCCATTGAAACGCTCCGAACCGCGCGGCCACGGAGATCTTTAAAACTAAGCATTGCAGAGACCTGAAATTTTGGTAAGTAACAGATTGAATTTGTAAAAATATAGAAAAAAATCCTGAGCTTATATTTTAGGAGCTGTAAGACTAATACGCCATGGCCGCGCCAATGAAACGGTGAAAAACACGTTTTCGCCGATATCTCGTTGAAAAAGCAACGCAGACGTCTGAAGTTTTTTGTAAAACCCAGATTTAAATTTGTCAAAACTAGTGAAAATACAACAAAAAATCCTAGTTTTATATTTCTGGAGCTATAAGACTAATTCGCCATGGCCGCGCCATTGAAACGGTGAAAAACACATTTTCGCCAATATCTCACTGAAAAAGCAACGCAGACGTCTGAAGTTTTTTGTAAAACTCTGATTTGAATTTGTCAAAACCAGTAAAAATAAAACAAAATATCCTAGGTGTATATTTCTGGAGTTATAAGACTAATACGCCATGGCCGCGCCATTGAAACGGTGAAAAACACATTTTCGCCGATATCTCGCTGAAAAAGCAACTCGGACGTCTGAAGTTTTTTGTAAAACCTGGATTTGAATTTGTCGAAACTAGTATAAATAAAACAAAAAATCCTAGGTTTATATTTCTGGAGATATAAGACTAATACGCCATGGCCGCGCCATTGAAACGGTGAAAGGATACGTAATCGCCGATATCTCGCTGAAAAAGCAACGCAGACGTCTGAAGTTTTTTGTAAAACTCGATTTGAATTTGTCAAAACTAGTAAAAATAAAACAAAAAATCCTAGGTTCATATTACAGGAGCTGTAAGACTAAAAAATACGTAATCTACAGCTCCTGAAATGTAAACCTAGGGTTTTTATGCGCATTTTCACCAGTTTTGACAAATTCAGATCTAGGTTTTAAAAAACTTCAGACCCTCTGCGATGGTTTTTCAGCGAGATATAGGCCATTACATATTTTTTTACCGTTTCAATGGCGCGGCCATGGCGTATTAGTCTTATATCTCCAGAAATATAAACCTAGGATTTTTTGTTTTATTTTTACTAGTTTCGACAAATTCAAATCCAGGTTTTACAAAAAACTTCAGACGTCTACGTTACTTTTTCAGCGAGACATAGGTGAAAATGTGTTTTTCACCGTTTCAATGGCGCGGCCATGGCGTATTAGTCTTATAACTCCAGAAATATAAACCTAGGATATTTTGTTTTATTTTTACTGGTTTTGACAAATTCAAATCAGGGTTTTACAAAAACCTTCAGACGTCTGCGTTGCTTTTTCAGTGAGATATTGGCAAAAATGTGTTTTTCACCGTTTCAATGGCGCGGCCATGGCGAATTAGTCTTATAGCTCCAGAAATATAAACCTAGGATTTTTTGTTGTATTTACACTAGTTTTGACAAATTCAAATCTGGGTTTTACAAAAAACTTCAGACGTCTGCGTTGCTTTTTCAACGAGATATCGGTGAAAATGTGTTTTTCACCGTTTCAATGGCGCGGCCATGGCGTATTAGTCTCACAGCTCCTAAAATATAAGCTCAGGATTTTTTTCTATATTTTTACAAATTTTTTACAAATTCAATCTGTTACCAAAATTTCAGGTTTCTGCAATGCTTAGTTTTAAAGATCTCCGTGGCCGCGCGGTTCGGAGCGTTTCAATGGCGCGGCCACGTTCAAACCCTTGATAACTTTTTAACAATAGCTTTGACAAATTTATGGTTTTGGGAGTCTACTTTTATAAATTTTCACAAAATCTTATCTTTTTTTTTTTTAAAAAAAAAGGTCATGGCCGCGCCATCGAAACGGACACAAAATATATTAGTCCCCAAACTTATCAACTTCTTTTCAGCGTAAAACCGAGTAATGTAATGGTACGCACTGGGCTTAAGATGAGTGCGCGTCGAATTGCTTGGGGACTCCCTTAGACTGCCATGCGAATTCGAATCCTCGGGCGGGCGTAGCTCTAATGATAAGTTATGTGCGTATTAAATGTTCACTTGCCCCTTGGATTGGCAAGTATAATAAGGCTGGCTGTCCACTGAAGCTTAGAGGAGTGGAGCTGTGTTTAATACAAACAGAAATGTGTGAAAACGCCGCAGCGCAGTTTTTAAACATTTATATTGGCACAACACTTCATTCCACTCTAGTAGACAGCCAGCCTTATTTGTCAGTTTCAACTGCCATGGAGATCTTTAACAATCGTCACTGGGAGTATAACCACAAATGTCTCGCTCTGAACCATACAATATTGCTATCCCCTTAGGTCAAAAAGCTAATATTCTGTAAAATTTTATTAGACTTGAAATAAACTGAGCAGACTCTGGCTCCAAGGCAACCGTAAGAATGCTAGGAGGATGATGTGATCTCACAATATCTGACATATTTGTGCAGACAAGATATAATAATGAAACAGTGGTATTATTTAGATTTTTATGGAATGGAACATGGAATTGTTTTAATGATAAGTGAAATAAATGTCAAAAACCTTAAATTCGAGTTTATTTCTTTATTCTACAGCATCATATTTACATAATATCATATTTACTTTAGGTCATCATCGTCAAACAAGTCTTCAAAATCTGAAAAATAAAACAAAATATGTATTATTTCTATACTAAACACCCCAAGCGTGAATTGTGCACCTAAACCTTCCTACTTACTTGCTTTACTATCTATTGATGGAAACCATACAAAAATCAATTCAATCGTTTTCAAGTTAATCACGTTCATACAGCCAGACAGGAAGAAAAGGAGGACTTAATTTTATATTAAGTATAGATATTATTCCAAAATAATATATTTCAAAAAGCCATATTAAAGTAATTTGTTGCTTTCTTCACTAGTGTCACCAAGAAGATATTTCTGAGACTGAACATTGTTGCGTAAAATATGAAAGTTCATATGCAACTGTGAGTGACGCAAGGATATCATTACTTATACATATGTGCTATGCCAGGCAGTAATTGAGGTATACCTCATTTCCTATGCTGAATAATGACAAAAAGTGAAAGGGCACATGCAAACTATTAACAATACGACGACCGGTTGGCGCAGCGGCAGTGTAAACGACTGCTACGCCGAAGGTCGCTTGTTCGATTCCCGCTCAAGTAAAACATTTGTGTGCATGAACATTGATGATTGTCTTGGTCTGGGTGTTTCTATTTATAATATGTATGTATTTACAAAAAATATATATATTTAAGTATGTTTATCCATTATCAGATGGTGATGTGTATATGTGGTAGAATATTATTGTTATTATATTCATGCCAATCTAATATTTTTTCAATCACACACAAAATCACACACAAAAACGCACACACAAAATCACACACAAAACACACAGTCAAGACACAAGACAACAAAGAGAAAACCGAGAATAATTGTTAATGCGCATTCGACGACGAAAGAAATCGAACTGAATTTTTAAAATACAAAATTTCATGAAGTTCATGAATCCCTTTGATGTAGCCGCCGTACCGCCGTACCGCCGAACCGGGGCTGCTTTCCGCTCGCCGGCGCAAGCGCCGGCGAGCGGAAAGCAGCCCCGGTTCGCGTAGGTAAGTCGTTGACGAACTTTTTTATTACCTACATACATTGTTAATGTGAAACTAATAACAACACTGATATAATACATACATTTTATTTGAACATGGTTCGCATTCAACCTTAACTAGATAAAATAATAAACAATCGTTTTTTCAAGTAATCATTACAATTAGCTTCTAAAATAAGATACTTTTATTCTAACTACCTACTTACTCCAAATGAATAATTACTTTTGAAACACATCTACGTATTAACACAATAAAAGCATTTATTTTACCTTTTATCAGATATTATAACATATCGCTACCTAAAAATGGGATCGATCAATGAATGAACGCCAAGCATGTCAAGTATTTAGGTAGGTAGGTATCATGCATATCTGCCTGCGTAATGTGAATTTATCGTTAGTAAATCAGGATGCATTCGTCGTGGGTCAGAAAATTGCTATCAGCAAAGTCTTGCTAGTTAGTTACTAGACGAGGACTAATTAATAAATGGTAGAAATGTGAATTTTGCTCCTTGAAATTTGAATAAAATTTTGCATCCTGTAAAATAATGTAGAAACATTTTGCTACTAATATTTTTGTAGGAGCTTTAATTTCCTGATAATTGTATGGAAGAGTAAAGTTGCGTTTATTTATAATCATGACTAAAAGATAAAGAGTTTGAATAAGAAAATGAGTGACTAGCTGTAATCGTAATAAATTACGGAATATTATGAAAACTTACTCAGTATTAGATCATTATATCACTAACATTGCGCAATGTATCTAAACGCCTACGCACCGAGAATAGGCAATTTTTTTCTTCGATAACAAATTAATTCATGCCGGTTTAATAATCATAACAACTCTTCAAAACAACGTCTAGAACATGGTGGTACGACTTATTACTCAAACAGTTCGACACATGATAAATTGGATGTAAATTAACTGTAACGGGTTCTGGTAGTAAAAACGCAGTAGAGGTTCTAGATGCGTTTATTGCAGAGTATTGTCTCACTTCCCTTGCACGAGTATGACCGACCAACAACACGACACTGGCCTGAACACTAAGGGCTGCAGTCTCCCACGCTGTTCCCTCCGGTAGTGTGTAGGCAGGCTGCTCGAAGGCTGCGCGTAGCGGTACAGGTCCTCGCTGACATTGGCTCAGCTGACAGGCGCCGGCGGTGCGAGTATGATGAGCAGGCAGGCCAGACTCTTCGGCAGAGGTGACGCCGAAGGCGATGCAGGAAAGTGTAGCGGTCTAGGAGCGTAGCCGAAGTCTTAAGGTGAACCTGGAACCTGAAGGAAAGCAGCATTAGGAGAGCCACAACCAATAGAGTCAGGCAGGCGGCGTCAGCCGGCCTCAGCTAGCAGGTAGAGAGATGGGCAGTACGCTAACGCAGTAAATGTAGTAACTTACCCACAGCTGGGACCAGGATACACGTATGAAGTAGTATAATTATAGATATAGCGGTATAGAATTTAGTAGCGGTAGTAGGTTAGTGTAGAGTAGCGGTGCCGGCCTCTCTGTCGGCCCCTTTATATACCGGGCCCTCCATCAGTTCGTGTCGGCGCATTACCAAATATAGGCAAAACTTACGAGCGCGGACGATGGCCTTTTCCGATTGAACGAGCGTATGGACGGTATTATGACGTACACTCGGTAAGTACCGGACATACGTTACAATACCGCCCGCCTTAGGAGAGGATTTTACGTGGCTAACAAGGAAAATCCGACTAACTGCGTTAGGTCTATGAGTCCGCTACTGTCCAAGCTAAGACGGCATATAGAGAGAAAGAAGGGAAAGTCTTCTACGGTTTGTAACAAATAGTTAGGCACCATAGAGTATAAGTTTTAGGTCCTTAATGTGCCAAAACCCAATAGAATTTCCAGACGCGTCCGACAACTCGTAAACGAGAGGCGACTTTTTATTAATCACTGTGCACTTCAAGAATTTAGGGGCTAGTTTCTTACAAAAGGACTTATCCTTGTCGCTCTGATAAAAAGTCCTTTTCCACACAGTGTCTCCCACATTAAACTCAGCTGGTTTACGGCGTAAATTATACGTTTGGGAATTCCTAGCATGAGCTTGAATGAGGAGTGCCTGAACTTTGTCAAATATGCCTGATAAGTGACCTATGTTTTCTGCGTAATCGTCCCTAGGTATGTATACTATATCATCAGCGTCTGTGTCGACATAGTGTGAGCCGCATGGAACTAGTTCACGTCCATAGACTAAAAAACTAGGTGTATAGCCCGTGACTTCTTTAACTGCAGTATTTAATGCAAACTGCACCTTGGGTACGAGAGTGTCCCATAATCTCTGGTCATTTCCTACAAACGCCGCTAAGGTAGAACCAATGGTTTTATTATAGCGTTCGACCGTATTGACATGTGGGGAATATTTAGGCGTATAATGAAGATTAGGGATTATGTACTTGCGCAACATAGCTTTTAAAGTAGCACTGACAAACTGTTTACCACTGTCCAATATAATTGTAGATGGTATACCATGAACTAAAAGTATTTTTTCTTCCAAAATATTAGTTATTATTTCAGCAGTTGCGCGCCTGATAGGAAAAAGTAGACAGTATTTACTAAAACAACAAGTTACAACAAAGATGTAGGCGTTTTGTTTTCTTGTGACGGGTAATGGCCCCACCAAATCTATACTAATGGTTTGGAAAGGTCGTGAACACACTTTGGGTCGTCCCATGGTTCCCAATGGTGCATGGTTCTGATGTTTGCGCGATACAAGTGTCGCAAGAATTTATGAACTTAACTACGTCATCGCGCATTTTGGGCCAATAGTAACGCAGTGCTAAGCGCTTGTAAGTTTTAAATATACCGAAATGCCCCGAAGTGGGTTCGGCATGGTTCTCTAATATGGCATTATTTCGATCAGAAGAAGGTAGTACTTCTTTCCATTCGAACTCCTTACGTAGCATACACCTAGATTTAATCAAACGATACAATTTATTATTTTTAATAGAATAGTCTGGATAGTCATTAGGCGAAGATAAACAACCATTGTAGGTGGCTGAAAACCATTGGTCAGTGTCAACATTAGGGTCATTCACGTTATTATTATTCGCGTTAATTATATTTACAGGTAGGGATCGTGATAACGCATCGGCTATAATATTATCCGCACCGCGCCGATGCTTTATTTCGAAGTTAAATGCTGACAGACGAACCGACCACCGAGCTAATCTACCAGTCGGGTTGCTCAAGTTTAGGAACCATTTCAGTGCAGAATGGTCAGTATACACAACAAACTTTAACCCGTTATCTAAATAACAGCGCCAATATTCGAGGGCCGTTAGAACTGCTAATGTCTCCCCTTCTGTTATACTGTAGTTTTGTTCCTGTGCATTTAGTGACCTACTCATGTAAGCGATAGGTAGTTCCACGCCATCTATTTCTTGTGTAAGTAACCCACCGATGCCGCTCGCACTCGCATCTGTGTGAACTTGAAAAGGTTTCTCGTAATCGGGACACGATAATATTGGTGCGGCACTTAACAATTGTTTTAGTTTACAAAACGAGTCATCAGCTTCCACCGACCACTGAAATGGTGCGGCTTTCTTACCGGTAGAAGTAAGTTTGTTCAAAGGACCGGCAATAGTACTAAAATTAGGTATAAATCGCCGATACCATGATGCAATGCCTAAGAACCTTTTGACTTCTTTTTTATTCTTAGGCGTAGCATATTGAAGAATGGCTTCCACCTTACATGGGTCTACTTGTAATCCTTTAGAGTTTACTACGTAGCCCAAGTACTTCAATTCATCACGGAAGAATTTAGATTTTTCTAAATTTATTGTAAGGTTCGCCGATTTTAATTTTTCGTATACTTTATTTAATAGTGACACATGAGCATTAAAAGATGGCGAGATAAGCACGATATCATCTAAAAAAACGAATACAGAGTTTTCGAACTCAGGACTGTTCGTAAACAAGTGATCCACCAAACGCTGTTGTGTCGCAGGCGCATTCGTTAAACCAAACGGCATAGTCACAAATCTAAATGTTCCTCTAGTAGGCACATAGAACGCAGTCTTATCACGATCACATTCGCGAAGAGGCGTCTGCCAAAAGGACTTAGATAAGTCTATACTACTTAGATATCTAGCGTAGCGTTGGACGGTATTATGACGTACACTCGGTAAGTACCGGACATACGTTAGAATACCGCCCGCCTTAGGAGAGGATTTTACGTGGCTAACAAGGAAACTCCGACTAACTGCGTTAGGTCTATGAGTCCGCTACTGTCCAAGCTAAGACGGCATATAGAGAGAAAGAAGGGAAAGTCTTCTACGGTTTGTAACAAATAGTTAGGCACCATAGTGTATAAGTTTTAGGTCCTTAATGTGCCAAAACCCAATAGAATTTCCAGACGCGTCCGACAACTCGTAAACGAGAGGCGACTTTTTATTAATCACTGTGCACTTCACGAATTTAGGGGCTAGTTTCTTACAAAAAGACTTATCCTTGTCGCTCTGATAAAAAGTCCTTTTCCACACAGTGTCTCCCACATTAAACTCAGCTGGTTTACGGCGTAAATTATACGTTTGGGAATTCCTAGCATGAGCTTGAATGAGGAGTTCCTGAACTTTGTCAAATATGCCTGATAAGTGAGCTATGTTTTCTGCGTAATCGTCCCTAGGTATGTATACTATATCATCAGCGTTCGTATCGGCGCATTACCAAATATAGGCAAAACTTACGAGCGCGGACGATGGCCTTCTCCGATTGGCCGAGCGTATGGACGGTATTATGACGTACACTCGGTAAGTACCGGACATACGTTACATAACATTTTTTGAAGATGGCGTATCTTTGAGTAGAAAAATTTTATTAGTTAAAAAGTTCCTTAGAAACATTGCTTTCTACTTCTTTTTATAAATAAGGCAAAAAAGATAACAACATAACTTACATGTACTTATCTTTTGTGCTTGCTGTGACACCTTAGCATGTTGTACATTTTAGTTTTTATCTCATTAATTCTGTTTTTTTTATTATTTATTACAATGTATCAACGACTGGTTGTCCTAAATAAATAAATAATAACCATAAAAAGATAGCTTTCCAGTTAATTGCTCTAACTCATTTTTAGTAAGTAGGTATGCGAGCGCGCTAACGAACGATCGGCAGGAAGTAAATGATCACGTGGTCGTGCGAAGGCAACAAACTTGGTAGATCAGCTGGTAGACTCCGTCTGTGTGCGTGAGGCGTGAACTTGTTTTGCGCGTCCGCCGTTTATTTTAGAGAAATATTAATAATTTTGTGTATGTTTATTTGGAGAAAAGTTTACTTTTATCATTCAATACACGATTTTGGAATAATCAGAAAAAAAATATCATGACTTTGAGCCTCAATATCTCCTGAACCGGTAATTTCCCAGGTATGTTGGTAATGATTGGTACAATATGGGGTTTCAGTTTTCGTTAAGGGTCTTTTTACACCCTGTACCTACATATATATATATATATATTCTTAGCGAAACCCCCCTCTACAACACTCGGAACGAGCCACGCCTATAAAAGATGGCGCGCGCTTAGCATCGGGTTCAGTTTGATTGCGGTCGGCAACGGTTGAACATCGCTACCCTCGATTATAAATTATTCGGTGCCAATATAATTTTCTGGTATTACGTTAAATCACTTGCAGTAATTAGAGTTTTGAATATTAGTTTTAGATAATTATTTGATGTAACTCTGTTTATCACATTGTGATTGTTAAATAATTAAATAATCTTAGGAACATCTGTGTGTTATTTTTTAAAAAACCATTCTCACTTTTGTTTCGTAAGATCAGAAGTGGGATTTGGACCACGTGCTTAGTGCTGTTTGTGCCATCCGTTTTAGTGAAATATCTGTCAGTGTTTGAATTTTACCTAATTGCTGCAAGTTTTGTAGGTAGTTTGCCGTTTTATAATTGTGCGTGTTTCGCTTACGCGTATCAGGTGAGTGTTTTCCATTTGATTTAGTTCCTGAGATATGCTGCGACGTTCGGAAAGTGTTGAAAAACCAGACGATTCGCGTCGACCGCACCGGAATCGTTCTCGTACTTTTAGAAGTAGGTCGCGTAATCGTAGTCGTGATTCCGGTAGAAATAGTCACTCTTCGTCGCGTAGATGCCGTTAACGTTCTCATGATCGCGAACGTACCCGGTCGAAGTATGGTGATATGTCTTGCATTCCACGTAATACTCAAAGACGTCGTGATACCTCATACAGCTGTCGTGATTCTCCGCGTGATCAGGCTTTAGGTCAAATATTAGCTCGTTTGAATTCTATTGAAAGCCGTTTGCCGACCTCGACAACGCAATCAAACTCGCGTCGCCTGTCAACGCCTGTTAGGGAGCATAGCCCGCAGGGGCAGGAAACTTCCACTAGGCAGGAGTGCGAACATTCGACGGGAATAATGACGTGACGGATAAGCTTGTTGGCGCACTGTTGTGCTTAGTTCGGGCGAGATCGCATAATTTTTATATTTCTCCCTTCGATCCTAACCTGCATGACTTTGACATTTGGTGTTTGGAAGTAGACCGCGCTCGTGATTTAAATAGATGGGATGACCGCGAGTGTCTGGGGCGCATAAGAGGTTGTTTGCGCGGTGATACGAAGTCTAATGATCGTTCGTGGAGCAACTTTAAGTTAGAATTTCGTTCGCTGTGCCCACGTAGTGTAAATATTGCTCCTACTCATGTATTTTTCAACATGTTAATAGATGGCACTAATAAAAATGTTTGGTGTGTTACCTCAACTATGGTTAATAGATGGCATCACTTGAAAGTTTTTATTAAATTTAATTAAAATTACCTACTGCGGGTTTCTAAAGTCATGTGATGCTCTGGGTATGTTTATTAAATACCCCCGATTCCTTTGGCCAGTTCCAAGTTATGTTTAGGACGTTTAGGAGTGATACCGTAAGCAGTAAGCAGAAGAGTTTCTAGAAGAAGCTGTTGAACTCGATTATCAGTGTAGAAGTAAGTGATTGAGTTATCATTGTGGTGCGTTTTGATAATCGGTTTAAGCGATTTTCGTTTTCATTGTAGGTAGAACCAGGTTAGTGATGATTGTTTGCTTATCTTTATTTCCATTGAAATGGGAACATTGTTAGTTGATGTTGTGATGGTCTTGTAGGACCCTAGTTTCCGTTGTAAAGATTTGCAGAAACGGAATGAGCTGATAATGCGGCTGCATATTTAAAACCATGCGCTGCTATTGGTTGGGCCAGCTACATGCCTTTATGGTTAGCCGATGTTTACGCTGGTGCTATTGTGTAAGGCATAGCTTCGGTTAGTGCGCAAATAAGACAAAGCGTTAGTGCAGTCTCATAGTATGAAAAACATTGTCCATGGCTTTTAATGGGAAAAGTCTATTGCTGATCGCTAATGATTGGGTTAGGATAAGTATTTCGAATTAAGACTCACCATGACAAGAAAATTTTAACGCTGACAAAACTGGTTGAATACTTGTTAGTAAACTTAACCCTTGGAGTATCAGCCTAATGAGATTTTCTAAGTCTGTTTCAGATTACTTTGATAAAGGCTTGAAAAGATTATCTGGGAGGCGTTGTGATTGTAACCGGATGGAGTCTACGTGTGGTGGTGACCGAGTGGAGATTGCCTCCGGTGCTGTGTAAACGGATGGAGGTTGCGTGTGAAGGTGACTGGACAGAGGTTGCCTGTTGCGTTGTGTATCCGGATGGAGTGAGTATGGGTGTAAGCGGCGATAGCCGTACGTAAGGGACTGTCGAGGCGATGGTCTTGGGTTCGATCCCCAGGTACCCCGGGCACACACCTCGTGACTTTTCGAAATTGTGTGCATTTCAAATTAATTATCGCTCGCTTAATAATGTGACCGGTGGATGTCAATAGGCTCACCCCCTATTACATCGGGACCGAAACATAACTGGCAAAGTATGGGTGTAATACACCTTTGCCTACCCCTTCGGGGATAAAAGGTGTGAAGTTGTGTGGGTGTTGTTCAACATGTCAGCTTCAAAATAAAGAGTTATGATTTTCATTAAAACCTGTAACTGTTTTGATCAGAGTACCTTTTATTTTCCACCGACTCGAGCCAGGAATGGCCGAACGGCTAGAATGAGTACTGTTCGAGAGTTTTTTATTACTAGAGCGAAGTGCATTATGATATGGCACTTGTTAACTCTAATGTCAATAGAGAGGCTCTCTTAACTGTTCGCAGAGTACAGGAAATCTCGACTCTGGCATGCGGGGGCCCTATAAGGTCCTGCGTGTACTGCCACATGACCGCTATGAGCTGGAACTACTGGCTGGTTCATATGGCAAGAAAACCCAGGCAGCTGCTGAGCATATGGTGCTCTGGCGTGGCGAGTGGACGCCTGATGCCTGCTCCGCTTTCTTCGAGGCTGATGAGTGACCAGAAGACTTCTGATTGGTCTAAGCCTCTGGCTTATGACTTCTGACTGGCCTAAGCCCCTGGCTGATGGCTTCTGTTTGGCCTGAACCCCTGGTTCATGGCTTCTGATTGGTCTAAGCCCCTGGCTTATGACTTCTGACTGGCCTAGGCCCTTGGCTGATGGCTTCTGTTGGCCTGAACCCCTGGTTCATGGCTTCTGATTGGTCTAAGCCTCTGGCTTATGACTTCCGACTGGCCTAAGCCTCTGGCCTCTGGCTTCTGTTTGGCCTGAACCCCTGGTTCATGGCTTCTGATTGGTCTAAGCCTCTGGCTTATGACTTCTGACTGGCCTAAGCCTCTGGCTGATGGCTTCTGTTTGGCCTGAACCCCTGGTTCATGGCTTCTGATTGGTCTAAGCCTCTGGCTTATGACTTCTGACTGGCCTAAGCCTCTGGCTGATGGCTTCTGTTTGGCCTGAACCCCTGGTTCATGGCTTCTGATTGGTCTAAGCCCCTGGCTTATGACTTCTGTTTGGCCTGAGTCTATGGCTTACGGCTTCTGTTTTGGCCTGGACCTATGGTTCATGGCTTCTTTTCTGGTAAAGTATCCTGGCTTCACACCCAGCTCTTGCGAGCGCATGGCGTTATCGTCCAGATTTCTTCATGTGTTCGTGTGGATGGTGTGGAAGCTACTATTTATTCACTTTGGCTAGTATTCCACTCAATGGAAGTCCGGAATTTCATTGCTTGGAATGCTATTTAGTCCCGTTTACATTAGCGTGCTTAAAATAGCTGTTTTTGCTTTGTAATGTTTTTTCCTCGTCTGAAGCATTTAAATTTATATCCCAATTACCTGGGAAACCTTTCTGTTTGGGTTGGGAGCTTGATGGTGGGAGTGCACGCTCGCTATCATGTACTCAACAAAATAAGTTCTATTGCTTACTGTTCTTTGGCTTCAGACACATATAAAACGCGAGAATACGAATTTACGATATGTGTTACGTTGCAGATGATGGTGCCCAGTCTGATGATGATAGCCAGCCTGGTGCTGGTGGACCTAGTGATGGCGCAAGTCAAGATGCGGTCGAGGACGCCTCGCTGTCAGGAACGGCCGTCTTAGCGAAACCCCCCTCTACAACACTCGGAACGAGCCACGCCTATAAAAGATGGCGCGCGCTTAGCATCGGGTTCAGTTTGATTGCGGTCGGCAACGGTTGAACATCGCTACCCTCGATTATAAATTATTCGGTGCCAATATAATTTTCTGGTATTACGTTAAATCACTTGCAGTAATTAGAGTTTTGAATATTAGTTTTAGATAATTATTTGATGTAACTCTGTTTATCACATTGTGATTGTTAAATAATTAAATAATCTTAGGAACATCTGTGTGTTATTTTTTAAAAAACCATTCTCACTTTTGTTTCGTAAGAATATATATATATATATATATATATATATATATATATATATATATATATATATATATATAGCAAGGCTCTACTACCTTTGATATGCTATTAGGATAGTATTATCTTATTAATGATACTGAAATTTATTAGAGTAGACATTTATTATTTAATAAATGTAAAAGAAAATATTATTTTAGATATGAAGGATATTTAGATTAATCATGATCCTCCTAGCATTATCCCAGGTTGAAACTAAAAAACGCTAGGAGGATCATTCTCCTAGCGTTTTTTAGTTCAAGATAGAAAAGCCAATCTTAATTATATTCGTAGTTCAATTATGGTGTGTTGAGGTTCAATAAAATACTTTGTTGCTATATGAAAAGTTTTTGATAAACTTGAATGATTCTGATTAAGTTAAACTGGTTTATACAGGGTGGCGTTTGCATAGCGGCACTTTTTATACAAAGACATAGCTTACAACATTCTTAAGCATTGTACCAAAAATCAATTAAATCGGTGCAGAAATTTAGCTACAATATTGATTTTAAGTTCCGCAATTTTTGCACACGCTTTGAGTTCCATACAGCTGATACAAAACGGTCAACGACCCTACATTGCGCGCCGCGACTCGCTAGGTACTACTCACGACGCGACGCCTCCACGTCATCCAAAGCTAGGCTCAGCGCAGACAGAACGGAGCGGAGAGGATTTTATCAACGCACTTGAAAATAAACTTTAATGTTTTTACAATAAAGTTCTTAAATGCTTGAACCTGATAAAAATATTCGCGCGTCCTCGAAGATACGCGGAAATCCCCGCGCAAAGTCGAGTCGGCGCCCACGTCGTACGCGTATTTTCAGGGTTTAACGAACTTTCGCGGCAAAATATTTACTGTAGAGTGGTAACCCAGAACGTTTTACTCACGCAGGCTCGCGAGGTCGCGCGCAATCTTGAGCATACGCAATCCGTAAAGAAAATGCCCGAGACCGCGCGGGGATTATTCCTCTCTGTCTGCGTTGACCCTTCGACGACTTAGGACGATCACTTTTTCGTGCAACGTCGCTTCGCCTCCAAGGTACCTACCTAAGACTCGTTGTTGTAGGTTTTTGCGCCCAAGTTAATGCGTAACATTTTTAACAGAACAAAACTTCTGAAACTTCCTAATTACCTTTTCAATAAAGTTACATAATAATAAAATGGATCAGTTCTGCAAGCACGAAAAAATCTGATTAGGTATGCACAGTAAATGCACTACGTGTGACAAGGACAAACATAGTCGAGCCAAATAGAGTTGCCCAATTATAAACAAAATATTGTCAATAGTATCGATAAAAAATACGCACCGTAAAAGTTTGTAGTTTATTATATCGACATTGATTGTATTTAACGTTAATGTAATCGTCTTATCAATGATAGTATCGATAAAAAATCCTACGCACCGTAAAAGTTTGTTGTTTACTGTATCGACATTGTTTGTATTTAACGTTAATGTAATCGTCTTATCAATGACTTTACGTTCGAAAATTTCAAAGTGTGGTACAAATAAAGACGACGTTTTTTAATAGGTAAACAATGATAAACATGTAAAGATATTCAATTATTTAATCATTTGAAATAAGTTAATAATTATTGACTATTTTAGCTCTTTCCGTATGGTATTTTTTAAATTGTCTAACGGGTTCAACAATCTACTTAAGACTTATAATAACTATGTACTAAAACTACTGAACTAATTGAATTATGTGCATAGTATTTCATAAACTTGTTTAATTGTGTCGTATTAGCAACACAATTAAGCAATAGCATTATTGCTAATACAAGTAAGAATGCATAGTTCGTTGTAAGAAACATTTTGTGTTATTTTGTTGTTAAAGTATTAACGTGTCAAAAATATCGACATTCATAGTACCTATTGCGCATCTCTATTTCCTATCCTAGACATGTCGGCGCCAGCGGCGCATAGGTGATCGGTGAGTGTGACTGTGACTCATCATAGGTTTGTTTAGTGCCGCAAAAACTATTAGATTAATAAGTCGATCAGATCGCGCGCGCGCTTATCCGACAGTTGTTTTTGATATTGAATTGTGTGATTGTATTTAGTTGTGTTATTTAATTAAGTATTTAGTTGTGTTGTTTAGTGAACTTTATCATTCGTCATTTTTGCGTTATTTTTGTTAATAATGACAAACTTTATGTCGTCCGAATATGCGGATATGATTGTGTAACGTGGGTTCTTGTTGTGAAAAAGACACCAGTGCTTTCCTAATTACTGAACTTTCATTAGAGTGATTTGTAGAATTACTGAAGTACGTAATTCGTGATAACAATGACGGCCATTTTGAGTATTTGAAAATTTTGTGCTACCTTTTACGTGGGTTTGTGTTAAGTGGGTTTTTGTTGATATGAAAAAGACACCAGTGCTTACCTAATGAGTGACCAAACATTGGAGTGATATGTAGAATTACTGAAATAGGTAATTCGTCAATAAATGTGAACTACCTCCGTGGCATCGTCTGCCGCATAGCACACGTTGCCGTTCTTACAAAGGTCAGTAACCTAATGTCATATTGGTCTACAAATGGTGTTTCGTTTTGCTACTCATATTTTATAGTTTATTTTGTTTGAAAATTTTATTATTTTATTTTGGCCCCATGACCTTTTTTGTTGATATAAAACATTTTATAGGCATCAATGCTACGTCCTTTTTAAATCAATGCCCCTATGCAAGCTCCACCCTGTATAACATTTATCAAGTTTTCACCAAACGATATTTCTTTAGCCTCAATAAAAACTCAAATGTTTCATTTATACTGTTTGAAAGAAGTTGGTAAACTTAAAAACGAACTGGGAAGCAAACTTTAATTTACATTAACGCAAATTTTGCAGAAGTCGGAGAGTGAGTTAAGTTTCAGCTCAAAATAAGTACAGGTCCTATTTATTGCAGCCTGCGGCATTAAGTTAAATGATTCACTTTTAGCTAATTACTGAGTAGTAAATTTTTAGAAAGAGTTAAATTCTACCAAATTTTATTCATAAAATATTATTTAACTTTGTACTTTTTATTTGATAGGTAGTAGAGCCTTGCTGATTTCAGCATGAATGGGCCGGCTCGACCGGGGAAGTACTACCCTCTCACAGAAAATCGACGTAAAGTAACAGTACCTAAACTGTTGCGTTTCGTTCGGTGAGTGAGAGTGCCGGAGGCCCTATCCCCTATCCCTTCTCCCTGATCCCACTCCTCATCCTATCCCTTTTCCCAACCCCAAGGGGCGGCAACGCACTTGTGACTCCTGTGGTGTTGCTTGTGTCCATGGGCGGCGGTAATTGCTTACCATCAGGCAATCCGTCTGCTCGTTTGCTGCCTATTACCATAAAAAAAAACTATATTAAATTAATAAAAATCAGCTTGGATATAGGCTTTCAGTTGTTTTACTGAACATGTAATCACAATAGTAAATCTTTGCAGTAGCGGTAAACGAACTAAGTTTGAAGAAGCCACACTCTGAAACGAGCCAAGCCAACGCGACATCGACTTGCCTTCATCCAAACCCGATCTGGATCCTGGGTTGCTGAATCATTCTCCGCGAATTTACACTCCAATTAAATTAAAAGACGCTATGAAATTCGTCAAACCTCGATCAAATATTTTACCTACCAAGGCGCTTATAGCTAGTAGTTTCAATATTTCTTAGGTACCCTTTGTTTATACTATACACCATTAGTGTACCTTTAAGCTTTATCGTCTCACTTTCAAGGTAAAATGGTTGTCCTATGAATTTTTCCTTTGCTAGATTTTTACAATTTTACATGAATGTACCCTTTTATTGTAAATCTATTCAAATGTAAAAATAAAATTCAAAAGCATCTCGCATCAGATATAATATTTTAAATGAAATAAAAAATAATATAAATATAATTTTACTATGTTCTTACATTAATGTTAACATGTAACAAGAATATAATATGTTATTGTATTTTATAATTTTAAGGTGACGTTATTATTGAATTCACTATCTACCTTAAGGCGAGGTTGCAGTACTTTTTAAGATTTTTGAACGTCTGAAAGTCACATGAACTATGATATTTTTAATGAATAAAAATTAAAGTATAAAAGTTGAACATATCTTCTAGTAAATCGTAAAGATAGAAACACGATTTGGAATGATTGGCTTGATAAAAAAAAATGTCAAACATGGCACTAAATCACAATTTTAAACGTGTACTGCTTAGACATTCCATAATGAATTTATATGAAAGTATTATCAATAGAAGCACTCTTTATTTTAAAATAAATGGTAAAAACAGATTTTGTAATTTCGTTATCATTTTTCTCCAAGAAAAAAAAAAGTCAAAATGTTGGCATTATATCGCTCGCCGGCCGTTCATCAGTGCCTGTCTAGGCGTGATTGAGGGCGGACGTACGTCGTTGCTCCGCAAAATCTCCCTCCAACCCCGCATGTACATTTTCGCAAAAGTACAAAGTAATTCGTATTCCAAACTCAATCGTTCAAACCATAGACATACTAGTAAGAAACCGTAGACAGGTTACTGACGAGGTAACATGACGGAGCTTACGAGTGGCACGCATCGCGAAAAGCGTATACACACTAATATAAATATGTCAAAACGACACACTAAGAATTAGATAAGAAGTGTAAGTGAGATAGCACATCTAATCGCAAGCGCGAAATAGAGATAAACATATACTCTCTGGACCGACGCGCATTGTGACATCATGCTGACCGTTTCACAAACAATAATTTGACTCAGATGCGACATGATTACTTTGTCTGTCTTGAGTAAATTCAATTCTCCTCAAAGTAAATTTGATTAATTCATTTAAGGTAGGGAAATAAAAAGTCGATGTGATTTATTTATAACATTTATTAAAAAAGTACATTTTATTCTTCTCATTTCATTCAATGGAAACCTAAAACAGTACGTTAATATAAAAACTGTGCGCTGCGGACCCACCGTAGCCCTGGCAATACCCCTGGGGGTATGGTGGGTCTTTAAAAGCTTAACCGTACTCCTGGCTGAAATGCTCGTAGTGTTATACCAACGTGCTACGTGGACATTAAACTGGACAGTGTTATCTCCCGTATGATAATGACTTACTACTTACGTTTTTGTATTTTTAGACAAGCGAAGACAAGCGCTAGTACGATCATATAGTGCAACAAGGAGATAAATTAGAGAATAAAACGTTTAGGTATTACTGCTAATGGTTATAATGCTTTGTATATTATAGGTATAATCTGTGGTACTGTTGAAGACCCGTCATCATCATTATCCTTGCGCTGTCGAATCATTCCCACTAGTTCTATTGAACAGTTCTATGATAGAACTAGTGAGACTTTTTTCCACTAGTTCTATTAGCACAACTTGATGAGAAGAATAGAACTAATGGGAACAGTTATAGGAAATTTACCACTAGTTCTATGTATGTTTTACAAGGGTAGTGTCACAACATCGCGCTCACATATCCGAATAAATCTATATGTATAAAAATGTTATGTATAACAATTGAACGTCTACAAAACAAATGAACGTCTACAAAACAAATGAACGTCTACAAAACAAATGACTACCAGAAAGTGATCAGCTATCGATAGTGATTGCAAAAAACAGGTGCATGCGATTTTCGACCTTATTGACAATTCATGACAAACTTTTTTTTTTGCTTTTTCTCGCTTTCTGGCAATATTAGGGTAATAAAATTATAAATTCTGACTAATGTCAATTAGGTTGAAAATCGCATGCACCTGTTTTCTACAATCACTATCGATAGCTGATCACTTTCTGTAAGTGATTTGTTTTGTAGACGTTCATTTGTTTTGTAGGCGTTAATTTGTTTTGTAGACGTTCATTTGTTTTACACATTAAACAAATGAACGTCTACAAAACATATTCATTCGGATATATGAGCGGGATGTCGTGACACCGTAGTGATCCGTAGATCTTTCGCAGTAGTTCTATTGAATACCCTTGTAAAACATACATAGAACTAGACTGCGACATTTCCTATTACTTATCCCATTAGTTCTGTTCTCCTCATCAAGTTGTGCTAATAGAATTAGGACAGTTCTATCATAGAATTGTTCAATACTACTACTATACTGGGAATGATCTCACAAAATAGTAGAACTTGAAATTAACGAACTGCAATTAATAAACTAATTACACAACAATATTATCTGGGAGTACGGTTAAGCTTTGAAAGACCCACCATACCCCCAGGGGTACTGCCAGGGGTACGGTGGGTCGGCAGCGAAAACAGTGCAGTACAATCTATTTAGTTGTTTAATACTAAAAGGAGAAAAACAAGAACAAGTGAATGGACTTTGATCATCCGTCAATGTTTGTAACTTACGTATGATTTTGTATTTCTATAATAATAATATATTGTGTTGATTCAGCCTCAAATCACTTTTATCACTTGACAAAAACACACAACAGTATTTTATTATTACGAATGTCCCATCTGGATACTTTGTTTTTTAGTCTTTGAACACGCACAATACTGCTTGTCTTTTACACTCGCTAAATGCCAATTTTTTTATTCACTCTATTATTTGTGATACTGAATATATTATAAATTATAAATAAAACGTTGTAATATTGTAATACTCATGAGTGAGAAGTGATTCCATAACTTTTAGTCATTTTCCTACTATAGTTTGTGCAAAATCTCACTACACACGACGACATTTTCAAATGTAACGTACACACACGCGAGTAAAAAAGCGAGCGCTTCCGACCGCAGTGCGTACGCGACTAAAGCCAAATGAGACAATAAGCCTGTTTTTAATGTGCCACTTTTGAAGTTCGCATAACTCATCTACGGTTTTTTTACGCTGCGCTGTGGCACACGCACACACGAAACGCCCCCTCCCCTCCCCCCGCTCACTCGCTGATGCCACCGCCGTGGTTTTGTTTTTGCGGGGGGTGAGGTCGAGCTACGCACTGTACTGCAACCTCGCCTTAAAGCTGATTTTCCACCAGAGTGGCGCGACGAGGCGAGGCGAGGAGAGAATTGAAATTTGTATGGCAAATTTTCAATTCTCTCCCAGCGCATCTTTAGTGGAAACAGTATGGATTGACGAGAATATGCGAGGCGTGAATTGAAATATTTGTTTGTGTAAAAATGAACCGTATTGCTTCCGCCATAGAGTATAAATTAACTTTGCAACAGAAACACGCTTCTCGCGATAGAAATTGCGTGTGTATTGCAAGACGAACTCTAACAGCACTGTACCTATATCTTTATCTAATGAAGCCTACGGGCGGCGTGGCGGTCACGCGAGAGCTCGCGATGGCTATTTTTAGTGGAAACGGGCCAGTGCGATTTCAATTCTCTTCTCGCCTAGTCTCGTCCCGCCACTATGGTGGAAAATCACCTTCAGACGTGTCCTGTTTCTTTCTGAGCTTTTGTATGTCAATTAAATGTACCTATCTGATCCAGCTACTACAGGGTTCCGAGGATTAACAAAACTATCGCCATTTTTATTACACAAATGAAGCTATTTCTGAACTACTTCCCTAACATATTTATCTAATAAGTAATTAAATATTAATCACATTAAACAATAAATATAAGAAAATATAGATATTGAATTTACTATCAGCGTGTTGTTCTGACCTGTAAAATTCTTCGAAATCTATTTGAAATACGTCATCACAAAAATTACAATAAAATTTAAAAGACATTGAGAAATAAAATCCTTTCTCGCTACTGCTTTGAATGTTGTCTTGCCCTACTAAACGTCATCATAATATAATCAGAACTAAGTGCCCCGTAGTAAACATTTCTGCCATTCTTGGTTATTGCTGTTATACAACCAAAATATGTAGAAAATAATATATTTAGCAGAATAGATATTATCCTAATATGATTCCTTTCTCATATGTAAACAGAATATTTCATGTTGGTAGGTGATTTTCAAACTGAGAACATATTTTGAGAAAATAAATTAGTGACTAATATATTTCAGCAGAATATTTTCGACATAATTATTGTTAAGCTGTAAAGCAGAGGCTATGATATTTAATCGTTATTGCCATGGGGGACTTGAATCGTTTGGGAAATAATTCGATTAGCCTCTATTGGGTAAACTTGGAGTAAATGGAGTTATATATCTGGGACAACTTAACTTGATATTATTATATGATTATGTTAGCCCGAAGGAAACATGTTTGGGGCAAATCGAATTATATTTCTCAGAAGTGGTTCAGTCCTCCGCTATTGGTGTTGAAAGTCTTCCTGCAGCTCTTTACACTGACTATTGTAGAAAGTTTATTTGTTAGGCTAAAGGATGTGATAAGTTAAGAAAATGTGTATATTGAAGCGAAATATATTTTAAAATAGATTAATTATTTATATGCTATTGTACAGATGAAATTATATGAATAATGTAAAATAGATACATTTAGGCGTATTAGGTAACATCCGTTATAATATAGCTGACAACCGCTTCGAATATACCAACATTCGTGCAAAATCTGTTATGTATTGTGTTTCGACGTGAACATAATATTCAACACGAGAAAAACGAACAATGAATAACGAGATGTCATGACACCTCTTTATAATATAACGATAAATGTATATTTATATTTACTAACAAACTGTATATAAAATAATATGCAAAAATATATACAAAACCGGCGGCGGCGGCCCAGTGGTGTACGTAACGGACTGCCGAGACGATGGTCTCGGGTTCGATCCCCAGTTTCCCCGGGCACACACCTATGACTTTTCGAAGTTATGTGTGTATTAAAATAAATATATTAATTATCGCTCGCATAAAAATGTGCCCGGTAGATGGCAATAGGCTCGCCCCCTATTACATTGGGACCGAAACATATCTGGCGAAGTGTGGGTGTGTAATGCACCTCTGCCTACCCCTTCGGGGATAAAAGGCGTGAAGATATGTTATGTTATATACAAAACCGATATGCCGATGCGTGACAAATCATCTCAATCTTTATGAGCCATTTCGTATTTCTTAAATTTTGCCTTATTCCTTTCTGTTCCTCCAAATAAAGGCGTTATTACTCTATACATTTATCTTACTTTTAAGACTATTTTTGTTGCAATCAATGAGTTTGACAATAATGTAATCAGTTTTACTTTTTAAATATTATATTTATACTGGAGTAACAACCCGATGGCAGTTAGACTACTTTGAAGGAAAGTGCTAAACCGTATTCTATAATGTAAGCAACAAACATTGTTGAGTTTGACAATAATGTAATCAGTTTTACTTTTTAAATATTATATTTATACTGGAGTAACAACCCGATGGCAGTTAGACTACTTTGAAGGAAAGTGCTAAACCGTATTCTATAATGTAAGCAACAAACATTGTTCCATCAGCAAAACAAAGTTTATCCAATACTAGACGTAGCCAGCGGCTTCGCCCGCGTCAATCATACATATAAACCTTCCTCTTGAATCGTTCTTTCTATTAAAAAATCCGCATTAAAATCCGTTGCAAAGTTTTTTAAGATTTAAGTATACATAGGGACAGACAGACAGAAGACAGACTTTCTTATACTACCCCCCCGTGGGATCTCCACCTTGTCGTGGTGGGGGGGCTTAGTAACCGTGGATTGGTCACCCGCGGTGAAGCTAAGAGGGATCCAGGAGGGGACGCTCCGCGTGGGCTTGGAGGGGCCTGCGCAGGATGCGTCCAACGGTGCGGGTGCGGGGGACAGTTCTGTCTGTCCCTCGCAGTCGGGTGCGGTCGCGGGAGGAGAGGCGTGTCGGTGTTGCGTTGCCGCGCGCCTATCTCCCGCGACCAAATGGGGGCACCATTCGATGCGTCGCGGTGGGGCCGCAGAGGAAGAGGAGATGCGGTGTTGCGTTGCCGTCCTCCCTATCCTCTGCGGCCGCTTGGCGTTTTGGCGGCGGAGTCCAACACCTTAATCCGTCGCCAAGGGGGTTTTGTTCGGGGCCCGCCTGACCATCTGGCGGGCCAATACCCGTCGGAAGGTGGCGACGAGTGCTTTTGTGATGCCCCACCCTCCGACACACGGGTACATGGCGGAAGTCGAGGTGTTTTAAGTGGAAACACCACATATTCCGGCTCTTATTTCCCCCAAGAGTCGGAGATCCGAAGGGATTTTCCACCTCGTAAAACAAAAAAAAAAAAAAAAGACTTTTTTATACTATGTAATGATACCTAATGATTAATTATCAGTAGTAAAAAATCTCAGTGCAACTCAAATAATATTACTGCAGTTTATATGCTAACATTTCTAAAGTTCCACAGCTTGTGTAATTATCTTTGTGGCTATTGTTTGCGGTTAGACTGGCAAGTAGAATTTGGATATGACATATGAAACTTTAAAGACCGCTACACTATTAATATTATTCAAGTCAAATACTTGAATATTCAACTCTTCAAACTCATGAGTTGTATGTATGTTATTTGCTTGTTTGGCTCTCAAAAACTATTTACTATATATATACTTACAACATAGAAACACTAACATAACTAATGTTAGTGTGTCTATGTTGTTGTACATGTTTGAGGTGGTTTAAAGTGTATATCTTGTTATCATCGATGTATAAAAAAGACAAGATACAATAAATTATAATCATGAATCTCAGTGTTTAGAATATATTTTTGTTGTAATATAAATATCATGCACCAGTATTTTTAAGACTCCTGTATATGTTTATGAGGTTAAATCTTAATTTGTTTCAAAGAAGCGATTATCGGCATGAATAATTTTCGTTAGTCCTTTGGCTATTTTAAATTAACAATATTTATGTACATGGTCGTACAATATGAATGAATAATAAAAAGCTAAATTTAAGCCTGTTTTGTGTTTCATTATATCCTTTACTAGAAAATCTACGCAAATATTTAAAAAATATTCTGACTTTGATTCGAATCAAATCAAAAATAATTTAGATAGAAGATATAAAAGTACATGCCTCGACCTAACCTTTGAGCAGTATAAAAACATCAGACCTAACATATTCTAAACATACAAAACAGCAATAAAATGAAGAACAGGTAATTTAAACAATATGTTGTATAGTAGAGAAAGTATGTAAGTATTCCGGCGAAATCGTATGGGTAACCAATTGAGTTGTGTTCGAAATTGTGAGACATGATCGTATTTGCGTAATCCAAATATGAATCGTATACAGAGATTTTGAAGGCGCTCAAGTTTGTCTATTTGGTTTTCGGCGTGATCTGGATAGCTGACATCTGCATAATCAATAATGGGTAATAGAAGACAGTTTGTAAGTGCAATTTTGGTGGCAGTAGGAAGAAAATTTCTAAGTCTTCGCAATGAACCTGCCGAAGCAAATATCTTACGACTCACTTCTTGGACCTGTGATCAATGATTAAGCCCAGATTTTTTACTTTATCCTGTATAGGAATTACAGTGCCATTAAATATAACGTCAGGAAGTTGAGACCAGTCAATCTTCGATAACCTTCTCGAACTACCAACAATAATGACCTGCGTTTTCGAGGGGTTCACTGTAAGTCCATAGGATTTGCTCCAGCTACTAATCTGTGCAAGATCTTGCACAGATTAGTAGCTGGAGCAAATCCTAGTGATCACTGTTGATGGTACCTATAGAGTGTGACATCTGAGCCAATGTCGACTGCGTATAGATTTGGAGATCATCTGCATAAAGGTGATAGGAAGAGCGAAGATTGTTTGATATAGAATTTATAAAAAATGCGAAGAGTAAAGGAGACAGCACGCTGCCCTGGGGCACGCCAACAATCGTGTTACACCATGAAGAGAGTTAATTTTCAACTCGTATACGCTGTCGGCGGCCACACAGGTAACTATATGTCCTTGAGACGGAGGTCATGTGATTTAAGACAACGAAGGATAAGTTTCTGGCATTGACTTCTAGGTCTCTGATTCTGGAAATCTAATTAAAGCATAGTTTGTTCATTAGGTTAATTCTATAATATAGAAGTCAAAATCGCACTCAATTATAGCTATAAAAAAAATTCACATCATTTCAGCATCAATGTGCATAATAATTGTAAAACAATACCGTTCCAATCCCACTTTCAGCTCGAGGTCTGTTTACTTGTCAAACCGGATTTACCTAAATGTCAGCTCTTCCTGAGAGCAACTGCCTTTTGACCTTCACAAATCAAAGGTACGGCAATATTCCATGGTTTAGTCTAGTTTCAGTTTATTCAGAGGTACTGGACTCCCTCTAACGACTGTCAAAGATCTTCATGACAGGCGGGACTGACGGCTAATCGTGCTCTCCGAGGCACATATCTTATAAAAGTAAGAGATACGCGCTTTGGATTCGATTCCGATAGCCTCTGCATGACAGCCTGTTAGTATTTATCTAAAAAGACCATAATGAACCTAAATTGAAAGACGCGTCCAGAATTTTCCAAACTGATCCATAAACCTAAGATTGTAGGTAGATAAAAATATACGATTTTTAACACGCTTTTATTAGGTCGTCGTGTATGTAACTATGTAATGGAATCTAAGGTAACTAATTTAACCATCTTCCAAGGGTCGTAGCGTAATGAAAATTGGCAGCTGTATGTAGTTCTGATGATAATTTAATAATATGGTACTGTCGAACTGATCTGATGATGGAGCCGGAAGACATGACCTGGAACTTCATGATGAAAAAACGTATCATAGCTGTTTTGGATTTTTTATAAAAGTCTTGTAATGAACTTTGACTACAATAAGGTTTCAAGGTCTGATGATGAAGCCGGAAGATAGGCACTGGCATTCCATGATGGAATATCGTATCATAGTCGTGTTTGCACTTTTGAGAAAGGCCACGTAATGAACTTTAACTACAATTAGGTTTTAAGGTCTGATGATGAAGCCGGAAGATAGGCACTGGCATTCCATGATGGCATATCGTATCATAGTCGTGTTTGCACTTGTGAGAAAGGCCACGTAATGGACTTTGAATTATTTAAATATTTCAAATAAAATAAAATAAAATATTTGCGAAATATTTATAAACATTTTTCAAATTTCATTAAAACCAAAATCCACATGACTGTTGTGACTGGGACCTGAACCCACGCCTTCAGAGCGTGAAGCGGATGTGTTATCCGCACGGCCATCGCCTTGTTAGAGAGAGTGTTACGATGACGAGCGTTTACGTCATCTAACTTGAAACTATCATTTCCAAATAATGAAATAGTCTTCAAACCTCTTTGTTTTGGTAATTATTCTGTTTCACCTGACATTTTGACATGACACGTGCGGTCACACTACCCCCCTCTTAACACACCAATTATATATTGTAGACCACGCAGTGGTATAGTAAGGGTTCGTACTTTTGCGGCTGGACAGGCGTATGTGGCCCTGAGTTGAGTAAAATCACTTAGTGGTCTCCTGATAGAAAAGCTAGATTGTTATAAGCTGACAGATAAAACACCATGTAATACAGACGCACAGGTGGAAATGGAGAGAATGCGGGCTCATTCGCCTACTTAAAATAAATGTACAAATGACCAATGACCAAAAAGTATAAAATAAATTAATAGTTTAAAAAACACTAGAACAACACGCTTTTATAAATGCACGTAAAAACAAAAAATAAATTATGGATCGTTCAAGTTGTCTCTATTTCTTGGCTGAAGTGTAAACTATGTGCTTTAAATTATAATATTTGATTGTAAAAGCGTGGGGCGCTCAAACAGGAAAGACTTTATTGTTAACAAATACTAATACTACCTTTCTGGCGGAAGCTGCATGAGGTCTCACAAGAGCATAGCATTTATGCCACCAAAGGGTTATCAAAGGGAACCAAAGATATCTCGTCCACGAACAAGAACTCTACATTTTGCCACTGTTGCCGCATTACCCTTATAAACTTAATTTCCTGAAAGAAGAGGCGTTAAAAATGTCGGTGAATGTCGTCTTCCTCGCTGATGGCGCATGTTTTGTCGGAGTTCGACAAACTGCTACTTTGTACAGACTGTTCAATGTAGAGCCACTTACTACACGTGCTGCAACTCCAGTAAGAGCGCCAATCTGTGGAAACTACTTCCCGTAACAACCGTTCACTTGATTTTTGAACAAGTTAAACAAGAACGTCTTTCCTGTTCCATGCCCCACGCTTTTACAATCAAATATTATAATTTAAAGCACATAGTTTAAACTTCAGCCAAGAAATAGAGACAACTTGAACGATCCATAATTTATTTTTTGTTTTTACGTGCATTTATAAAAGCGTGTTGTTCTAGTGTTTTTCAAACTATTAATTTAGTATCGATATAAAAGAGTCCATTAATTTCATCGCCCGTCTCTATAGTCACAATAATAAAAAACGTATATTCTAGTAAATATCCAAGATAAGACTAGGCTCAGAAGGTGGTTTAGAAATATCGTAATAAAACTAGGTTACCCTGAACATCTATAAAAGCTTACGAGAATGGCCGGGTTACACGAATACTTATCACTAATTACGATCCAATTTCTTGTCTTTGAAGGAAATTATAAAAATAAAGCAATGCTTTGCTTAGTTGACCGTGAATGAAGAATTGAAGTACTTATTCCTACACACAATTTATA
This sequence comes from Euclidia mi, assembly GCA_944739405.2. Classification (NCBI taxonomy): domain Eukaryota; kingdom Metazoa; phylum Arthropoda; class Insecta; order Lepidoptera; family Erebidae; genus Euclidia; species Euclidia mi. Next base: position 32,456,996 of record OX123183.2, read on the forward strand.
CTTTTAATAAAAATGAAGTCCTCACCGCGTCCTGTCGACCTATATGAACGCACTGAACTCAAAAATTCTCCAAAAGATTTGAGTATAGTGTTCACCTATAGATAGTAGATTTACGGCCATTTTCAATATTCGTACTATAGATAGATCTGTAGATTTTAGATTCGTGTTTGACATATTTTGTATAGAGCTAATGTCAAAAACTGTCAAAAACGAATCTAAAATCTACAGAATTATCCATAATTCGAATATTGAATTCCGTAGATAGAGAGCAGATATACGGCCATTTTTAATATTCGATCCATACATGGATTTTGAGATTCGAGTTTCGTGTTTGACATATTTTGTATGGAGCTTATGTCAAAAACGCATCTAATATCTACAGATCTATCTATAGATCGAATATTGAATTCCGTAGATAGAGAGAGTTCATAGTTGTGGTGTATAACTCACGTGGGCTATCGTAGGATAACTCGCACACACTCATCTGATCCCAGACCAAGCAGAGCTTGTAGGATGGCAACCAGATAATAGGCAAAATACAAATAATTGTGCTCATCAGACATCACAAAAATTGCCATATATGAGAATGGGACTCACGACTTTCGGCATCATTCAGTTTCCATAATGTTTCGTATAGTGAGAGGCACCAACGCATTTTTTGTTTTAAATTTTTTTGTCAAGTTGATTTATATAATATTGAATTATTATTTGATTTCTTCACGTCAGGGACACTGGGATAGGACAAGTACAGATTCCAGCATAATCCGACAGCATTTCATCGATTTCATTTTATAATTTTGAATGTCGTACGTGCTTTTTGATGTTCCCTTTATTTTAATTGACTGAAAATTATCTCTGAAGCTTATTCAAAACCGATGTTGTACATACATATACAACTATTCGTTTCAAATCATGTAACTTGCACCAAATTTCTCAGCAAAGCTTTTCTAGCCAAAACTGTAGAGCAAAAACTTGATCAACGACTCTAGTTTAAAATAGTTTAAAAAAACGTGTCAACTACTTTGAAACTTATGTAGGTTTCAAAAGTCAGTCCAGCATTTTCTGAAATTTATCACCATCCGAAATGACTTACACCGAGTCTTGAGCTGCTAACAAAAACGATTATAACATTTTACAACGATAACGATTACAACAGTTATTGTTCCGCTAACATCTCGCCTCTAGAACTTCAACGTCCAAGTTTAGAGAATTATTTCTCTATAGCAAAACTTATATTGAATAATCAAACTACTAGCTTCAGATAAAAGTATCTAGATCACTTGCATTTAGAGTTTAGTATCTGCAGTAAATGCAGGAACGGAGATGTTATGATAGCCAATAATATGAAGTTTTCGATTTAGATAGTAATATTCTTTATGAAACTAGTACGAGATTTTTGAAGTGGTTTTATATCATGGGTCGTGCTTCTGCACTACTTACCTATACGTAAAAGGTCAAGTACGTGTTGCATGATGCATAAAGCCGAGTACCGTTGTTGCCTTTACATGGATTTGATCACAATGGCCGTTTTATCTTTTATCGTCAGCAAAATATAAATATACACAGGTTTTTGAATTATTCTTTTTAATAATTATGATATTGCCTAATTTGTTATTTTTATAACCACATGATAGAACTATATATATTAAATTATATGCTACTATTTACTTACGTTTAACAAACCCTATAACTTCTACCGTGTTATGTTTGGTTTGTTATTGAAAATTTATGTTAAATATATATTTTTAATCCATTTCAATTTGCATTTGCATTTATCATCATCAGCCTGCAAGAGTAAACTGCTGGATATAGGCTTCTCCAATGACACGCTACTGAGCCCTTTTTTTGGGTTTTTGTTTTGTTTATGCAAAATACACAGTGTATCTAAAATAGGAATAAAATCGTTTTCTAAATGTTATTTTAAGAGTTTGTAGCTATGGTTGGACGGACGGCCGGAAAACAACAAGGCAAGTGATGTCCTCATAACTAACGATAGTTCAGGACTGATTGACTACCAGCCATTTTCAATATTCGATTCATACATGGATTTTGAGATCCGAGATTCGTGTTTGACATATTTTGTATGGAGCTTATGGCAAAAACGAATCTAAAATCTACAGATCTATCTATAGATCGAATATTGAATTCCGTAGTATATCGTGGTATATTGAACCGGTTGACATGTTTGAAAAGGTACGGCAAATCTTTCATCATCATCATCAGATCGCCTCATAAAACCCAAACTATATAGGAATAAACTTTCGTGGTCACTATCATTACTTTTAACTGTTCCTACGGGATATATTATAATATATAGGACAAACAAAACGCACGATTTCATGCCGCATCAAGGGAACACATCAGGACAGTCAAAAACAATGCACCGCACAAGTCGGCAATAGCTCTCCGTAGTATCTCCTAGACTCGGGTACGAACCATTGGATTGAGTTACATAACCCTCAGGTGCATTCGACAGAACGCCACTATATACCTAAAATGGTTAAAGAAGCTATTGAAATTAAAAAGTATAAAAACTTCAATAGAGAAGATGGGTTTCAACTGTCGAATACCTGGCATCCAGTGCACAGTGGTACGTATATGCGAAACCCGTGAACCGCAAAAACTTAAATCACGAGCCGATGTTGTGAGTACAGTGTGTCGCAATCGTGTACAGTGCGAGAGTGAAAACGGTGGTAGTGGTTGTGCGCGCAATAAACGAGTAAGTAAGCGGGTAGACCGGTTCACATGTTTATAAAATTCATCCACCCGCAATACTTCAGTACATCCGTGAACATGGCGCTTGCAACAGTGCCAGTGGCATATATCCCGTAGGAATAGTAAAAAGTAATAAAACCCAAACTGTAAATTACCACACACTGCATATCTAAATACAACACCAACATATCATACATACATGGTTATGGTAAAAGAATGAAAATTAATCACAAACATCGCTCGACGGAGGAAAACATTATGCATTACATGGAAATCCGCACCTTTAATCATAAGCGTGTTTAAAAGATAAATGGTAGGGATAGGGCGAACCGCCATGTTGGGATAACCTTCGTGAAATTATGGATATATTAAGTATCAATCTTTTGACATTGACGGTAAATTTATACATTTTTATTACTTGTGTCACCTGTTATAATACTGCTCTTATTTATTATGCTGGAGGTCCAGTAATAATTCAAAGGTTGGAGATTTACAAGTGTGATTTTTTCCTGTCTGAATATTTAACATTCTTGCGTTACTGACCGACGGACAAAACACGCACAACCAAAACTACTGAGCACTAGAAGCTGAAATTTGTCATGTTTATTCCTTGGAGACACTAAGGGTGCACTAAGAAGGGATTTCCCGATATGCGGGTGTAGCTGTGGGTATCCTCTTGTTTACAATAAGTTATAGAACACTTGATTCTAATGGTGTATGTAAATAATACACGGTTAGAATCAGGACGGTACGGAATCATTACAGTTTTACCTCGGTATTATGAGCTTGCTTTGCTGTAGTAAAAACATTGTGGAGGATAAAGGTGTGGTGTTCCTCCAACTAGAGGGAGGAGCCTCTAACCAAGCTGGGTGGTCGTGCTTGGTGGCCTGCAGGCCGACGGACATACTTTGACAGTTTATATGCCGCTTGGCTCGCGAAAGTTGATATCGCGATTCAGGAATGTTTGAATTTTTCCCGCGTTATTAGGTGGCGAGTGTCGAGGTAGTTCTGTGTGTCGTAGAAGTTTCATCGTCATAGGCTAGATGGCGTTGTGCGGGTGTTATGTAGCCAGCCGCTACATCACTCCCCCCCAAGACCGGAGGTCGTTCTTGAAGGTGATGGGTCAGTTGTCGAGGCTTCAGAGGAGCGTTCCTGGAGTGTCTGTAGTCGCTTGTCGCAGTGTGCTTCGCAAGTCCCACGGTGAGTCGGGAAGAGGTTGCGAAGGTGATGTGCAGTCGGTGATGAGCAGTAGGCGATGAGCAGTGAGCGATGAGCAGTGAGTGTCCTACAGTGTGTCGGGGAGTTGCTGCGTAGTGGCTGCGTCGTGGCTGCGTAGTTGCTGCGAAGCGGTTGCGTAGTGGCACTGCTGCGTGTACGGGAGCGATGTGCGCTGCTTAGGAGGACCGTGTGTGCAGTCAGGCGTGCCGTGGCGCTGGAGAGGCTGCAGGGAGGACCAGGCATGCAAGTCTGCATGGCCTACGGATGAACCCTGGCCGAAGTTGCTGGCTGGCGGCGACTTGATTGCTGACCATCAGGTGAAGTGCGGAGTGAGGCGAGGTGGAGATGACGATACTGTTGCTGGATCTGACCGGTGAAGGCTTCTTCAGATCACACCGGGAGCTGCTGGTAATCTGACCGGTGAAGGTTGCTTCAGATCACGTCGGGAGGCTGCTGGTAATCTGACCGGTGAAGGTTGCTTCAGATCACGTCGGGGTCACCAATGTGGAGGATAAAGGTGTGGTGTTCCTCCAACTAGAGGGAGGAGCCTCTAACCAAGCTGGGTGGTCGTGCTTGGTGGCCTGCAGGCCGACGGACATACTTTGACAGTTTATATGCCGCTTGGCTCGCGAAAGTTGATATCGCGATTCAGGAATGTTTGAATTTTTCCCGCGTTATTAGGTGGCGAGTGTCGAGGTAGTTCTGTGTGTCGTAGAAGTTTCATCGTCATAGGCTAGATGGCGTTGTGCGGGTGTTATGTAGCCAGCCGCTACAACATGTTACCTTCTTGTCAACGAACAACACTCTTTACGCATACCGAAGCAACAGATTATTTGAGTAGTATTTGAGTTCTTTATGTTGTAAAGAAATTTAATTCATAGTTTTTTCAGAAGCATTAACTACAATAATGTAATCCAACCACTAAAGATACAAACAAGGCCAACCACGGTTTAGTTACGGCGTCGGCCGTTAAGGAAACCGGATTTAAACTGTTAGGAAAAGCTTTCATAGTCCTCCATACCTCGGTTGACGCGATGCTTCACGGCATTGTGGACAAAAGTGCTTACAGATAGTTAAAAAGTTTTCGTCGTTTGTCTCGCTTACCATACTTTTATCCCCTACGTGCAATACTGTGTGTGATCCAAATATTGCTGTTACGATTCAGAGTTGTGTCTTTTGGTTCAATGTTTGCAAAGTCCTAGGCTTTCTTCCTAGTGTGAGTGTTGTGTTTTATCAGTTAAACAATACCCCATAAGTATCGTGCATCTGCCTACACAACTATCAGCAGAAGTACCGATATTCCTCAGAAATTTATTTGAAGCATCTGATTGAGATGTTGTAGTTTAATGACAACCATATTTGACTCAAAATCTTAAAATATCAGTCCAACAGTCATTTTCAACGATAAAACATCCCGTTAATGTATGTATGATAACTACAATAAAATGCAATTAATATTGTAAGTGTGGCAGCCCTGAGCGTCATTACCATTGATGTTATATCATGCAACCAAGATGACCGCATTTGAATCAAATTCTTAAAATATCAGTCTAACAGTCATTGTCAACGGTAGAAAATCTAAAATAAAATCATACATAAATATATGTATGAAAAGTACAACGAAATGAAATAAATATAGTAAGTGTGGCAGCCCTGAGCGTCATTACTAGGACACATATCTGGGTCGGCATCATGCTCGCGTCATGCCCGAGTCTCTCCACAATAGATCGGAAAATGTGCGTCGTTGCTGGCGTCATTCGTATATTAATGCCCGGTTTCTGAAGTCCCCAGATATACTCTCAACAGTTATTGATTCATTAAAGTTATGGAAAGGATAAACGTTGGTTAACTGTCACTGCGTTTCTGAATGCCCATTGGAGCGTTCCATAACTATTGAACCAATACGTAGTTCTTTTACTGTCACTAGATCATCATGGATCTGTTATAAAAAACGTGTTGAAAATTTATTTAACTATGTTAATTTGTCCGACTGCCTCGTTTGTCTCGCGGCATAAACGTGGGATCGGGAGGTCCCGGGTTCGATTCCTGGGTCGGGCAGTGTTATTGGGTTTTTCTGTCACGAAATTCTCAGTAGCAGCACGGAGTCTGGAAATATGCCCGGTACGGCAATAGGCTCGCCCCTTATTACGTGGGACTAAAGTATATCTGGCGAAAAGTGAGTGTAGAAATACACCTCTGCCTACCTCTTCGGGGTTATAGGCGTGAGACTATGTATGTATGTATGTAATTTGTCCGTTAAACTAGATTTTCAAATCGTATATGTTTTTTTCAGGAGTGAACAACTAGTTGCTCGTTATTTTACTAAAATAATAATATCATAATGCGTCAAAACGTTTGACAAAGTCAAACTTCAAATAAAGTTATGGAACCGATAAACGGCGAACATTGGTCGGTTAAGTTAAACTAAGGTTAACTGGAGTTTATGTTGTGCCGCGTTGTTCAGAAACGCACTTTCTTGAGTTATCGAACCAATAACGCTAACGGATAGATAAACCACCGATAAAAGTACCTCAGAAACCGGCCATAAGTGCAGCCTAGTTGTGTTAGAACAAGCTGTGTATTGGTTATGACAGTTTTGTAATTGTCCACGGGATTGACTTCATTGTTTAATGAAGTAGACATGGTGCGTTTGGTATTTTCGTGATAATTATCATATTTATTAAGTAAGCTGTGACGGAAATTAACGTTAAGGTTGAGATCAGGTACGGAATCTGTTATAATTGTTGTGTATTTCTGAGGTTTCTCAAAGACGTTAGTGAAGGTGTGTTTTGTGTTGACTGATGTTATTCTACGTTTATTATATTAACTTTTGAGCCTGGATACTATGAAGATCTCAGACACCTATGTCAGGTTATGGTACCTTATAATTAGACATTTGCTTCGATTTGATGGCCTTTTTAACACGCTTTTATTAGGTCGTCGTGTATGTAACTAACTATGTAATGGAATCTAAGGTAACTAATTTAATCATCTTTCAAGGGTCGTAGCGTAATAAAAATTGGCAGCTGTATGTAGTTCTTATGATAATTTAATAATATGGCACTTTCGAACTGATCTGATGATGGAGCCGGAAGATATGACCTGGAACTTCATGATGAAAAAACGTATCATAGCTGTTTTGGATTTCTTATAAAAGTCTTGTAATGAACTTTGACTACAATAAGGTTTCAAGGTCTGATGATGAAGCCGGAAGATAGGCACTGGCATTCCATGATGGAATATCGTATCATAGTCGTGTTTGCACTTTTGAGAAAGGCCATGTAATGAACTTTGACTACAATTAGGTTTCAAGGTCTGATGATGAAGCCGGATGATAGGCACTGGCATTCCATGATGAAATATCGTATCATAGTCGTATTTGCACCTGTGAGAAAGGCCACGTAATGAACTTTGACTACAATTAGGTTTTAAGGTCTGATGATGAAACCGGAAGATAAGCACTGGCATTCCATGATGGAATATCGTATCATAGTCGTGTTTGCACTTGTGAGAAAGGCCACGTAATGGACTTTGAATTATTTAAATATTTCAAATAAAATAAAATAAAATATTTGCGTACGTAAATATTCATAAACATTTTTCAAATTTCATAAAAACCAAAATCCACATGACTCTTATGACTGGGACCTGAACCCACGCCATCAAAGCGTGAAGCGGATGTGTTATCCGCACGGCCATCGCCTTGTTAACTGTTTGTAGCGAATTTGGCGAACACTTGACAGAGTGTTACAATGACGAGCGCACATACAGGTATTTTCACGATCTACGCGGCCAAAATTATTTTGATGCTTAATTGGTATCTAACCACTGTAAATAAACAAACAAACTATTTTTTTACTTTTTACTATTATTTTCAAAAACAAAAAAAATGTAAACATGAAAAACATAATAATTCTAAGTTTTTTGGCTTTCTTCGTCATTGTCGTTCGTCGTCATTCGTCAGTGGGTAACATTTCTTCTTGGCTTTCTGTAAGGCACTATAGCACGGAAAAAACTTCTTATTACTCTTTCTTATAATTTCGTACTGTCCTTGTGTCAAATCGGCATCTACAAACATTTCCAAAGCTTGCATTGGTGTCAAGGAGGGCTGGCCTTTTTCTGATTTCAAATGATAAAATGCCTTTTTATATTTAGTTGCTCGTGTTGGAAAACTAGTAATATCTTTTAGGGCATTTAATGCATCCTTTTTACCAGATTCGAAATTAGAACGAAGTTCTTCAGTCTTTCGCCTCTTGCTCCTTTCACTTGCGTCTTCGAACAACTTGGATGGTCGCCCTGGCCATTTTTGTTTTGTGTATCAACAACTGGTATTTTAAAAGTACCATCCAGCCAACATTGCTTGTTTTTTATAAATTTATCTTTGTTATAATAAGCTTTCGTCCACCTTTGTACAACTTGTAACAATTTGGTCTTCATTGTAACCTTCACATGACAAAAGATGATCTTTTATATATTATAATTTGGCATCTAAATTAGGCAAATTTTCGTTCGTCATGAGGTCAAGTACGTATTGTTGTGTCACAAACCTTACTCCTGATGCTTCCTGTGAACCTTAATCAAACATAAACTATGTTAAAAGTCGCTAAAACCATTTTCAATTTTAGACGAAATTTCGCTAAATATCTTTGATCCCTCAGAAATGTATCTAACCGGACATATGCGGACACTATTTTGATAGTACTTATAAGGAAAAGGATAAAATAATAACCTATATTAAAAATAATAGCCCGATCTACCCCGATACATAAACAAAAACACTAGCAAATAAAAAATATTGCAGAAAATCACAGTCTTAAAAGGGGTTTATTATTTATATAAAAAATATGTAGTTTGATAGTTGATCATGAATTTATTTATGTAATATGTAAGTCTCTTAGCTTGTCCATCAGAATCCATTACTTTCAGTTCGTAAAAAGAATTTGATAACATAAAAAATCACTTTGTAAGTTTAATGTTTAGAAAAGCGCCGAGAATAGATACGTACACTAGGTAACACGGTCAACTTCCGACTGACCTCACGGGTGCGGGGTGTGGGCTAGCAGGTAGATAAACCTTGGATATTGTTCCCGGGTTCGTAATCTATTCGTGGACCTCGGTTTCAGAATGATATTGTTATTTTGACATTTTGGACTTTTGGCCGCGTAGATCGTGCAAATACCTGTATGTGGAGCGTTTACGTCATCTAACTTGAATCTATCATTTCCAAATAATAAAATAGTCTTCAAACCTCTTTGTTTTGGTAATTATTGTTTCACGTGACATTTTGACATGACATTTTATTCGGACTTCATTTAAGCGGACCCCGGGCTCCAAGGCGTGGGTTTTGGAGCGCAACCGGGACAGCGCTAGGATGATGATGATGATGACATTTTGACATGACACAGGCGGCCACACTACCCCCTCTTAACACACCAATTATATATTGTGGACCACGCAGTGGTGTAGTAAGTGTTCGTACTTTTGCGGCTGGACAGGCGTATGTGGCCCTGAGTTGAGTAAAATCACTATTCTTTTTTTTTATAGTAATAGGCGGCAAACGAGCAGACGGATTGCCTGATGGTAAGCAATTACCGCCGTCCATGGACACAAGCAACACCACAGTAGTCACAAGTGCCTTGCCGCCCCTTGGGGTTGGGAAAAAGTATCCCTTTTCCCAACCCCAAGGGGCGGCAACGCACTTGTGACGGATGAGGAGTGGGATCAGGAAGAAGGGATAGGGGATAGGGCCTCCGGCACTCTCACTCACCGAACGATACGCAACAGTTTAGGTACTGTTACTTTACGTCGATTTTCTGTGAGAGGGTAGTACTTCCCCGGTCGAGCCGGCCCATTCATGCTGAAATCAGCAAGGCTCTACTATCTTGAAAATAATTACCTTGAAATAAAATATTCCTGTTCCATGCCCCACGCTTTTACAATCAAATATTATAATTTAAAGCACATAGTTTACACTTCAGCCAAGAAATAGAGACAACTTGAACGATCCATAATTTATTTTTTGTTTTTACGTGCATTTATAAAAGCGTGTTGTTCTAGTGTTTTTAAACTATTAATCTATACATATAAATAAAATTGAAGTGTCTGTCTGTGATTTCAAAATAACTATGTTTTTTCAAGTGCATATAGTAAGATACACGATTCTACGTCCAAAACAATCCTTTTTAACATTTTTGTCCGTCTGTCTGTCCGTCTGTCTGTCTGTCTGTCTGTCTTTCTGTTTGTCCGGGGTAATCTCTAGAACGGCTGAACCGATTCAAATGAGACTTTCACTGCAAGGTAGTGGACTATATAGCGCTACATATAGGTGTAACGTAAAAAAGACCTTTCAGGTGTCCATTGTTACGTTATCCCTACTTAGGGTGTGTTTAAATGAGAAACGTGGTTAAATGTTACAATAAAAATTGATTTAATTGCCAATTAATTTTAGACATCATTTAGCAAGCGAAAAAATTAGGAATTAATAAAAAATTACACAGAGTTGCGTGATTCGGCGATGGGAGGGGTTGATGTTGAGAATCCCTGCTGTCGATGGTCGCTCAGGAGTTGATGTACTTAACTCGGAGCTGTAGCCGCCGCAAAGGGAAGCGCGAAGCCAACGCGTCCGCTTTTATAGAGGCCCGCGGTGCGGTGGGGGCGGAGGTGCAAGCGGCCGAGAGGTGGTGTCCTCTCGACGTCACAGCGACGTCATACACTCCCCCCATTAGGCCAGAATTTTCCCAGAGGGAAAATTCTGTGGCTGGTAGGCGGCAACTGCACTCCGGGACCCTGAAACAGATGAGTGGTAGTGGTGTCAGTAGGTTAAATACAAGGCAACTATTAACCCTGAAAGAGGAAAAAGAAACAAGTATAACCCTCGACCATTCATACGTCACCAAGCATTGAACGTTCCTATTACCTGACATACATCACATTCAAAAGGCCTATACACAATTATACGCATGAACAAGCCAGCATTCATTCACGATGCGAGTCGTATTCATTATAATACACGACGCGCGAAGAGGTATTATACGTGAGTTTTATAGCAAATAGCCACCCAGTCTATGTTGGTAGGCACCACCTGACCACCCATATTCGATAAGTGAAATTAATTGAAAGTGTATAAGTCGTAAACCAATATTACGATCTTACTATATTACGATACCAACAATATTACGATCAGTTGGCAGTATCACAAACAAATTGCTCATTAACGCGCTCGATGCGAATTGTAAAAGCATAAAAAAAGTGTTCATTATAATAAAGTATAATACAATGTTTTGAGCCGAGTGATCGGCTGACGTAAACAAGTGAGTCATCACTGCGCGCTTGGCGCCGGCCGCATTCCATTCTCGTGGACAAATAACTGGTTTCTGATTATGATACAAAATCGACAACGGCAAATACACAATTCGGAATAGGTTGCAATGTATAGTACATCACCGCAAGAGACAATCGATGACATAGTGTACACAACCATAGCCAAAAACACAAAAAAAAATATTCACGGCAAGATGTAATGTACATCGTCGAAGGAGACTGTCGACGACATAGTACACACTACCATAGTTAAAAAACACAAAAAAAATAAACACAATCGAGAATCGAACCACAGACCGATCCGACAACAACCTTTCAGCCACTGAGCCATAAGGGAAAAAAATTTTTTTATTATATTACAATCAGTCATTACCAAAGCTATAAGTAACAAGATATATGGGTACATGATTTAGCTGTAATTAGGAGTTAAAGATTTTTATATTATATGTAACGAAGTGTTAAGTTATTTTAAGTGATTAGTTCATTAGTGATGAGCATTAATCATTACATTCTTAAACTTTGTAGTGAGTTAATTTAAGATCTTTTAAATGGCAATCACCAAGAGGTTTTTCTTTGGCAAACCATAACTGATAGTTAGATAAATAACAGATTCTTTGTAACAATATTACATGTAATAAACTTTATTACAATTTATAACTGAAACATTTATTCATTTTATGTTAGCATGTTTACATAAATCATTAACACAACACAATGCATTATCTTGTGAGCTTCGACTCGGAAACAAAAGAACCATTGTTGGCCTTCACAAATAATTATGTAGGTAATTATAACTTCGCATACCTATGCTTACATTGTTGTAAATGACACTGTACCCAATCGTTTATAAACTTGTTTATGCTGTAATAGAATAAGATTCAGTTATTTTATTCAGCTTTTAGGTTTAAAATAGTTGATTGTAAAATACGAAAGGGTATTCTTAAACTTGTACATCAATTAATTCGCTTTAGTTATTAAAGTATATAAATTATTGATTTATGTATAAGTACCCACATTAGTTATTTAAGTATTGAAAATATTTATTTAATTTGTGTGTAAACAGCCACTTTAGTTATTTAATGAGGTATAAATATTATTTATTTGATTCATATGTAAATAGGCACTTATTTATTCAAGAAAATAAGTTATTGATTCAATTTATGTGCAAATACTCACTTTAATTAAAGTTAGTTTCAATTCAATTAAGTTTGATAAATTCAGTTAGATATAATAACATTTGCGTTAACACAAGAACACCATATAACCACTACTTAAACTGGTCTAGTAAAACCAGATGCATAGCATTCACTAAAAAGGAAACAAGTTACATATTGACAATTAAGTAGTTTTCCGGCCGTCAGCGGCTTAATTTTACCATTTATTTATCATTATATGTTTTATATATTTCAATAGAAACCAGACATTGAAAGAACAATCCTAGCGACACAAAACATTACAAAAAGAACATAATTCAATAATTCCGACGCAGGAATTTTATGTTTGAGTTCACAAAAAAATATAATAAATAATACAAATAAATGCATAAATAGATGCATTTGCAAATGACATACCGATAGGCAGTAACAAGGAGATTAAATCGAAGACCAAAAACAACGATTGTAGCATAATAAACATTTGACAAAACGAACAACTAATAATTCTACGATGATATTCGTATTTCTATACCAAATAGACAATAATTACATTCGTTCATTATTGTTAGTGAGCAACTTGCGTGTGCAATGTGACACGTGTACATTTTATTAATAAATGAACGCGGAATTCTAGCTAGATACCTAGTTTATAATACGCTAGCATCTTAGGTACGTTCATTCTCAGCCAGTCTAACTATGTTAGGTACACGTGGTATAATAAAGATGCAACTTTCTTAGTAAGAAAGAAAAGAATAGTTAATATTAAAAGATAATCGCCGTAGTAGGCAGTAAATGTATTGAATAATAGCTACTATATAGAAATATAATATAAAATGTATCATCGTACAAAATCACTAGCAGAAGGTTATAGTAGCAAATAGAAAGAAATGAAAAAGAGAAGGGTGTGAATTCGTTCCAGAAGTCAGCCAAAGCAGATTATTAGCAATAATTACCAGTAGCACTTAATTACCTTAGTGGCATTTAAAAAAACTAATCGCGAAGCATACGATCAACGAAGGTGACCTTAGCACGTCGTTAGTGGACGTGAGGTCATAAATCGCAATACAAAGAATGCAATCAAGGAATGTGACCACAGCGCGTCATTTAGGTGACACGTGGTCGCAAGCAAAACAATTATAACTCGTTACTTATGCGGTTGATACAAAATTGATTATCACACGCGGCAACAGAAATAGTTATAATATAAAATGCTTACCATGCGTAGTAAGACAAAATTTGTCTGTTGTGATCGGCTCAACACAAAACCGACCTTCCGAGCACAACAGAACAAAAAGAGAAAATGTCTATTGTGACCGACATAACACCACCGACTTTCCGTCCACAATAAAACAAGCAAAACGAAACGATAAATGCCACTAAAATAACTACACACTGCTTTGGAACGATTTCACACATACACAAAAAATAAAAAAAGATTCACCGGGCAGCGGATTCTCAACAAAACCCTACCTATAATATTCCCGTGGGCGCCCTGTAACGAGTTGATGTACTTAACTCGGAGCTGTAGCCGCCGCAAAGGGAAGCGCGTAGCCAACGCGCCCGCTTTTATAGAGGCCCGCGGTGCGGTGGGGGCGGAGGTGCAAGCGGCCGAGAGGTGGTGTCCTCTCGACGTCACAGCGACGTCACATAGGCTACAATTTGACCCGGTAGTTGGCGCTGTTGTCGCGATAACAAGTCTTTACTTCTTCTGCTCATCTATACATCTATACATATAAATAAAATTGAAGTGTCTGTCTGTGATTTCAAAATAACTATGTTTTTTCAAGTGCATATAGTAAGTTACACGATTCTAAGTCCAAAACAATCCTTTTTAACATTTTTGTCTGTTTGTCTGTCTGTCTTTCTGTTTATTTGGGGTAATCTCTGGAATTCTACTAAGCGATTCAAATGAGACTTTAACTGGAAGATACAGGATTTTATAGCGCTACATATAGGCTTCAATTTGACTCGGTAGTTAGCGCTGTTGTTATGACACAAATTTTTGTACAATTATATATAAAAGCAAAGGGTCAGTCATATTGAAATCTGGAATACCGCCGGCTGTATAAAGATACGATTTGGCAGAGAACTTTCGAAAACGTTACTTTTTCCGCGTGCGAAGCCGCGGGTACCAGCTAGTTTATTTATATTTTTATTTTTAATTTACCCTTCATAGTTTTCCAGATCAATGTATAACATCATGTCAGAGCTACAGTACTCTATAGACTGACTCGCAAATTCATCACAACATTTATCTAAACTGCAGACAGCCATCACTGGTAAAGACTTATTTTTATTTTATTGGCTGATAGATGGTTAGCGTTAACTTAGGAAGTGGCGGTAAACACAGCGTTTTATATACATACTCAATTTATCGTATTCAGAAGCATTGAAGGTTGAATTGAAATCACACTTAAATTGGTGACCCAAAAAGCTAATATTTTCACCCGTTATATCTTATACTAATATATAAAGCTGAAGAATTTGTTTGTTTTTTTGTTTGGTTGAACGCGCTAATCTCAGGAACTACCGGTCCGATTCGAAAAATTCTTTCAGTATTAGATAGGTCATTTATCGAGGAAGGCTACAAGCTATCATTTATATAACATCGCGCTATGGCCAATGGGAGCAGAGCATCCTCTAGTCAAATTATAAAACTATTATGGGCAACTTAGCCTCATTTAAGGCGAGCCATTCACTAGTAAGATCTGAACACAATTAGTAGGTACTACAGAAACACAACGTTTCCATTCTCTTTTAAAACCTAAACTGTACAAATATATGCGAGGCTAAAATAAATATTAATCGCTGAACGGTTGGACACCAAACAAAGAAAGTTTAAATGGCAATTTTAAAATTTAACTAATTCATGTTATAAAGTGCAAACAACTGCAGGATTAAATACACGGGGGTACAAACTTCAATTTAATTAGTGTTCCTTCTTTGAATAATTATTATAGACGAAACTTTATGTGCTAGTCGACGATACAATATCCCAATTAGATACAACACACATGATAATGAAAAGTATAGCAAGTGGCTGAAACTTTCGTTAATATGGATATTAGCACCAGATAGCCAATTCTCTTGGCATAGACTGATGTTGAGCCGCCTGCACCCATCGTTTCCCTATAGATATACTGTTAATATACCTTTTTTTCCAAATAGTACCTACGGCAGAGATTTAAGGTTGAAGACACCGAATACTTGCACGTTGAGGTAATGTACAACAGAAAGCAGCGAAGATTCTGCCAAACTATGTATAATAGAAAATGAAATCAAACAAAGTTCAAATTCTATGCTTCATGACACTAAAGTCATGTCTATAGGAACTCAAAACCTAAAGCTAATTGAGAACCGTTTATAATAATAATAAATTTATTCGCAGAAATACAGAAGACATAAAAACAAACAATGTTCTAATATAATATAACTATTAATGCTATAAATTTTCAATGGGTTGGAAAGAACACCATTTTTAACTAGTACAGGGGGTACTAGTTAAAAATTGTATCACAGGCGGTTGCGTCTCTCTTTACAATTTTTACAATACAGCCAGAATTTTACGTATTTAACAATAAACAAAATGGTCAATATAAAACTTAGTTACTAATTACTATCAATATTATATAATTAAGATGGTCATAAAATATAAAATATAATTGCGTATCGAGCATTTTCCTGCACTTATGCGCGAAATTTACAAAACTGTGTATCAGCAGAATCGGGAATTATGTCAATGTTATTAAAACTGCATTTAGCCTTTATTATTTTCTAAAATAATTCGTGTGCGCATTTTATGTAACTAGATGATCGGTTGCATATTAAAAAATCAAAACTTTTTCGAGCAAATTTCAAAGGAACAATAAACGAAATAACAAAATTTAAATGACCAAATGTTTTATTTAGAAAAATATTTAGAATCCCAATGTATGTGACATCAAATGAACGACTGATCAAAGTTGCTAGATGTAACTTTAAAATATCAAATCATAACTAATCAAATTTTATAATCACAATTATTAATTTAAATGTAGTTATATAAAATCCCGAATGGAAGATTTTTATTTAGCATATTTATTTCTTTGAAATAATTTCATTTGACCATATTTTCAAATGCACTAATTTTATTTAAACTAATGTTTCACTAGACTAATAATGATTTCTTTGCTTTCGAGTGCCTAGGTTTAGGTCCGACTGTAATTCCAGTAACGAAATAGGTTATGTTAAGTTCTCTTTTGGGCTTTAATCCGAAAATAGGAGCAGGGCTCCGTCAACTTCAGTTTATTAAACTAGTGTGAAGAATGTGGACTAAGTTGACGGAGCCCTGCTTCGAAGGGCTACTATTTTTGGGTTAAGGGTCAAAAGAGAACTTAACATTACCTATTTATTTAGTTCGTCGCACCTAACCCTAGGCACTAGCACTTGGGATTTTGTACTTAAACGATTTGGTCACTAGTGTAATAAATAATATAAACATTGATATTCCAGACTTTGGTCAGCTGAACTATTGATCAAATGACCATCGTTATTTTAAGCTTTGTTGATTTGTTCGTTGTTCTTTTGAAATTTGCTCAGAAAAGTTTTGATTTTTAACCGACTTCAAACAATAAAAAAGGAGGATGTTCTCAATTCGGCTGGTATATATTTTTTGTTTCGATGTATTTACACCGATTTTACCGAGGTTTCTGAACCGATTTACGTGATTCTTTTTTTATGCGAAATAGTTTCGAATTGGTTCCATAAAAATGCGATACATGTAGGCCCAGTAGTTTTTATTTTATGAGCATTTTTTTATTTACTTTCACCTATCCCGATATCTGAAATATATATAATGCCTGCTGTACACATTGGCCCAACATGCTGGCATGCTAGCCCAACGTATTGGCCCAATGTGTAAAGAGCTACTTGGCGCTCTGTTGGTATAATTGGTGTAGTTGGCGCCGACGTTGGCCGGCCAACCGAATAGTGTCGGTTTTTTGTGCACACATGAAAGGATCTTGGCGCTCTCCGTCAACAGCGTTCACACGTTAGCGCCTTTTTCATTTCGTTATTTTCGTTCTCGCTCTTCAGCGGAGACAGTACTGTTGCGCGTGAATGATATTTATGTTCCCAAGTTCCTTTAACGATGGCGGCGGCGTAGGGCAGCAATGAGGTTTTACAATTTATAGAAATTGTACCGAAATTGAACAATAATATATAAATAATTTTAGTCATTTTTATGCTTTTTAATTTTTTTTATAAAATTAAAAACGTAGTAAGTTGATAAACATATTTTTATTAGATACCACATTGTTATCTTCTAGATTTGGTAGTTGGGGTAGGTTATTTAACCAAAATTCCTATTATTAATAATAAGCTACCTTTTTTATATTTCAGGTTAATGAAGCGTGAAGCCACATGGCGGATAAAATTGAATATTAATTTTATCCGCCATACGGCTCCACGCAGCTATTAAAAAAATTATCATTAATGACAACATTTAGAATGCATCACATTCTACTTTAATACACATGTACGCGCATGTAATAATTCAACGCACTGTATAAATAAATAGCCGCGCTGCAAGTGCTTCTACGTCCATGTTTGTCTAAGCACCAATGCAGAATGATCCGTCAGCCAATGTGTAAATAGCAATCTTGGCGTTGTATCATGTTGGCCCAATATGCTGGGCCAGCTAGTTGGGCCAATGTGTACAGTGGCTTTAACATTGTGACGGCCGGTGTCATGTCAAACTGTCATTACTACGGTCACCAAGGACTACTGACGTCTACAAGACAAACTGGCCGGTTGTCAAACATAATAATTAGCAAATCGACGTCTCAAGTGACCAGAAGGCTGGTTTATTCTTTGCTCAAAGAATCAGCATTGCCATTCAGCGTGGCAATGCTGCCAGCCTTCTGGGCACGTTACCCGATGACATTGATGCGGAGGCATTTTACGACGCCTGAACCTTGTAAATATTTTCACTTTTTAGATTTGTTTTATGTTTTTGTATTAGATTAGGTTAGATTAGATTAGTTAATCTAATCTAACCTAATCTAATACAAAAAACAGTAACAGCTTCAGTTACAAAATTATGTTTCGTTAATGTTCCAAATTAAGTTATTTAATACCACATTAACAAAAAGGTTTGAAAATTATTTCATTATTTGGAAATGACAGTTTTAAGTTAGATGACGTAAACAGTCTGTCAAGTGTTCGCCAAATTCGCTACAAACAGTTAACAAGGTGATGGCCGTGCGGATGATGCATCCGCTTTACGTTCTGAAGACGTGGGTTCAAATCCCAGTCATAACAGTTATGTGGATTTTGGTTTTTATAAAATTTGGAAAATGTTTATGAATATTTGGCAAATATAAAAAAAAATATTTAAACATTTCGAATAAAAATAAGAAAAATCTAGAAACTTCAAGAAGGATTGGACAGGTTAAAAAGAGACAGGAGATAAAAAAAACAAATTAATTAAGAAATGCGACAGCGTTGCGGAGGAATTTCTTGACGCGTCGTAGTCAATTTTCTTTTTTTATTGATTTCCTTTTTTTTGTTATCATTAATTATTTAGTTTTTGTAGTTTAGCTAAGGATATTTTAGTTATATAGGTAGTTTTTTGTTTGTATACATGTAACGATAAATATTTATTAAATCTTGTCAAAATCAAAAATAAAGGAGAGCAATGTATTAAGAAATGAAAATCGACATTAGTGGATCTAGAACATTCTTAAGGGTATAAAAGGCAGTGTAGACGCGCTAAACGCCAGTTTAAGTTAAGAAGTGGTAAATTGAAGAAGAAAAAGAAGAAGTAAAAGGAAGAAGTAATAGTGAAGTGAAGTGAAATGTAGTGAAGTATAGTGAAGTGAAGTGCAGTGCAAAAGACGTTAAGGTTGGTGCTGTCCGCGTCGAAGTCGAACGACGCGTCAGAAGGTGGCCATACTAACTCAGTAATAACAAAAATCTATTTGAATTGCACAATGATGATAATGACTTCAAAGACGTAAATCATGCGGTAGTGCCATGATCAAAGATTTATCGGTTATTAATGAGACCAAGTCTATGAGCTCTCTGCTCAAAAGACTCAATCGCTAGATGCTCTTGGATCTTACCGAGTCTAGAATTATACTATTCAAGAGTTTCTTGACGTAAACGTGATTTCATATATGCTTTCCTGGCTAATAAATGTTTTATCAGGATTTTTAATAGTCTCACAAGAACGTGAAACTGTGTCCCGAGGAGCATTTTTACAGAAACGACTACTTTTATCCGTTCCCGTT
Source organism: Euclidia mi (assembly GCA_944739405.2). Lineage (NCBI taxonomy): Eukaryota > Metazoa > Arthropoda > Insecta > Lepidoptera > Erebidae > Euclidia > Euclidia mi. The sequence goes on from OX123183.2 coordinate 32,476,674, forward strand.
TCTTGAGATCTATATTTTGTAGGTCTACCCATAACTAGTTGACCTTTGCAGATTTTTTTACCATCTCAGCGAAAGACGGTGTACAGGTGGTGGGATTCGAGGACTCTTGTATGGTATCCTTGAGATCTTGAAGTCTCTGAGACAAATCAAGTTGCTCTTGCTGGGATTTAATGGTGCTATAGGCCTGGATTGACTGCGACTTAAGGAACTGGTACTGAACTGCCAACTGTGCTATTTTAGTGCCCACGTTTCGACAGAGATTGCTGACTCTCATATTCTGCTCAGAATTCAGTTTTCCATCTTGAGCTATAGAACACACTTTGTTGAGGTATACTTCAATGGATGACATCCAGGTCTGGATTTCTGGCGTAGGTATAACTTCAAGTGCTTGACGCTGGGGTGCAGGTGCAGGTGCCCGCGTCGACGGTGGATTCCACGCAGTCATGTTACTCCGATTGAAAGGACTGTGATCCATTTAATTTTGTTTATAATTTCAATCACGATCCATTTTATAACACGTTGTTTTGTTATGCTCGCAGATAGTTGTACGCGTATAAAAAATTTATAAAAAATTTAATTAATAATTTCTAATGTGATTCGACACGTCCGTTCTCAACAACAGTGCAAATTGAATGGAAGATTGAAAAGAATTGTTTAACTTGTGATTGAACTCGTACGCAACAAATTTATATATGTTTTAATTTTTTTAGGAATATGAAGTCCTGAAAATAGCATAATAAAAATGTAATATATAACATACATACATACATAGACTCACGACTGTTTCCCGGAGGGGTAGGCAGAGACTACGGAACGCCATTTGCAACAATCCTGACATATCTGTCTAGCTTCATTCACTCCCATCAGATTCCTCATTGTAACGGAATCCTATGGACCCCAGGCTGATTAAAATTTTAGTTTTCTTACTAACTGGGTCTAAAATATCAATTTCAGCCTGGCCCCGCCAAGTAATTTGTGGCCAGGGTTCCCGCGCACCACCCCGCGCAGGACCATGGAATTCGTCCTTACTTTATATTCCTCTGCTGACAGCATTTACCAAACGTAAATGCTTATAATTGAATGAAAGTGGACATCAAAATACTAAAGACAGCGATACATTAGTATTGGTTTGTCATCACAAAATCACTCTCCATATATTCATGCTTCACATATTGGTACTTGAGTACAAGGCAGCGTATCTCAGAGACGGCAGCTCCAGGGAGACGGAGAACATGATCCAGGTATATTAGTCATATAGTATTATCGGCGCCGAGTATTTCAGCGATATCCAGTGTATAGTATTGAGCGTACAGTAACAGTCTCAGAACTGATGCCACAAAACGCCTCCTTGCCGCAAGTCACAACATTGAAGCCCATACAAACATAGTCAATTAAAACGTATTAAGCCATCGCGCATAGTTTGCGGGGAAGCTCTCGTTACAATCGCCGCTAGATTAGCCGCACGGTCTTACTGCTACCGCGTGACCGACAGGTGGCTCTTCTTTCGCTCTTTAAAACCTTGTCAGCTGCTATGTACTGGCCTGTACGCAGGTTTAGACAGCGATTGTGAAAGTCCTGCATTCTACCACCTGATCGCAAATACGGAGACTCCCATCATACATCGCTCGTCTTTACATCCATCATCAACAAGGTACGAACCACTACTAATGGTACACGCGGTTATTGATAATATAACTATGTACAATATCTCATAGAGAACTTTATATTTTAGTCAGCCTGGTATATATATATGGTGTGATATAGGCATAGAAACACAACAGAGTTATTAATGTTATACAGTTCATGCAATAAATTACAGTAAAGTGAATAACAGACACTCACCGGACTATTAGCTGCGTCACTGCCAAACTTACCCCTTGCCCTGTGCTGATCACCTTTTCTTGAAGCCGCTCGCCTTGTTCTTCGATATCACTAAGCACTAATTATCGACCAACACCGGACCTCTTACGCGCTAGGCCAGGTCCGATCTCTCTCGCGCCATAAGACCAACTGTCTGAAACACCACGCTAGAGCGTTCCCGTGAACTGCCCTTTTCCGCGTCCTAAGACTGACTGTCCGAGATCCGCCCGGTTCCGCGTCCCAACATTGACTGTCTAAACTACCACGCGAGTCCGTTCCCGCGATCCGCCAACCTCCGCGTCCTAAGACCAACTGTCTAAAGTACCACGCGAGTTCGTTCCCGAGATCTGCCCTCTTCCGCGTCCTAAGACTGACTGCCGCCCGAAACCCCGCTCTTTCAGTATTGCTTAAACTACCACGCTACGCGTGCCCGAGATCTGCCAACCTTCGCGTCCTAAGACCGACTGCCCAGTCAAACACCCCCAAGGCAACGCCCCTGACCTCTTACTACCTGATAGGGTACGTTTCTTGTGATTGGTCCCTTTTTTTATGATCCCCAACCATACCGCATGTGGACGCTACAGTGCAAATGTTTTCCCATATTTCACGGCTATTTCTTTACTCATATGCCTGTCACATAACTCTTATAAATTTGTCAACCTCTTAGAATTTATGAGTTTACTAATTGCAGAACGTTGGCGCCATCGTAGCGATAAGACAAACACATGTGGAAACAAGTATGCGACCTAAGGACCATATATTATTATTTAATTTGGTGTAGCGAGCAACACCATTACATCATACATGCTTTTCTATTCAGGGTATCTCTAACCTGTCCTGTTTTTATAATGTCTCCAATCTGGTCAGAGAACGTCCGCCTAGGTCTTCACCTTCGTTCTGTCCCATTCACACTTGCCTTGTATATCTGCTTGGTCAATCTTTTGTCATCCATCCTCTCCACGTGCCCAAACCATCTTAGCATACCTTTCTCGCTGCTTGTCAATAAATCTTCTTTTACCCCACAACACTCTCTTATCACACAATTCTTTACTCTGTCAGTCAAAGAAAAACCATACATACTTCTCAGGGCTCTCATTTCTACAGCATTTATTCTACTTTCATGACTCTTCTGCCATACCCAACTATCACTACCATACATAAGAGTAGGTACTAACACCCCTCTATGCACAGCCAATCGTGCATTTTTGGACACGTTTTGGCTATTCATAAACGCTTTCAGAGCTCCATTCACTTTATTACCTGCATTAACTCTTCTTTAAATAAATCTTCTACATTCTTACCATCCCTTGTAAACAGCGTACCTAAATATACAAACTCATTCACTTGCTCCACTCGTTGTCCATCGATCATAACATTACAAGCCGTAACGCATTCCTCCTTTTCAAATACCATAACTATCGTTTTACTTACATTCACTTTCATTCCTTTCCTCTCTAATGCATGATTGTTACCATCTCCTACAACTCCTCCGCTGAAGACGCAAGTAAAACTTGATCATCAGCATAAAAGAGTTATTTGACAAGTAACTCTTTCATCCTTAATCCACAATCACTATGTTTCAAATCTATAAACCATTGTTAATATTCTATCTACAATTTTGTAATCAAATCCTATATCCCTAAGGTTCATATTATTCAAACATGAATCGTAGTCTGTATGAAGAGCCATCGTTTCATATTTAAATTAATAGTAATAAGCTAGAGCGATCAAACGCTGTAAGCCGTGGTCGTAATATGTTACCCATGTCATCCCGAGGGCATTTCTAAATAGATCTCACATTTGCATCGTGACGTTTATAAAAGAACCGTTGTTGGACACTTACAGATGTGATATGTTGGAGCTTATGATGTAATTGCGGTGGATATAATAATATTTGTATACGAACCTTGTAGTTATAACCTAAAGTCATTTGATTTAACTACTTGACTGGTGAGAGGCCGGAATCGGCCGCGTCAAAAAAGTGCCTGACTGGCGAGAGGCCGGAAACCGGTCGATCATTATAATCGCATTTTTTATTTCCTTATGTATTTTCAGCAGTTTTATGATTAAAATGTATAATTACGTAAGGATATTTATATACCAATCTGTAGGAAACTTTATGAAGAATCTAAATATATATATATGTTAGCAGAATTTCATAAAAATCACCGAGTAATCAACAACAGAATGGAGCGGCCCCCCCCGTCGCGGGTTACCCCGCGTGCAGGGCCCGCCAGACGCGGGGGGTGGCAGCATGCAAGTAGCGCTACGTGACTGGTTAAGTACCTAACTGGTATTATTGATTCATAGCGTTGGCATTTGGTAAAGTAAAAGGAAGCTCAAGTCTTAGTGTTCTTTGTATTTACGTTTTGAATATTCGTCCAGTCAACTACCACAAAGCCGTTTTTCAAGTCAGTTACCCTTTACCTCGCTATTTCATACAATGCTGCTATTTCATACTAATCAATCATTTATTTATTTGCTGGAAATATGGTACATAAACAGTTGTTACAATGGATTAAAAGAGCTATACATATTTCACCTACTGTACAGGCATGCAAATGTAGTAATAAAAATTATCTTAATTAGTAGGAACAATTATGACATAATAGGCACATATTAAAATAATAAAGGAATAAAAAAAAAAGAAAAGCGACAAGGGCTCTTCTTAAAAAAGTCCTTCACAGAATAAAAACTTTCCTCTATGAGCCAGTCCCGTAACACAGTACAGAAACTTCTCTGTGGGAGTTCGGTGATCACCCTCGGTAAACTATTAAAAATGAGTGGTGCCATATATAGACAGCTGCGTCGAAATAGCTCTAATTGTGGCACCGGCATTTTAAGAGGCAGGTGAGAAGTCTGTCTCTTATTCTGGATTTCATTTTTTTCAAAAAGATACGGATGAAATTTGACAAATTTTGCGACTTCGTATATGTAAAGGCAGGGAACGGTCAGTATTTTTTCAGACTTAAGTACCGGTTTACACGATTCAAACCATTTTAAACCAAATATTGCACGAATGCTTCTTTGCTGAGCTATGAAAACTCTCATTATTTCAGGAGAGTTTCCCCAAACCACTAATCCATATCGAATGATTGAACAGACCTGAGCATGATAGACCATTAAAGCGGCTTGTTTAGAAGTTAAATCTTTTACTTTCCTAAATACGAAAACAAATTTGTTTATTTTCATACACACCATGTCAACATGCTTCTTCCAAGTAAAATGTGAATCTAACGTTATTCCGAGAAATTTAGTACTTTGTATTTGTTCAACTCATTATTGTTATATTTAATATTTAATTCTATTTCTTTGCTTTTAAATGTCCTAAAGTGTATGAATTTTGTTTTATTGATATTTATTTTTAATCTATTAGCATCAAGCCAAGTAGTAATGTCTTGTAACGTATTGTTAACTTCAGTCTCGTAATCATTTAGACTTTTACATTCTATAATGACAGTGGTGTCATCCACGAATAAAATGCAGTCATAATAGTATATTGATCGTGGGAGATCGTTAACATATAAGAGAAACAATAATGGTTCCAAGATGCTTCCTTGGGGAACACCTGAACAATTTATACGTTGCTCTGAGTCAACATATTCCATGGTTTTAGAATCCTTATTAAATTTGGTCAACCTGGTTAACTGTTTTCTATTCTTTAAATATGATTGAAACCATTCTGTAGCCAGGCCTCTTATCCCATATTTTTCTAATTTTGTTATGAGGATAGAGTGTTCAACATAATCGAAAGCTTTGCTGAGATCTAAAACCAGTGCAGAAGTAGGAACTTTCCATTTTATTTTTTTAATAATAGGTTTAACAAAAGTGAAAGTGGCTAGTTGTGTAGATCTATCCTTTCTGAAACCATACTGTTCCTTCGCTAGGATGTTGTGTTTATCTAAGAAACAAAGGAGTCTTTTGTAAATAACCCTTTCAATATTTTGATATTACTGGCGTGAGAGCTATAGGCCTATAATTATCTTTTTCAAATTATGAACCTTTCTTATGTAGAGGTTTTATAACTGATAGTTTTAAATTATCGGGAAAATAACCTTGTTCAAACGATAAATTTATAATATGTGCTTAAGGCCCCACTATATAATACGCAATACGTTAAAGAATATCAGCATTTATATTGTCATAGCCAGCCGAGTTTGTATTTCTTAACGAATGTATTATAAGATAAATTTCTTGTGAGTTCATAGGCTCTAAGAATATACTGAAGTCATTATTTTGTAATTAATAAAGCTCACATTTTGATGAATCATTTACTGTATAATTTTGTACCATGTCAATGAAGAAGTTATTGAATAAATTTGCTATGTCAATGACTATTGTTACTGAATTACCATTATCATTAATACTGTTTATATATTCTCTTTGTTTATTTTTCCTATATTACGGTTTATAATTTCCCATGTCGCCTTACATTTGTTTTTAGAACGCAAAATATACCTTAAGTTACATACAGACTGAACATTGATAATACATTTCTTTAAAATGTTTGAATATTTTTTAAATTGAAGTTTAGTACTATTATTTTTGTTAAGATAATATTTATATCTTAATTTGCGTTTCGTTTTGCAACTCTTTTTGAGTCTTTTCGTTACCCATGACAAACTATTTGAGTTATAGTTTATTTTAATTTTAAGAAGCGGAAAACTTAGTTTATGGTACAATATTAAAACGTTTTGAAAGGTAGTGAAGGCATCATTAGTGATTGATTTTTCATATATTGCAAAATAATAAGTATTTAATTCTCGTTTAGCTTAACTACTAAATTCTATTACTTGAGCAGTATTATGATCTGACAAACACAAATTATGAGTTTTACCTATCACTCCAGAAATGTTGCTAATAATGTTATCTATGCTTTTAGTTAATCTTGTTGGTTCTCTTATGTGATATTGCAATCCGTAGTTGTATTAATTCAATAAATTGAGTACTAATGGTATTTTTACTTAACAGATCAGTATTGAAATCACCACTTATTACTATTTTGCTTTTCTTATATTGGAGTTTGGTCAAGGTTTCAATAAATTTCTTAAAAAATATATTTACATTTAAGTTAGGTGTTTTGTAGATGCATAATATTATTAGCTTTAATTCAGAAATTTCCACACCACAGATTTCGAAGTGTTTTTCCACACTAAGTTCTTTTATATCTTGCAATTCGGAACATTGCAAATTATTTCTACATAAGATACACGTGCCTCCTCTTCGTTGCCCTTGGCGCGAATAAAGAGCAAAAAAGTTATAGTTATTTAGGTTGAGGTACCGTTGCTCTCCTCTTATATTAAAATGTTCACTTAAGCATACAGAAATTATAGGTTTATCTGAATTATGTAACTCACTTAATGCCAGGTCAAGATCAGGCATTTTGTTTAACGCTTCTGCTATATTTTGGTGCAGAATAGAAACACTACAGACCTTTTCATTATTATTATTACTACTATTGTTATTGTTCACGAAAAAACTGAGTGTCCCTAGTATTTGGTTTGCTATCATTTTTGAATACTTTGCAATAATAAGGAATTGTTCCCTTGGCAGGTTTTAAGGAGTCATCTTTGGAAGCAGTGGTAAAAGGTGATGTACTTCTCTGTTCATGTTTTCTTAGTTCATATGGATTTGTGCTTGTACATCGTTTTGAAAGATAGATAAAATTTAGATGACAAATTTCTGTGAAATGTTTCTGTAAAGTGAGATTTCTTATTATTTACATTATACGACAGAAATTTGTTACTGTAATAAATTGTATTAATAGTATGTTATTTTTTTCTGAAATATTATACCTATTGGTCTCTATGAAAGTACAATTGTTCATGTTTTGTGCTATCAATTTAAGATGGTAATTAATTTTATTACTATTCAAATATGCATTGTACAACACATTTACAAAAATAACATTACATTTTTTAAGTAACTCGAGTGCTACAGTAATTTCTGAAAGCTTTTTAAAAGGACTCGTGTCATTACTACCAGTCATCAAAATAACAAAATCTTTACACGTTAGTTTGCTTAGAAAGGTTTATACAATTAGAAATTACATCTTCTGTTGTTGCATTCACCTTTATAACAGATGATATGCCGCAGTTTTTTGCCAATAGGTTATTCTTATTATTAATTAACTTACGTACTATACCTTTCCCTTGGTTGTCGGCAAGAAGCAAAACTTTACCGTGTACAGCGTTCTCTTTAATTTGAAGCTTCCTATCGAGAGTATTACTATTACCATATTCTTCTTTATCAAGATGGTTCTGCGGTACCTCTCGCTGATTGCTGGAATTGTAGTCAGCAGCTGTTGTATTTTTTTTCATTTCGCCAAAAAAACTGTTTTCATTTTGTAATGTGTTACTCTGTTGTTGAAGGTTTCTACAAATAAGACTGGCCTGGATCTCAGATATTTTTCTGGGCTCATTATCGCTACTCTCAGTATTTTTTAATTTTAATGATGATTTCGGTGTATTAAAGTCTACATCCAAATCTAATTTTTGGGCGGAGATGTTTAAAATAGCACTAGTATCCTTTGTATGGGATATACGCCTAACACCGTCTGATACTTTGCTTTTTTGCAGCTAATGCTAGTTATATATAAATTCTTAAGACGTTCGTTCTTCTGCTTCTCTATGTCTAATTTTTGTTTGAGTGATCCATTTTCTAGATGTAGTGTTTCAACTTCTGCATGAGCACTTAAGAGTTGAGCATTTAGACTGTCAATAGTAGTTGCCAGTTGTAAGATTTTTGTGCTTAAACTCAAACTCTCAAACTCAAATATGTTTATTACCATAAAAATGTTTAAATTTTTTGGACACGTCAGAAAGTCATACAAATAAAAAAAATAAAAGTAACTTTAAATGCATATTAACATAGTTGAACATTGAAAAAAATGCCTGTTCAGAAAGTAGAGCCTCGTGAGAAGAATCAGGCAAGAAACTCCGGGCCACTCTTTTCTACGTCTTGATTCTATACAATTTAAAAACTTAGTAACTACATTGAATTTTTCATAAGTATATGAGCTGGTGTGTCTATAATTTTGTTGTCAATTAATAAGGCTTTTTTAATAATAATATAAAAGTACTTACTAGCATAATATAGACAAAATAACTCACACTCACATGAAACTTAACACTAATCAAACATAAGTAGCCTGTGGGACCGAGCAAATTAATCCCAAGCATTTTAATCTTCAATATAATCTAGCACCAAATAGTACCCTTTTTGACAAAGTTTACGTTTTATAATCTTTTTGAATTTATTGCTTGTTTGCTTTGCTTGCTTGATAAGTTGATAAGTCCATCATACTTATTGTACTTATATCTGAACAGAGACTATCGATGGATTCGGTAGATAGCGATCTTCTTAAACGTGCTTTTCTAATTGTAATTGTTATTGGACGCAATTATATGACCAATGTTGAACAATAATATAATTCCAATAATATTCCACTTCAGTCTCGTAGTAGAAAAAAAACTACTAAATTCTACTATTCTTTTTACGCTGGTATAGTTTTGCGCCCTCTGGTGTCGAGTAGCGGTTATTTTTGCTACAGCTAATCGCCGCCTTTATGGTTCGAGTGGAGCTAGTTGTATAGCTGTCAGATCCGAATTCAAAATATTTTTCACAACGATCTTGAAATTTATTGTCTTTAACCAATTTGTTTGAAATTCACTACTAAAGTCACTTATCACTGCACAAATCTTATGTTCTGATGTTATTTTAATATTGTGAACAATTAATGTTTTAGTTATGTTTGGTTTTATCACTGGGGACTGAATTATAATAAATTCTTGTTATTTATAAATGTACGTAACGGAAGCTTTCACAAACAATGTCACTTATCACCAACAGTTACTACACTCGAAATTACTACGTATTTTGTCGTAAAAATTGAAATTTTATTTTATTTATGTAATTAAATGATAAGACGATGTAAACACAGCGAGTGTTGCCACTTCTTCTAAACCAACTCACTTAGTGCTAAAAGGGGTTTGGGTAAAATTAGCATGATTTTTTAAATACGCGGCCACTAATGAAAAGTGTTTTGTTAAAAAGAACACATTAAGTCGTTGATTTTTTTCTATGAACGTTACTTGCCCACGTTCATCGAAGCCGCGATATTTAAAGTAAATAATCTATAAAATCAAATTGCCATTTGCTAAAAATTTAAGACAATGCGACTGGTTAGACAAGATTTAATCGCAGAATTCGTGCCACAGAACTTGAGTTTTCACCACATGACCCCGATCCCGTGAAGAGGTTATATCCCGATGTCTATCCATTCCAAATGCTCTATTTGGAAATCCAGATGCCCTTATAGGTGATCGTAGAGCCATTATTATACTAGACGGCACATACGTTTACTTGCACAAAATCAGTAACTATTATTTTCAAAGAAAATCTTATAGCCTTCATAAACATCAATATCAACGGAGAGTACATCACTCACCTTCGATTCGCAGACGATATCGTAGTCATGGCTGAGACCATGGAAGACCTAGGCACAATGCTCGATGGCCTCTGTAGAGTCTCCCAACAAGTAGGTCTTAAGATGAACATGGACAAGACGAAAATCATGTCGAACTTCCATGTTGTACCTGCTCAAATTCAGGTTGGAAACTCTACAGTCGAAGTTGTGGACAAGTATATCTACCTGGTACCAGTAGTCCAATTAGGTAGGTCCAACTTCGAGAAGGAGGTCAATCGTCGAATCCAACTCGGTTTAGCAGCGTTTGGGAAGCTACGACATATCTTCTCGTCCGATATCCCGCAGTGTCTCAAGACGAAAGTCTTCGACCAGTATGTGTTGCCAGTGATGACTTACGGATCAGAGACGTGGTCGCTCAATATGGGCCATATCAGAAAGCTCAAGGTCACTCAGAGGGCGATGGAGAGAGCTATGCTTGGAGTTTCACTGCGAGATCGAATCAGAAATGAGGAGATCCGCAGTAGAACCAAAGTCACTGACATAGCTCTCCGGATAGCCAAGCTGAAGTGGCAGTGGGCAGGGCATATAGCTCGAAGAACCGATGGCCGTTGGGGCAGAAAGGTTCTGGAGTGGCGGCCACGTACCAGACGACGCAGCAGAGGTAGCCCCCTCCCGCAAGGTGGACCGACGATCTCGTCAAGATCGCGGGAGGCGATTGGATGCGGGCGGCCCTCGTGTGGCTGATATGATGATGATGAATGCCGTTCATACTCCTCCTATAACATGCGTAACTTTATGAATGTATGTATTGTGCCATGCGTGCTGTATTTTTTCACAATATATATGCGTGGTTACGTCTTTATTTAGACGACATGATGTTGAAATTCTTCCTACTTCGATATCATATATTTCAGCTCCGATATTACTTAGGGCAAAGTTATTTTATGAGTCATTATTATTATATATATCACTATACGTTAGCAACAATAAATTAAGTGGCCGCTCAAAAAAAAAATCATGCCACTGGTTCATACAAAATTACCCAAACCCCTTTGCTAGTTGTACCAATTGTTGTACAAACTGTCTTTTTAGCCTTTCGCAGTTCCTTACCTTAGCCTCTCCTTATTTCATTTATAGAAAACAATCTGCTTTAGTAGGAGGATTTGGCCTACTATACCATGCTGGCCAGACGCAATGGTATAGAATTTGATGTAGAGTTTTCCGTCTGTTCGCAAATGTATTTTTTCTTTCGTCTGTTTTATTAGTCAACTCTTACAACATCGTCGGAATGAAATTGGTTTAACAATATTTCGCATTCACAAATCGGTCACCACACGGATAAACTTGTCAAGAAGGAAAAGACAATTAGAGCTCCAAAGTTGTATTATATAGCATATAAATAACTGTTAATAATATGTAAATAACAAGACATTAATATGTTGGTCTTCTTTATACGAATGTCAAAGAGCGATAAAAAGAACAACACACTGAATGCGAGTACTCTGCCCGTCACTGCACTCATAAAACAACAAGAACGAACCGTATCTCTTCACACTAGCAGCTTTCTTTGTAAGCGTATAAATATACAAAACATTTATGTTTCAATGGTTTTTATGACTCTCTCATGTGCTGACTTGAAAAGACTAGAATTACGCTTTTTTACTAAGTCACTGAACGTGAAACGAGGTAGTCTTGTTGATTAATTTTTATACAGAGAATGTATTTTTACTAGCTTGCTTGTATGAAGAATTCAAATTCAAATTCAGATTCAAATTCAAAATTCTTTATTGCCATGATAAACCTATACTTACAGATGACAAATAATAAATATTGATTTATTTTAGGTTGACGGCACATTTTAACGTTTCCTTTAATATTTGCTTGGATGCTCCGTTTAATACGGCACTAAGGTCTTAAAATCATGTTGTATGCTTCATATACCTTTTATTCATCTGTAGGCCTTTAGGGAAAATTGTAGGTAGTAAAGCATTTTAGCATACTATAACGTTAAATATTACTACCCAAGACCGATTTATTATGTTAATGGTTGCAATTATGGTTGCTAGAGCTGCAAAGAAATTAATATGTACTATTATTAAAACGATAGCTTAAATTATAAAACGGCAGTGGTCCCTTTATTGTGTGTTAATTATTGTACTCGTATCTGTGATCAAACCGATGAAGTTGTTTGTCTTTGCATCTGTTTCAGCTGTTTATATTTGTCTATGCAAACGCATCAGGTTGAAAATTTTGTGTTGCTTGCAAACGACACTTTGATAACAATCCAGTTACAACTCTGTAGTAGACTGCTTGAACTAAGAAGAACATACAACAGGAGCTGTCTGCCGAGCGTTTCGTAATTTTGTGGAACTATGGAGTTACAAAAAAATCTGAAAATATAAGCGAAAAAGTAATACGCTAGCGTAACATTTGATAAAAGAATTATCAACTCCTTCTTGTCCTTTCATAATGATTCCATAATCAAACTTATGATATTGTAATAACGTTGGCAATTTGGCACTACAACTTTCTCCGGTCGGAGACATAGAGGAAGACCCAAGACAAGGTGGAGAGATGTAGTGCTAAAGGACAAGAGGGAATGCAAGGTTACTGACGAGGATGTCACGGATAGAGCGAGGTGGAAGAGAAAAATAAGGAAAGCTGACCCTACCACCATGTGAGATATATGGCTAGGAAGAGAGAGAGAGATATTGTAATATAATCGTTTTACGTCCAAAAAATGGCATAGAATAAATTTTAGGTTATATTGGGGTCAATATGACGTCAGGGACGAGAAAGCTGGTCGAGTGTAGACTCCGCGTGCCCTCGCATAACAATTTCAGTTTATGCTGGTTTAGGTTATCGGGTTGACCTTAATACAGTAATAGATACTATACATTCAGAGCCTGTGTGAAAAAACATTATTATTGAAACTGCTTACGAATGTATTCTATAGCAAAATACGATTTCTATTTTTAAGAGATTTTCAGCATATTTTTTTAAATAAAATAATCTTGTTGTTATTTCAGAGCTGCGCGAGCCGCGCCACAACAGCTAGCCACATGATGCCAGTGTCAAGAACAATTTAAATAAGTAACAAGAGTAACCGAATGCAGCCCCCTTCTTCTCCACCCCTACGCATACTTCCCAACCTAACACGCTGCGTCTCCACGTCAACCGCCGGGATTCACCTAGCTTCGCGTCCTGACATCGACCATCTCCAAACTCCACCAACCCGTATTTCCTAAACTACCATGCCACGCTTGCCCGAAAAATTGCACCCGCCCGCATCACGCGCTGCTCCACAAAGAGATGTCGCAATAAGACACAAAAGAAAAAGCGGCGGATGTCGAAACGGCAGCAGAGTCCGTGATGGCATCTATGGACTGACACAAAAGTCTAAGTTGCAATTTTCCAAAATTCTCGTTATTTTAAACCATAGGATTTGAAACAAAAAAAATAACAGAACTATCTTTAATGTAAACAATCAATGCTGCAAAGCTTTGATGGGTAATAAGAAAAGATAAAAAATCTTTCATACCATATGATTTGTATCTAATGGTTTTGAATTGTCTGATGTCAATTTTATGTCAACCTACATGTATTGTTTTCAAATACAATAATCAAATAAAAATTCTTATGCTGTTGTGCCAAATTCAGTATATTCTGCCAACCACTAAATGACCAAAAAACGCTTTTTAGTGCATGAACTGAAGCTTGTTATCTATTCCAAGATGTGTGGGTTTACCGGACAAAGCGTATTGCATTGACACAAATGGCTACAAGGCCTGGCGTATGATTGTCTTAGCTTGATTGTAGGAGGAACGAAACATTGATTGCTGTGAACCAACACAGTGTGTCTTTTTTTTTTAAGCTAGTTGTCAACAAATGAGGTTTGAAAATATTATTAAAACAGAAACTTTGGTTTAATTTTCGACCGCACGTATAGCATAGTGGTTTAAATTAAGCAGCACCTCGCTGTTGATAACTGCGCCGAGTATTATCAGTTTGGCGACACGAGAAAACAACTTGTTAGAGCCACAAATTGTTGTTTCAATTGTTGTGATTCGTATGTAAAGCCCCCGCGATACAAGACTTATTTCTAGTGGATAGTCATATTAAAAGAAAACTTAATTCTGCTCCTAATAACTTTAAGTTTTATACTAAGTGATCCCAGAGTACCAATAAAGGTATAAAATTCACTTATATTTTGTTCCTTTATTGGTACTGTGGTAGAGATTTAATTTGTACGCATGTATCTCTTAAACGAAGACTGAAATAATAAAGCGAGTTTCTGTTACTTGTATCAAGTATAATCATATTTTCGGGAGTGGAGTCCCACAGGCCTGCTAGTGTTGCATATTTATGCAGTGGTGAGATGTTAACAACTCTCGCGTGAATACTCACTGTTATTAGGTATAACTGAGAAAGTTGTATGCAAGCTTGTTGCTATTTCTCGACTAAGATTCTTGACGATTATCTGAACAATGGTATTTGATTAAGTGCGACGGTTTTAAAGCTATAATACATTTTCGTATGAGGTTTTTACTTTATGAGATATCTATTAGTGAGCCTTCGGTGTTAGTACCTATGGTACACACGCCGTCACCATATACCAATAACACAAAGAGTGAGACAAATTAATATTATTTACGTTATTATTTAGCCATTCCAAAAAAACGATACCTATGCTTTAATATTTTACGTCATATTTATTTGTAAATTTGTTTTTTCTTATTGGTAATCAAATGCTTTGATAAACTAGGTACCTAGGATCATTTACAATTTCTATTTATAAGGCCAACCAGAAAGATACTCGATAAATATAAGGCTGTGTAATTGCTTGCCTGGTAGGTACGACAAAATAAAATCAGTGCGGCCTTAAAATAGCAATTAATACTTTTAATCATGCTACCTAACAAAACTTTGAATAGTTATAAAAACAGTTCCACACGTAGGTACAATATACAAATAACATGCTAAATATTACTAGCATCAACAACATTTCATTTACAGAACGTGGGATGCTGAAATTTAAATTATCTGTTTGGACGGAAACTAGAACGGTATACTCACATTTCGCAAATCGTGTTCGACCCACATTTGGTATGTAGCTAGTGTGACGTAATCAGACGTTATTGGACAACTAAAGCATCTAATCCTTTCAACCTAGACCGATCTGATTAGGAGCTCGGTAGCGTCTCATTATATGGCCTAAATTATTTGCTTGCCAGCCTCCATTCTCTAAATCATACTAAAATAAAGACAACGTTATTGCCGAATACGTAATTTGTTGCAAAGATTTTTATTTAATGGCCTTATAAAAATAAAAGAATAAAATAATCGATACTATAGTCCATACGATTGGCGGTTTTACTGCGCGGTTCGTTTTTATGCGTCAATAGCGTTAGTAGTTTTGGAAAAAAATTGTATCTAATAAGCGATGATTATGTGCTTCATAATTTTTCAAATTATAATTACATACAAACTTCTTCTCTTAGTATCATCATCATGATTCAAGCGTTATCCCGGCTACATACGAGTCCTAAGAATCCGGTACGCGCACAATACTCTAACTGAAGGGCATAGACAATCGATCTATCGCTATGTGCAAAAATGTATGGAACTGCATAAACCTTTGCTACGTCACGTGGTCAACGAAGAACAAATAGTTAAATTAAAATGGTAACCATGCGATAGTTATATTAGAAATGATAAGTAAATGCCACCTGTTCAACAAGGCGACTGCTTTCTGACCTTCGCAATCCAAGGGGATCACCATATTCCATACTTGGCTTACACTAGTTTTAACTTATTTTAAGATAGTGACTCCTCATAATGACCGTCAAAGATCTTGATTGCAGCCGTTACCAACGTCAACATTCTTACCAAGGCTCGGGGCAAGGAATAATTATGAATTTAATACCAACATAACTTTGAAAAGGCAGTGGTGTGCGTTTGCTAGTAATAGGAAACTGTTGAGGTTAGCTAGGGAACGAAGAAATGACTTACTTTCAAAATTCAGTCTGGCGTTTGAAACAAATAAAGTTTAGATTGCTAAAGCTTTTCAACTCATATTAATGTTATACTGAACGCCATACCTAACAAGACTCACCGAGCAAATTAATTACTTCTATATCCATAATAGAAGATCTTAATTATTAGTATTATAAAGAAAACTCAATCCAATTCTGCTGAAAGATAATCCTCAAACATGGTAATTGCATTTTCAATAAAACATTTGCACAAAGCCGATGTATATCACAATAGGGGCTCATAACACTGAGCGAAGCTATTTTTCTTTTCGGCATCCTTGCTCTCACAGAAGTATACCCTTCAATTTCAAAAAGGGCTTTTGTTTAATTTAACGACGCTTAGCACGCTTCTTAAGGCGCTGTACCTAGTCAAAATAAGCTTCATAAAACAGTTTTTTAGCCAAATGTATACATTTTAGAGCAGCTAAAAAAATATATGTTAATCTTGATCATATTTATGGGGGGACCATTGTGTTCAAAATACGTTTTCGGTAAATTTTTTCGATAAAAAAAAACCATAAAATAACCATAAAAATTGAAATTGTAGCAATTGTAACTGTATTATTTATAAACAAATCTTGATAATATTAATAACAGTGATGTAATATATAATAATAAAGGGAACTGTTGTTTTTATTTATCGATTGGAATAAGATATTTGTAAGGATTAATGTATTTAATGATAAATAACTCGTTCTGAACGTCCCGTCGTCATCGCGCTTCTCTTTCTTATGTATACAATCCGACAGTGACAGCAACAGCTGAACTCAGTGTACTGTACAGAGCGCCTTAAGCCTTATAACTGGGATGTCCGAGAAACAACATTTCTTTTGCTTTATATTTAAAGTGTTTCCATCAAGCTTGCCTGTGGACACCTGTACCTTAAAAATCTACAGTTTTTCTAATGTAATGACACTTTGGCAAATACCAAGTTCAAGTATTTAAATAAAGCTCAATTACCCAGAACTTGCAGGTTTTTTGCCGTGCTTGGATTGCTGTTTTAAAAATTAGTTTTTCAGTAAATTAAAGCGTGTATTTGTAACGTTTTTTTATATTTGGACTTAATTTGCTCTCATATTATGCATATTTTGTAAGTGCTTAGAAGGATTTTAACATCATAATGAGATTTATGAATGTTGATCAAACTTTTTAGATCTCGGCGACAACGCCTATCTTATTATACATATCCAGCCGCGATGCGACTGTTCTCATGTTATTGATTTATATTATAAAAGCTATCACACTATTTATTTTCGATGTTTCATAAGCAACATGCGTTCGTCGTACCAAAAGCAGCCTTACCCTAAAAATCTAAGTTTCTTGCTTTTAGGGTATAGCAATTCTGTGACATAACGTGATGGTGTGGTGATATCGCATTTAAAATTATAATTTTAATACATATATAGCTTAGTACGTAAATAATTTGGCGAAGTACTTGTCAATTTGAGCTTCATAGTGCTTTGATTTAAGGTCATCAAGCGTGCATGATTCTGGTCTCGCGGGAAATATTAGCCGATGATCTATTGTTTGTGGCGACACGCCATAGTTTCATTTATTTGTTGCCGAGTTGATATTTCCACATGGTGCTAGATAATCCTCATAGCTGTCAGTTGCGGTAAGTAGTCTATCAAATGTCGTTTAGATAGGCCATGGATATTTGTCGTTCGCAAGTAGTCTTTGGCTAAAGTTGTGAAGTTAAGATAATAACCGTTTTATTACAGAACAGGTCACTTATGGTTCAAGCATCCAGTCCCTGCAATATTGGGTGACACCTGTATTTAATTTTACTAATTACACATATGTAGTGCTTATAGGGTGACTTGGCTTGCCGTTCGTAATCGGTCGGCAAGGTAAAGCAAGGCTTGCACAGTTCGCTAATTGGATGGGTCACCAAGTGTGTTGTAAGTTAGTTCACACTATCTTTCGATTTGATTCTCCAATCAATCCCAAATAGATCTGCGGTAGCTGTATCATTTTATTGCTGCCTGCTAACTTGTAATTCTTGGAATATGTGTGTGTAAACACCTATGTGTTTATATTATAAACATAATGCCACACGATTCGCCTGAAACTTGAAAGCTTTCTCCTTCAAGGAATATTTTCATATGATTAGATCGCCAATCAATCGAGTATTAAAATAGACGTTTAAGGTCCATGCCATCGTGTGTTAACTTAATCATTCATCCGCTTTGGGCATCAATATTTCATTGACGGATGACAGGTAAACTAATCGCCTATTACCAAAAGGTTTTGATAGGTGTCGATCCAATACAGCCGAGTACCCTGGAGGGTGGTAGCGGGAATACAATTATTTCTAAACGTTCACCTGTTCGTTTGTCTGTCAATAGGCTGATAAATAGTAATAGGTATAGACTATAGTATATCAATTAGTTTCGACTATTTTCATTAAAACCCGGCGGGGTATAATAAAAACAGGACATTGTACTTAAAATAGAATTCAAATTAAGAAGATTTACTGTCGTAAATCACGTAGAAAAACCAATGAAAAGTACATATTTATACGTATAGATTAGAATATTAATTTATTGTTTGGGCTAAAATATTACCGTTGTTTAGTTTTAAGAATGTATAGTAATACTATAATTTAAGTTAGAAGCCATCCTACCTGGGATCTTAGACATTTTAATTGTTTTTACAAGTTGATTCTTGTATTTTTATGATATATTTTTATATTGATAACTAACTGGCAGGTGGACATTTAAGTATTGAATACGTTACACAGTTTTATTTTGTAAAGTTAGGATATTTGTTTATATCTTATTTTATACAGATAAGTTATATATTTATATATTAATTATTTATCAATATTTTATTATATCTTACTTATTATACATAATATTATGCATTCTAATAGTGACAGCGATGATTATTTTTCTGCAGATAGTGATGATGACAGTTTTGTTAGTGTTCCTTAAATGGCAGATAACATCGGATCTGTATTTTCCGATGTTCCAATAAACTTTAATGTTGTGCATATCAATGCACAGAGTATGCCCGCTCATTTCCCAGATATGCTGGCAAATTTAGACAGTAAGAACATACACGCTATTCTCGTCTCTGAATCATGGCTTAAGCCATGCCTTCCTTCTACTTCTTATTCTTTGCCCGGCTTCCAGCTTATCAGAAACGACCGGACTAGGGGTGGTGGCGATGGTGTTGCCATTTCTCTTCGATCCTTTATAGCTTATACTGTGATAAGCGTGTCTTCACAACCGCCTCCCTCCAACGCTGGTGAGCACCTGTTTCTGGAAGTAGAGCTACATCACACTAAACTCCTTCTCGGTGTTTACTACTGGCCTTCCTTGCGTATTGACTTCTTTTCCTCTTTTGGAAATCTCTTACTTAACCTATCTCCTTCTTACAGTCAAACTATCATTATGGGTGACTTCAACACTTGTCTTCTTAAGAAAGATTCACGTTCTTCCTCTCTTTATTCTATTTCAGTCTCGTGCAATCTTCATATTCTACCTCTGAATGCACTGCATGCATGCATGCATGCATGCAATCACTTTTCTAATTCTACACCCTCACTTTTAGATCTAATTTTTGTTTCTTCACTACTTCTGTGCCGACGAATTTTCCTATCACAACCTTATTTTTCTCTCTTACAAAATTCGACCTCCTAAGGCAAAACCAAGAATACTTTTACAAGGCAACTTTGCTGGCATGGATACTGAACGTCTTCGTGGTGACGCAGGGGCAATTGTTCCCCAGTTCTAAAGTGGGGTCCAATTTTATAGTCTGTGCATTTCCTTATTCAGAGACCTTATCTGATAAAGAAAACAACCAGATAAGTAAACTAAATCTATTATTATATAATAGTACATATCGTCATAATGACAAAATTTTATTCTTTGACACTAATACTTTTATTAAAATTAATATTATTTTAACAAAAGATACTATGTATTTTTCTCGCTCTTTTAAACGCTAACTTGCTAAATTATTAGCATTTAATTTATACAGTGACCCCAGTACTGTTAGAGTACATTTAATTGAACCTGACATAATATATGACAATTCCATTTAATATTGACATTCATAATAATAATAATTTAAATTAAATTATGAGACAATAGAGAACACCTCTAGCTATAATAAGATTACTCGTAAATCTTTGACTAATACACTTAAACATAATAACAAAAATTTTATTAAATTAGTACATCAGAATATAAGAAGTATGATTAATAAAGATTTAGAAATGGAATTGTTTATGATCTGTAATGCAGTTGATATATTTTGCATCACTGAACATTGGCTAAAAAGCAACCAGTTCATGTTCAATTTCAGTAATCATATAGTAGGGAGCCCGTTTAGCCAGCAGCAAGCAATACGTGGTGGCTCGATGATTTTAATTAATAAGTAACTTAAATTTAAGGAGCGTCATGATATTGTAAGTCTGTCTGTTGAGCGAACTATTGAGGTATCCTGTGTGGAACTGAGGAGATTTATTCTAATAAGTGTATACAGGCCTCCTTCAGCATTGTATGATAGCTTCGAGCGTATTATGTATGAGATATTAAACAAAGTTGCAAAAATAAATAAAAATGTTGTTGAGGGCGGTGACTTTAATGTAAATTTATTGGAGAACTAGAGGACGCCAGCAGCTATGCCTGCATTTTTTTTTAATTTACCCGTTTTTGCCGATCCCGTGGGAATTTCGGGAAATCCCTTCTTAGTGCACCCCTACGGTCCCCAAGAAACACACATGCCAAATTTCAGCTTCCTGCGCCCAATAGTTTCGGCTGAAGCGTGTCTGTCAGTCAGTCAGTAACGCTAGGATTTTATATATTAAGATAGTAGTCTTAGTACATAATTGAAAGCGCTATTTCTATCACATAATCTGAAGAACTTATTCTTAGAGCCCATAAGAGTTACTTCCTTTACATCTACTTGCCTAGATAATATATTTACAGAGTAAGAGACAAGCAAATTATTAGACAGTTAGACTCAGACCATTGTGGACAGCAGATCTCCTTTAATGATAATAGTAAGAATGTTTCTAGGCAAAATGTAGTTGTAATACCTAAAACTGCAACTCGTTTTGCTAGGTTTCAAAGTAAACTAATGACTAGCTGGTCACTGTTAGATGATGAAGGTGACCCTAATTTGTTATATAATAGTTTCTTCAAGCGTTTTGTACAGAATTTAATTCGGTTTTCACACCTAGAACGATTACAGTTGGAGGTAATGCAACCAGGCGCGGTCCGAAGGGGGGGGGGGGTCACAGGGGACATGACCCCCCCAAAATCTAAGGTTAAATTGAAAAATTTGCCAAATAATAAAAAAAAACAGAAATCAGAAGAAATCAGAGGTTTTTTATTTGTTAAACATGGGTATACACCTTATAAAGGTCTTAAAATAAAACATAGCGCTCCATGCCTTGTCATTGGACATACAAATAAGTAGTTATTAAAATGTCATGCAGTATTATAATAATTATTCAACAAATTGGCATAATGAGAATAACAAAAAAATTAAAGTTCATTAACCTAAATTGGATACATCATTTAGAAAGTCATTTACTGAATAATAACATTTTTCTAGTAGAATTTGATTTAGCTTTTTTTTTAATTTTATAAGGGTCATATTTTTAATTGTGTCAGGTAACTTGTTGTAGATTTTTGGTGCGATGCTAAAGAAACTCTTTTGCACTAGCGCTGTTGAACACTTAACATTACACAATTGATTATTGTATTGTGCGCGTATTGGGGCCCTCCTAACATCAGACATTTTAGTAAACAAATTTATATTACCTACTTTTTAAAAGGAAATTTCTAGCTATCCCCTAACAGCGATAAATTTATAGTTTCCTGATTCTATCTAGTGGTGTTTTTATGGACTACGTACGATGGCCAAAATAACTTGGAAATTACATCTAGTTTAGAACCAAGGAACCGAACGAACTCGATATGCGTCGTTATGATAAAGATTGTTTAACAATATTCTAATACCTAATGTAATTTGTCGGTTTATTGTAAAGATTCAAGATAAAGGCTTTCTACTTAGTTGTAAATTGTGATTCTTGTTGTTAAGTTTTGTGATTGAGGAAAAATTAAGATATAACTTAATGTCGAATACTTACTACATATAATTTAATTTGAAGAACAGTGCTTCATTTAATGACACCTAATTTTATAATAAGTCATTGTAAGTAATATTGAGCCTTTCCCGCCAATTTAGTGCAACCGACAAAAACAAAATTTTACGGGAGAAGGTTTTTTTTTTAATATTTTTATACAGAAATGTGCTAATAAAGTAAAATTTGATGTACGTTAATGATTTTGAGATATTTATATGTATATTTTACAGGAGAAGGTTTTTTTTAATATTTTTATACAGAAATGTGCTAATAAAGTAAAATTTGATATACATGAATGGTTTTTAGACATTTATATGTCTAATTAAAAAAACGGGTTGGGTTTCGAAACCAGACGCCTGAATTTGAGGGTATTGGTGGTGTAGGGGGCTTTAAGGAGTTAGTTTTAATCCCCTTCAAGTAATTTTGCCTGCCGGAGTAAATATTTTTAATCAATTTCCAAAAATTCTTCATTCAAATATGTAAAACGGAATGTAATTTTAGGTTTTATGTGAAAGTTACTAAATAGGTTGTGTTAGGTTCTCATACGACCCTTAACCCGACGATAGGAGCCCTGCTTCGCAGGGCTCCGTCAACCTAAGTTTATTGAACTAGTGCTAATCAATAAAAGCGATATTTAGGTTTTATGTGAAAAACGTGAAACGAAACGCAAACCCACCATCTTGGAATGATGATATTGACAGCTAATGTCAAATTTGTGCGTCGTTGCTTTCAAGTGCCTAGGCTGAGGTGCGACTGTAATAAGTAACTAAATAGGTTAGGTTCTCTTTTGACCCTTAATCCAAAAACAGGAGCCCTGCGAAGCAGGGCTCCGTTAACCTCACTTTATTAAACTAGTGTGAAGAATGTGGAAGTTGGCAGTGCCATACACGACGATATTTGGAGAATTTTTTTCTTCAGAGTAAACCAAGTAGGTATTTCCGGCAAGTGAAAATGGTGAGGGGAGGTTCCGAGACCTCCCCTCCTCCGCCCCAATCACTCAAAACCCCTAAAAACGGCGACGTATTTCGAAACTTTTACCAAAAAACTACAAATATAATAATAATAAGTATTTACGCTACAAATGGCGATCCAGATACATATTTTTATTAGTGTAGTGAGTGACCCCCTCCAAAATATCAGGCTGCGGCCGCGCCTGAATGCAACCTTCTGTGAATGGGCAACAACTGGGCTTCACAAAAGTAGAAAGAGATTGCCGATAGAAAGCTAAGTCTCTTTACCTGAGTTCAAAGATTAGGAGTAGTGACGATAAAATGAAAATGACATGGAATATTATAAACAGCGAGACTGGGAAAGTTAAAAGAAAAAGTTCAAAATTTGGTTTGAACATTGATAACGACACTATTACATCAGGCTCAAAAGTTGCATCGGCGTTTAAAAGTTTTTTTCCTAATATCCCCGTTATTACTACTAGATCTTTGGACTCATCAAACAATGCAGCGGAATCTCTTTTAAAAGAAAACATGAGTACAATTTATAGTAACTTCTCATTTCAGTATATAAATTCAAATGATGTTATAAAAGCTTTTAATACTATAAATATAAAGAAGACTACACACTTGTGGGGAAATTCCGTTACTATTACCAAGTCCATTATTGCTTCAGCTGCTAACAGATTAGCTTTAATATTTAATAAGTGTATTGACTGTGGTGTATTTCCTGATCTTATGAAAGATAGCAAGGTAATACCTTTGTACAAAGCAGGTAGTTTGACGACTGGTTGGCGCAGCGGGAGTGTAAGCGACTGCGACGCCGAAGGTCACGGGTTCGATTCCCGCTCAAGTCAAACATTTGTGTGCATGAACATGGATGTTTATTTGGTCTGGGTGTTTCTATGTATAATATGTATGTATTTACAAAAAAAAAGTATTTATGTATGTTGATCCATTGTCTAGTACCCATAGTACAAGCTTTGCTTAGTTTGGGACGAGATGGTGATGTGTGTATGTGGTAAAATATATTATATAAAACAAACCTCGTTTGAAGAAGGACAAGTCATAGTGCTCGGGAAACACCGCAGCAGGTAGTTCATTCCAGAGCCTACACGTACGTGGTAGAGAATATCGCTGGAAGCGCACCGTACTAGATGAGAATGCTTCCAGGTAGTACGGGTGAACTCTACTGCGTCGGCGAGTGTTACGTTGGTAGAAGGGTGACCCTGGTACCAAATTAAACAATTCTTCGGAGCACTCCCCGTGAAAGAGTCGGTAAAATACGCAGAGAGAACCAAAGTCTCTCCGCTGCTCCTGCGACTCTAGTCTAGCCGTGAGATCGGGATCATCGACTATTCAAACAGCTCGTCTCTACAGAACGTCAAGTGGATCAATGATATTTTAATAACAACGAGCTTCTACACTCCAAACTATTTGGTTTTACAAAGGGACGCTCCACGACCGATGCCGGTGTTGAGCTTGTAAAACATATATTTGATGCCTGGGAGGATTCACATGATGCTTTAGGTGTCTTCTGTGATTTGTCCAAGGCCTTTGATTGTGTAGAACATGATACATTGATCAGGAAATTACATCACTATGGTTTAAGTAGTTCTGCTCTGCATCTTCTTACTTCTTAATTGAGTAATAGGATTCAGAGAGTTGATGTCAACGGGACGCGTTTGCATGGGTCTCTAGTCAAAATGGGCATCCCACAGGGTTCAATCCTCGGTCCTTTTTTATTTTAAGTGTATATTAATGACTTACCACACCTCGTTAATTACAAGCACGGAATAGTACTGTTTGCTGATGATACCTCACTTTTATTTAAATTAAAACGACAAAAATTTATATGGACGATGTAAACATTGCTATCTCAAAGGTGGTTTGCTGGTTTGAGGTTAACAACCTGCTTTTAAATAGACTTAAAACTAAATGTATTCGATTTTTGATGCCTAACGTCAAACAAGTGAACACCTCAGTGAAGGTCAAGGATGATGTGTTGGATCTTGTGGATAACACCAAATTTTCAGGCATTACACTAGATTCTAAGCTGCAATGGGGACCAGATATTAGTAAATTGTCGAATAGACTCAGCTCTGCAGCATACGCAGTCAGGAAAATTCGCCAGTTATCTGACATTGACACTGCCAGGCTTGTATATCATAGCTATTTTCATAGTATAATGTCATACGGTATTCTCCTGCGGCGAAATGCTGCCGACATTCAGACCATCTTTGTTCTGCAGAAAAGATCTATTCGAGCAATTTATAATTTGAATTATGGGGCTTCGTTAAGGAATAAATTCAAGGAAATAAACATTTTAACAGTTGCAAGCCAGTACATTTATTCCAAAAAAAAAATCTTATCAAGGCCAATGTGTCCGCTTTTACAATAAATTGCCAAGCAATATTCAAAATTTAAGTTTTAACAAATTCAGAAAGGTGATAAAACGTAAACTTTGTCAAAAAGGGTACTATTCACTGCTAGATTATATTGAAGACAAAAATGCTTGGGATTAATTTGCTCGGTCCCACAGGCTACTTATGTATGATTAGTGTTAAGTTTCATGTGAGTGTGAGTTATTGTGTCTATATTATGCTAGTTTAGTACTTTTATATTATTATTAAAAAACCTTATTAATTGACAACAACATTATAGACACACCAGCTCATATACCTATAAAAACTCAATGTAGTTACTAAGTTTTTAAATTGTATAGAATCAAGACGAACACAAGAGTGGCCCGGAGTTTCTTGCCTGATTCTTCTCACGAGGCTCTACTTTCTGAACAGGCATTTTTTTTTCAATGCTCAACTATGTTAATATGCATTTAAAGTAACTTTTTTATTTGTAAGATCTTCTGACGTGTCCAAAAAATTTAAACATTTTTATGGAAATAAACATATTTGAATTTCAGTTTGAGTTTGATTGACTAGATGCCACTGTTTTCCGCTGTAACAGTTGATGATAAAGTCGAAATATTTGAGAGGCAATTTACTGAACTTTATAATGTACATGCTCCTATACGTGCGATTAAACTGAAACATCATCCTTCGCCCTGGTTTACCAATGAAATAAGGATACTTATTCAATATACTTTGACGACCGGTTGGCGCAGCGGGAGTGTAAGCGATTGCTAAGCCGAAGGTCGCGGGTTCGATTCCCGCACAAGTCAAACATTTGTGTGCATGAACATGGATGTTTGTCTTGGTTTGGGTGTTTCTATGTATAATAATTATGTATGTATTTACAAAAAAAAAGTATTTAAGTTTGTTTATCCATTATCTAGTACCCATAGTACAAGTTCTGTTTAGTTTGGGACTAGAGGGTGTTGTGTGAATGTGGTAGAATATTATAATTATTATTATTAAAGGAAAGCAGCGGCGAAATCAAAATTCAAGTCAAATCCAACTGAGTCTAATAAAGAAAAATATTGTGACGGCCGGTGTCATGTCAAAATTGTCATCACAGCGGCTGTCAAGAACTACTGACGTCTACACAGCAAACAAGCCGGCCGAAACACAATAATTTATTAGCAAAGAGGTTTGAAGACTATTTTATTATTTGGAAATGAGTTTTTAGTTCGATGACGTATACACTCTGTCAAGTGCTCGCCAAATTCACCAGTCATTGACAACAAGGCGATGGCCGTGCGGATAACACATTCCGTTCACGTGCTGAGGGCGTGGGTTCAAATCCCAGTCATAACAGTTATGTGGATTATGGTTTTTATGAAATTTGGAAAATGTTTATGAATATTTGGCAAATATTTAAAAAAAGATTATTTAAATATTTCGAATAAAAAGTAGAAAATTCTAGAAAGTTCAGGAAGGAATAGAAAGGTTAAAAAGAGACAGGAGATAGAAAAAACAATTGAATTATGAAATGACAATCGAAATTAGTGAATCTAGAACATTCCTAGGGGTATATAAGGCGGTGTAGACGCGCTGAGCGCCAGTTTAAGTTGAAAAGTGGTAAAGTGAAGAAGAAAAGGAAGAAGTAAAAGGAAGAAAGAAGAAGTAGTAAAATAAAGTGAAGTGAAAGTATAGTGCAGTTAAGTGCAGTGAAGTGCAGTGAAAAGTGCAGTGCAACAGACGCTAGTGTTGGTACTGTCCGCGTCGAAATTAAACGGCGCGTCGTGTGTGAAGTCGAATAAAGTGTCATCAGTGCTACTCGGTGTTTCCTACCAATACCGTTACCCCGTCCGTAATAATTAGTGTCAGAAGTGGGATTGGAAGGAATAAAGATGCCAGTCATGCCGAGGGAAAGGCCTACGACACGTGCGAGGGCTGCCGCTCAAGAACAAGGCGACTCTAACCCAGAAGTCGTGGGCAGGGAAGCTCCTTCGCAAGGAGGTGGCTCCGAAGGAGAGGTATTAACGTCCGCAACAGTCGCTCCAGGAAAACTCGCAGCAGCTCAAATCCGAACTCTAGCAAAACTCGCAGCAGCTCAAATCCGAACTCCAGCAAAACTCGCAGCAGCTCAAATCCGAACTCCAGCAAAACTCGCAGCAGCTCAAATCCGAACTCCAGCAAAACTCGCAGCAACTCGAATCTCGACTCGAGCAGTCATTACAGCAAAACTTGCAGCAACTCAGCGAGATAATTGAGAGCCAGGATGAGATTCGCCATTATATATCGGAGAACGCCCGTAAGATCGCTGAGATGGAGATGTGTATCAGTGAAGTGCGATCTCGCGTGGCTACTATAGAGGAAGAGATACAGTCCTGCAAGGCGTCAGTGTTGGAAGAGGTGCAGTCCCGCATGGCGTCAGTATCAGAAGAGATACACACCGGTATAGCTACGATAGAGGAGGAGTTAAAGAAGAAGAAGTCCAACAGCCCTTCGGTTTCTATCAACTCATCAAGTTCTGGTGGTTATTTAAAAGTACCATTATTCGATGGTAACACTTCCTGGGAGGCCTACAGAATACAGTTCGAAGCCGCTTCTATTAGCAACGGTTGGAATGTTGACCAGGCCAAGTTTGCACTCATTCTGGCGTTGCGTGGAGAAGCATTATCGGTGCTTGAGGCCGTGGGAAAGGACACTACTTAAGCACAGCTGTTTGAGGCTCTAGAAACCAGGTTTGGAGACGAGCACTTAAAATATGTGTTCCGAGCCAAGTTATGCAACCGCCGTCAGTATCCGAACGAATCCTTGCAGCAGTGGGCGATGGAAGTGACGAAGATGGTGCGAAAAGCTTATCAGTCGACACCCGCGGAACAAGTTCAAAGCATGCAACTCCAGGCGTTCATCGACGGAATTTATGACGATGAAGTCAGAGCTGCCGTGCGCCTGAAACACCACAATAATGTTAAAGACGCATTAGCACATGCTTTAGAAGTGGAGGCTTTTCAACAAGAAATTACGAGTGATCGAGACAGGGTTATTGCAGCGGAACTAGAGAGAACTGGTCGCAGATCTTTTGTCCTAAAGTGTTATAACTGTAGAGAGCCCGGACATTTAAGGCGTAGCTGCCCGAAACATGTAACAGAAAGGCGTCAGATTGACGCTAGTGTTCAAGTGTTGAAAGATGATCAGGAAGCGATTACATCCAGGACTTCGATGCAAGCGCTGATCAGAAGACGGAAAGCTCCGAAAGTTCGTATTAGAAAACGCACGGATGGAAATGGTTTAACTATCGATGGAGCAGTCAATGGCTTTATATGTTTGCTGACCCTGGACACCGGTGCGACACGAACGGTTATGGGAACTCGTTTGACAAGAAAGAATGGAAAGATTCTAACGCCGTCAACTTCACTTCGACTGACGACGGCTACCGGTCAGTACATCCCAGTTATAGGCGAACAGATGGTTGTTATAAAAATAGGTGACAGCCTTTACTGGCAACGAGCGGTGATTGCAGACATCGTAGACGATTGTATTGTTGGGCTGGATTTCTTTAGAGATCATCAGTGCAGATTAGACATCAAAGGTGGTATACTTAAGTGTGGAGATGTGGAAATTCCAATGAAAGGTGGTAGCATGAGGAAAGTTTTGTGCCTCAAAAAAAGCAGATTTGTACATAGATCACAGGCTTCAGCTCCTATATCTACGAAGCTTAATGACTTGATCCATGTCGAAAGGGGAGCGGTGTATCATCAGTCTAAGGATGCGCGGGACGCGCATGTCTTAGAGGGGGGTAGTGTGACAGCCGGTGTCATGTCAAAATTGTCATCACAGCGGTTGTTCAGAACTACTGACGTCTACACAGCAAACAAGCCGACCGAAACACAATAATTTATTAGCAAAGAGGTTTGAAGACTATTTTATTATTTGGAAATGAGTTTTTAGTTCGATGACGTATACACTCTGTCAAGTGTTCGCTAAATTCACCAGTCATTGACAACAAGGCGATGGCCGTGCGGATAACACATTCCGTTCACGTACTGAGGGCGTGGGTTCAAATCCCAGTCATAACAGTAATGTGGATTATAATTTTATGAAATTTGGAAAATGTTTATGAATATTTGGCAAATATTTAAAAAAAGATTATTTAAATATTTCGAATAAAAAGTAGAAAATTCTAGAAAGTTCAGGAAGGAATAGAATGGTTAAAAAGAGACAGGAGATAGAAAAAGCAATTGACTTATGAAATGACAATCAAAATCAGTGAATCTAGAACATTCCTAGGGGTATATAAGGCGGTGTAGACGCGCTGAGCGCCAGTTTAAGTTGAAAAGTGGTAAGGTGAAGAAGAAAAGGAAGAAGTAAAAGGAAGAAAAAAGAAGTAGTAAAATAAAGTGAAGTGAAAGTACAGTGCAGTAAAGTGCAGTGCAACAGACGCTAGTCGAAATTAAACGGCGCGTCGTGTGTGAGTCGAATAAAGTGTCATCAGTGCTACTCGGTGTTTCCTTCCAATCCCGTTACCCCGTCCGTAACAATATATTAAAGCTCGAAATCACTGCAATAGGGTGTGTAGGGATGCACAACGCCAGCACATTCACAGCTCCGTACAAAACGGTGATCCATCGAAGGTATGGAAATTTCTTAAATCACTTGGGGTTGGAAAGCAACGGCAAAATACTGCTCCTAATACAATTGATATTAACATGCTTAACCAGCACTTCTCTGCTTCGTCGTATTATGATAGGACCACAAAAAATAAACACCCTTAATTATCTTTCATCGCTTCCAACTCCTGATTATAATAATAGTCCATTTGTCTTTAGTCAATTTACTGAATGTGATGTAAAGAAGAGTATCTTATCCATAACATCCAACGCAGTTGGCAGTGATGGTAACACCCGTAATATGATCCTTCCAATCCTTGATGAAATCCTACCTATCATTTCGCACATCCTTAATTTCTCCATATCCAGTGGCATTTTCCCAACTGCTTGGAAAAATGCTCAAGTCATCCCTTTACCTAAGAAACCTAATCCTGAATCCTTTTCAGAATATCGTCCCATATCCATATTACCTTTCCTTTCCAAAGTTCTTGAACGCCTTATCCACAACCAACTCAACACATTCCTTTCTAAAAATAATATCCTTAATCCCTTCCAATCCGGCTGCCGCCCTGGTCATAGTACCACTACCACCCTTGTCAATATTACGGATGATATCAGATCGGGCATGGAAGATGGCAAACTCACGGTGCTCTGTTTTTTTTGACTTTGATGTTCTCCTTGCCCGATTAGGCTCTCTTAACATATCTCCATGGGTGATGGACTGGTTTCGTAGTTACCTGTTTGGTCACCGACAACTCTCAATTTTTATAAATAATATCTCTAACCATATGTCTTCTTCCTACCACCTATATGCAGATGAAATGCAGATTTGTTGTCAAATCAAGCCTGAAAGCCTGTCTCAAGGTATTACAATAATAAATAATGATCTGGATCAAATTTGTGACTGAACGAAAAGGTTTGGACTCAGAATTAATCCTACGAAGACTCAGGTAATTTTGGTTGGTAGTTAGAGACTAGACCAGACTAATCTCTAAGATCGACTGGTCAATGGTTCCCCTTGTATCTTTTGATGGTATTCCAATTCCTTTCAGTGACAAAGTAAAGAACTTGGGGATATACATTGACCAAACACTCTCTTGGAGCTTTCAACAGTTTCAACTGCAAAGTACTAGTCGGAAACTCTTTGCAGCTGCCGCATCGCTAAGAAGATTGCGAAATTTTCTTCCAATTGCCACTAAAGTTGCACTTCTGCAGTCTATCCTTCTTCCTATTCTTGACTATGCCGATGCCAGCTATCTAAATCTTAATGAGGACCAGCTAGACAAGCTTGAGTGATTCTAAAATGTTGTATACGGTTCATATTTGGTTTACGCAAATATGACCACGTTTCCGAATTTTGAAACAAGCTCAAATGTCTGCCCATCCGCCTTCGCTGGAATACTCATATTCTCTGTCTCTTGTACAATATTCTGTTTAATCCTTCATATCCCTTATATCTCAAGAATAGATTTGTCTATCTGCATAACACACATTCTAAGTGCTTGAGATCATCGGAAAATCTTAAGTTGAAAAGTCCTGTGCATTTTACTAAGTTCTTTGATAAATCTTTTACTGTCTTACCTGTCAGATTGTGGAATGCACTACCGGAAACGATAAGACGTTCAAAATCCTTGCCAATATTTAAAAATCTTCTAAAGAAACATTACTTGTCACTACAATAACTAACATTCCAGTGATATCTTCTATATTTTAGTATTTTATAATGTATATTACATAATATATATTATGTAGATATATATATTTATATATTTGTGTATTTATGTATTTATATACTTGTGATTTATTTTATATTATTATCATATTTAATTTATGTATATGGATTTTGGAAGTATATGTTTTTCTTATCGGCTTAGATAAGCTTATTTTAGTTTTAAGTATACAGTTATAATTATTTTAATTTGTTTGACCCGTTATAGTGCACCCGCATACTACCTGTCCTATTATTTAATTCTGTCCGTACACGGTTGTCTGCCAGAAATCGCATTATGCGATAAGACCGCCCTTGTAACACTAGTTTATAAGAAACTCTCTGTAATGCACTCTTGTTATTGCCTGGTGTACAATAAAGAATTAATTATTATTATTATTATGTAGTGTCATAATAATATATTTTATAATGGGACCATACTGAATCCTTCCTGTAAGAGTCTTACTTGTACTTGATCTTACTATCGGTACTTTAAGTAATCTTCGATTACAGTATATTACTGCTTCTCACAATATTTTAAGAGAAAATACTGTGAGACGCATTTTAAACTATAATATTTTGTTAATGTTTGCCTTTCTAGGTGATATAAATGCAGTATGAGAGAAATAAAAATGTTTTTTGTTTGAATTATTCATTTCGAAAATTTAATGCAAATTACCTGAAAATTTATGCTTCTAGCTTTTACAAATTAAACTCTAAGTAAAACTACAACAACAAACGATTACCCAAAGTTATTGTTGCCAGTAAAACAGAGTCGAAAAGTCGTTGGCACGAGCTAAAAAGTAACAAACGGAACTCTTCACATGTACCTATATGTATGTACCTAATATTTTGTTAATGTTTGCCTTTCTAGGTGATATAAATGCAATATGAGAGAAATAAAAATGTTTTTTGTTTTAATTATTCATTTCGAAAATTTAATGCAAATTGCCTGAAAATTTATGCTTCTATCTTTTACAAATTAAAATCTAAGTAAAACTACACCAACAAACGATTACACAAAGTTATTGTTGCCAGTAAAACAGAGTCGAAAAGTCGTTGGCACGAGCTAAAATGTAACAAACGGAACTCTTCACATGTACCTACATGGCAAAGTGCTTTGACTAAACCGGGCACTAGCGTCAGCCCCCGGGATTAAAGCGCGCTCGAAGAAAAATACTTTCCTGGTTGAACTATTTTTATGTTTTATTTACAACGAGAAATGAATGCGCTAATGTATTTTTTATTAAAGAATTGAATTTGCAGAAGCGTTTGCTAGGTGGTTAAGATTTTCTGTGAAAATTAGTTGCGTATTACTGTTATGATTTTATTTGATACGTTTAATGTTTGTATGCGATGACAGGTTATCGTTTTGATTGACTGCCTTGATAATTTTTATTATATATTGTTTATTATATCTATATGTATTGTTTATATCGCTGCTTAAATTCAAAAGAGCCACAATTCTAAAAAAGTACAAATCCTTTTTAAAGCAAAAATCGTATCAATGCTGCCTATATTTTTATGTTCCAAAAAGACACCCAGTATTTTCGCATTAAAAATGGAGCTGATCACACAACAGCCCTTTTTGAATTTTGTCACTTAGGTGGCTAACTTCAGATCAAAGCCGCCATTTTCCCAGTTGCGAACCTGCAGTCAGTGCGAAGGCACGTTTGTTATGTGAAAAAGGGCCACATTCCGAAAAAGACCCTTACTTGCATCGAAAGTTTTAGTGAAAAGTGCCACATTTCAAAATACGACCGTATTGATTTAAAAATACATGTAAGTATAACATTATCTCATATGGAAAAGTACCGTATTTTGTGATATGTCCATTTTGAGTTAAAATAAAATGTGTTTTATTATTATTGTATTAAAGATAAGAGCAGTATTTGGAATGCTTCTGTTTTGCATATAAAAAAAGGGTTATTGTAGAAGTATTTATTTCAACAAATGCAAAGTTTCAATTTGAAACTTAACACAATAATTACAACCTACAAGGTTGTAATTATTGTGTTAACTTTTAAATGAAATATTCATGCAAGGTCAAAAAGGTTTAAAATAGTATATTGTTTTGTAGCGGGATCATAATATTGTTATACGCATGAATTGTGTCCGTCAACAATTTAACTAATAACTATATTTCTTTATTTATAGAATGAATAGCAGCGCCGGATTATGAATATTATCAATACAAAAACAGAGTAATGTCAAACAACTTCAAAACATTTTGCCCCGCAATTTAGCTCAGTTACCAAATTTGTTGAGCCCGATGAATTACCGCAGCTGCTAGTATTGTCTGATTACATTCAAGTAGAACCACATTCCTTGTTAAAAGATAGCCAATCAATTAACGATTCTTTTGATACGCATTCATTGCCATAGAGCCAGCACAACCTTGATGTCTCATTACTTGATGAAATTAGCTTATCTGATTATGGAAGGCCAGAAAAAGGCCAAATTATGTTGTTGAAGAAAGCACCTCTGTTAGTGACTCAGATTCAAGTGATTCTTCGTCTACGAGCTCCGGCACAAGCAGCACAACAATTTTTTTGTCAGATGATAGTGTACAGGATCCTGATTTCAAAGTAGACGCAATAACTGATTCGGACTCGGATGAAGATATTCAAAACAATTGCTTTGAAACTCAGCAACTCAACGTCGAAGATCAGCTAGACAGCGTGGGATACCAGGCTCCTAACGTAGAAATCCACAAGCCAACCGACAGCCTTGAAATTCGGTCACAATCAAGCGTTGACCCAGAACCTTCTGGTGTTGAACATCCTGTTGATTTACAAAGAGCGTCTCGTAAAAGAAAAGCCAATCCGGTATATGGAAGACGAATGTAAGTAAACTATTGCGGAATAGTAGTAAAGCTTACAAAAGCTTACACATCTATGGCAAAATAAAAAAAAAAAACGAATGAATGCTAAGAAATTTGGAACTACATGTTCTGACAAGTGCAAGTTCAAATGTGGTGAAATATTCTCCGAATGGTACCTGGTTTTTGAAGCATAGTGGAATATGGCTGATTTACAAGCTCAGAGAAGATTTATCTACAGCAATATATACCTTGGAACCAAAATATCGATTTATTCGTGTAGGCAGTACTCGACAAAATGTCAACCAAGGTTATTATTTGCCCCGAGAAAATAAACGCATCCGCGTATCTCTAATAATAGTAAGTAAGTATAATTACTAACATTCGGATTTGCTTAGACTGATTGAAACCCATAGACTGATTTCAGTAGAGTGATAATTTGAAATGTTACTTATAGATGTCGATATTGCATAATCCACACTCAAAATGCTGGATATCTTGAGATTAGCTCTAAAAGTACATTTAAAATGTACGTATTTTATTTGCTTTGTATCTTTTTATGGTTAAGAAGAAAGGAGTGCCTGGAAAAATACCTGACGTTGATTCAAGCCATGTACGCTGAATGCAGAACGCAAGTCCGATCCACGGTATCACAGCCAGATTCGATGTGGCCGTAGGCTTGCACCAGGGGTCGGCCCTTAGCCCCTACCTCTTCCTATTAATTATGGATGCTATATCATCGGATATACAGGAAGAGGCACCCTGGTGCATGCTGTTTGCCGCTGACATCGTTCTGGTAGTGGACAAAAGGTGCAGAGCAAGCTGGAGGAGTGGCAGCAGAGATTGGAGAATGTAGGACTGAGAATAAGCAGAACCAAGACAGAGTATATGTTCTGTGACTTTGGCGGTCCCTCCAGTCCTATACCGGTTACACTCGGCGGTACACCTCTACCAGTATGCTCCGATTTTCGCTACTTAGGTTCACTCCTGCAAGATGACGGCAAAATTGATCGGGATGTTAGGCAACGAATTAAAGCAGGATGGATGAAATGGCGACAGGTCTCAGGCACAATATGCGATCACAAAATGCCTTTGAAGATAAAAGGCCGCACGTATAAGGCGGTTATAGGGCCTGTCGTACTGTATGGTGCTGAGTGTTGGGCTACAAAGAAGATGGATGAGAAACGATTGCATGTTGCTGAGATGAGAATGTTACGTTGGATGTGTGGAGTGACAAGAATGGACAGAATTAGGAATGATTACATAAGAGGTAGTATAAAAGTGGCGCCCATTGGTGAATAGGTAAAAGGGAGTCGATTGGCCTGGTATGGACATGCTATGCGAAGAGATGAGATGTACATAGGTAAGAAAGTGATGAATATGCACGTAGAAGGACGAAAAGGTAGAGGGCGGCTAAGGAAAAGATGGATGGACTGTGTGAGGATGGATATGAAAGAGAAATGGGATAAACGATCGGATGACTGGTGACAGAGAAGTATGGAAGCGAAGGAAATACTGCGCCACCCCCAAATAAATTGGGACCAGGGCAAGACAATGATGATATCTTTTTATGGTTGATTTTTTGTAATTTTATTGCAAGGTATTGCTAATATGCTACCATTTAGTTATAAACAAAACACATTATACGAAAAGATACAACAAAACCCATTTTCTGTTTGAGTTGTGGCTTTTTATTTATAAAATTCATAAATATCATATATGTTTTTTTATAATCAAAAGGGCCTTATGTGATGTTTTTATTAACTGGGTAAAACTTATAGGAAATATCAAATTACAAACAAATAGAGGCTTAAAATATACATGCGATGATATATTACACATAGATATACAACATAGATTAATAAAAATAATAAACAAAAACCGATATCAAAACTTGGACGGGCTCTCCTGTAAAAAAGTGACTTTTCGATTTGTGGCCCTTTTGAATTTAAGCAGCGATATATCTAGTTATTGTATAAATAAAGGAAAGTATAGCACTGCCGTCCTTACGAAAAGTGCAATAACTAGGTCAAACCTGATTTTGGAAAAACGCGGGTAAAGATTTTATTTTTGTTTTGTTTGTATCTCCATCACTATACAAGGTATCGGCTTGAAACTTTTACTACATGATGTGTAACAATGTAGAGAATATTATGTGATACTTAATGTTTGTTCCCGCATTTATTTCCGGTATAAAAACCAATAAATAGAATAATGTTAAGTATTATTACTATGTAGAAATAATGTTTACTAGTCATAACCGCAATAAGTAACC
Organism: Euclidia mi; assembly: GCA_944739405.2. NCBI lineage: Eukaryota > Metazoa > Arthropoda > Insecta > Lepidoptera > Erebidae > Euclidia > Euclidia mi. The sequence goes on from OX123183.2 coordinate 32,513,812, forward strand.
TACTTATTGCACTAATGGTTAGGAAACCAACATGATGCATTTTTGAGTATCAATTCTTATTTTTTATTTAACTGCTTCCTAAACAAATGTGCATTAAGTTTCTTATTTATTGCGGTTTTCATTAGTAAGAGACGAATTTAAAACGACAAAGTTTTTTCAAAAAACGGAGATGTTACACTTTTATGTCAAATTCCTATTAATAAACAGAAGATTGCAAAAAAAAAACATGGCGTAATGTGGGTACACCTCTGCCTACCCTTTATATAGTGAATAAAATAAAATCTTTTTTATTTCAAACTAAAAAAGTTCAATTACAATGGGAATCACTTCGCTATCTTACTTATTAATTCTGGTCTATTATCCAGTATTTAAAGTTCAACGGTTACTAATACTCTGTCAGGAAAGTACCGCGATAAGATCAATAACAACGCAAACTGTTTGTTATTCATCCAAATTTATTTTATCACCTTCAAAGTATGCTCCTTCAGAAACGATACACTTACGCCAACGAATAATCCAATTATCAAAACTTTTTGAAACGCTGTTTCCGGAATTGAGTTCAGTTCTCGCCGCGAATTTTCTTTATGTCTTCTACCGATTGAACATGGGTGCCACGAAGTGGTAATTTGAGTTAATCTCTGGGACGCCGGCGGGACATACGTATGTCCCAGGAAAATTTGTTCCGTCCAGTGCTTGCGGGAAACATGTATGTCCCGCAACGACAGCGCCATATTTCACAACTTTAAAAAGACGTTAAAATAATTCCACCAATAAGATTATGCCCTACTATTGCAAAGTATGAATATTCTTTTCAATTCTGCATTGTAATTGGTTGCCATTGTCATAGATTTTTTTTGCAAAAATAACAACTGAAAATTGTTTACCTCAAGTTTGACTTCGTGTGAGTTAGAGTGACAACAGCTCTGCTTTGAAAAACGTGTAGCGACACAATCTCGTAATTTTACTAAATGTAATTATATATCATTATACTCGGAAACTAATCTTGTATTCTATAAAATATAGTTAAGATATGATCATTGTTTAAATTGTAACGAAAAACGATTTTCAAAATATCATTACCAAAAATGGCGGCAAGTTGTAAATACAAACGTTCGCGTTTCAGTTTTGTAAGATTAAGTAGTTAAAAGTCGGTACTATTACTCCATAACCTTTCTAATTTATCATAAACTATTGAGTAAACAATAATAAAATACTAAACTTATGATTTTGATAATTACGAAAGTGAATCTAAATCGGCACAGTTCCGCGCGCGACTATGGCGGCCGTTTCGTACACCAATTATGTGTTGAAACTTTTGTTGATTTATAAAAATATTAGTGAAGTTGATATAAACTGTTGATTAAATTCAATAATTAATTAAGTAGGGTATATAAAGTGCTGTGAGTAATTGCTGCAATGCTAAATATTTGTGAGATTGTGTGTGTTGAAAGTATTATTGAAGAGGATTTTTTCGTATTTTCGAGTTTTATTTCAACGAACTGCAGAGAAAAGGTATTTATACATTATATATCTATTAAAGTGTCGCGATTTCTCGCGATTTGTATAGTGTCATTTGTATAGTGTATATAGCAGCAACATTAATAAATTTATGATGAGCCATAGAGAAAGAGTAAATAATAGCTAACCTCAATGTAAGTACTGGCCACAGCACTGTCGACGATTCTACGTTTGAGGTTTGAACTTAATATAAGAAGAATACGAAGTTACTTTATGACTTCATAGTATTAACATTGTCATTCGAAACATATTGTATATTGTGTAAAAATCAGTTATAAATATGTGTGTGGAGTTACATATACAACGTGTAACGGAAATAACGCACATCTTCAGACACCCCAATTAGAAAACCTTGTTATAATCATAATGCATGCACTGAAATATTTTTTTTATTAGCCTAAACATTGTTTTTTATCGAAAATATTAACTTGATTATAAGTAAAATGCGTGGTTACTACAAACCTGCGCACGCACACAATCACACGAAACGTTTGCTGTGGTAAACAAACGACAGCGAAATACGATACGGTCTATCATTTTTTAACATCGTTAGTGGCTATTGTGACTATCTTAATTTAATCATAATAATCATACCTAGTTAGTATTATTGATACATTAGAAATTAAAGTAAAAGGGTATCAATGAGAGAATTAAAGAAGAAAGGCGTGTTTAAAGTTGTGAATCATAATTTTTTTACAATAATAGAATAACCAAATGACTCACAGGCTTATTGTCACTTGTTTGGCGTCCTCTTTTTAAAATGCTGACACCAGGTGTCCACCACCTGGCTTAAATAATCCTTTAGTTCACTTAACACTTCGGTGTTTCTTTTCACTGTTTCAAAAGCAGCTGATATCTTATTTTAACTCACCGGCACTTTTCGTCTCGTCACAAACAACTAGTGGTTTAATAGGTATGTCCCCATAAAGCAAAAGTTTAGGGGCGTCAAGTCAGGCGATCTAGGAGGCTACTGGACATGACCGCCGCGATCGATCCAGCGCTCCTTGTATTCGACATCACGATGATCTCGAACGTTCTACGTAAAATGCGCGGGGGCACCATCATGTTGATACTTTATACACATTTGTAAATAAACAAGTAAACTTGTTAAAATATTTTTTCACTACACTCACAGAAAATCCAGGTAGATGACTCATTTTATTTATCTAAGCACAACAATGGCCGCCCGGCCGGCGCTGTACCTACCAGCGCGGGCGACCGACGGTGACAAGTGAGACACATTTCGTCTCGCTCTTTCCCGCTGTTAATACGTAAGCGAAAGAAAGATGATAGATATTTTGGTGGTCAATTGTGTGTTATTGTCTTGTACCGACTGTTATGGCGTATTAATGTGTGCGTTCCTGTACGTGGAACCATTAAACAAATGCATTTAAAAAGAAGCCGTTCTACGTTGACTTAAGGTTTATTTTTCTATATTTCGACTTTTCAAAGCAATGAGTGACTACAATTTACGTAACTTTAATTATTTTAGGATAAAAAAAAATGATATTAAAAATGACAGAAATGGATTCAGTAGCCGATTCTAAACAAAGTACTTTCAGGATGTGCATTAAACTTGTTACATGTTGTATATCATTGCCTGCTAGTCTGATGAAACCACAAATGGGCGCTGGAACTAAGTATTTTGTGATTCCTACTGTTTGGAGTAGCTAGTGTTGTAAAGCTAATTATATGGGATCCTATTGTTTCTATTGTATGGTAATTCTGTATTGTAATAGTAATAATGTGTTTAGAGCTCGGCTGAGTGTAAAGACGTTTACCGCCTCAGTTGAGAAAAGAGTAGAGATGTCTTCTAAAAGACCTGATATCGGTGAAAGAGCCGTTTACAGGTATTGTGTTACTAAAACCTGATATCGGTGAAAGACCCGTTTACAGGTATTGTGTTACTAAAACCTGATATCGGTGAAAGACCCGTTTACAGGTATTGTGTTATTGAAAGACCTGATATCGGTGAAAGACCTGTTTACAGGTAGTAGATATTATTATGAAATTATACCCAGAAAGTTCTGGGGCACCTAGACAGCTGTGTGTGTGCTGTTTAAATCTAGGCCTACCAAAGACCCGGTCACACAGGATATTGGGCGCTATTGTAATTGGCAGTTATATATTTGTAATCTTAAATAGAATTTGATAGGACTGCAATGCTAGACTGCCGGACAGTGGAATCATATAACTTTTTAACCTACAGGTCGCACTGTAAGGGTTGTGGATGAACCATACTGATAAATGCTAAAGGCATCGAGGTCAAACAGAGCTATCCATGATAGAAATTGATGTCTACGTCTCAATAGGTAAGTTTCGAAACAATACATTAGCCCGCTCATATTATTCAAATTTCAATATCTATCGGCGTTAAGTTGCATTCCCCATACTCATTATCAAACCTCGCCGACAAAAAGTTTGTAAAATATATTTCAAGGATGCCAAAACCGTCATTATTTTTGTGATACGTTTAAAACTAACTGAGATATAGGTAACACAACGACGCCGGTCAGCTGTTGCTCGGTCAAGACGTTAAGCAGCCGGCACTACCGGACATCTTTTATTTTTCACGCCCGGCGTTGGAAGGGTTAAGGAAAAAGAAAGAATTCAGCTGGGGCCATATCTGGTGAATGTGGGGGTGTTTAATGGTATTTGTTGAGTGTTTGGTAAAAATTCGTTCAGAATGATGGCCTTGTGCAAAGGCGCTTTATTGTGGTGCAAAATCCAAGAAATTTTTTTCCACAAAAATTGCCTTTTTCCTCGAATTTTCTCTCTTAAACGCCGCATAACGCTCAAATAATATTCCTTATTTACCGTTTGACCTTCGGCAAGAATTCCAAGTTCACAACACCGCGATAGTCAAAGAAAAGACTTTGGCGTGGTTTTCCGATTTCGGTTCAGTTGGAAGGCGCCACTCCAAAGTTTGTCGACTAGTTTGCATGTAAAACTCGTAAACCTACGTCTCATCACCAGTAAAAATGCGTTTCATGAATGTTAGGTCGGAATTGACTCGTTCTAACATGTCCTCAGCAACACTCATGCAATTGAGTTTTTGGAGAAAATCCAGATCTTTTGGGACTAACCAAGCGGCAATATGTTTCATACCCAAATGCTGAATTAAAATGATACGGATCGACTCGTGAGATACAGAAAATTCGGTGGCTATCTCCCTCAAAGTTGAATGAGGATTTTTGGTCACTGCTTTCTTCACTTTTGCAATGTTAATTTCATTTGCAGGCGTTGATGGCCTACCTGAGCGAGGCAAATTGCAAATATATATAATATATAATAATAAGCACGAGTTTTTGATAAAGTCGATTCACCTTACGGTGAATTGACTTTATCAAAAACTCGTGCTTATGAGTCAATGTAAATTTTACAGAAGGCTTACGCCTTCTGTAAAATTTACATTGACTCAGAACACGAAATTCCATTGGTAATGCAAAATTTAAGACAAACTCTTTTTTTAGATGTTTTTGTCCATCATGAAATTCACAATACACACTAGATATGATATAACTAAAAACAGAACTGTATTTAATATAACTAATAGATGCAACTCAAACTCCGCGCCAAAATGGAAAACAGTTGTGCCAATCTAATCTCTGTCTAATCTGTTTTATTTTTTGCACGAAATATTTTACTCCCCTCGTACTCCCTAAACACCTCTCCTGGTGCTTGTTATAATCACAATAAATTGATATCGCGTAGGTATACCGTATTCATTTAATCTTCCTAGAAATAAATGCAATATATATCTACTTACTAAATCAATTTCAGTATCCTTCCAATGATTATTAATAAGGTCCCTTAAGATAACTGCAATAACTCAAGCTTATTGTACTTATAACTAGTAAATGAGAATCACAAGTAACGGAATATGGTAATTATAAATGCAGTAACTCTACTTATTGCAGAAATAATTAGTACATTATTTAATACCGTAAATAAGGATCCGTATCATATCTGCAATAACTCAAACATATTGCACTTATAACTAGTTAATGAATATTACAAATTACGAACTATGCTAATTATAAATATAGTATACTATACTTATTGCAGACATAGTTAGTAAAATTTCTTAATAGCGTGAGTAAGTTATTCCTATCTATAGTTATTTCGGTCATGATATGTAAATCATAAGGCATTGACCTAGATATTGTAGTTAGGCTTAGTATTAAAACCAGCTGCGTTATAGATACGTAAAAAGTGTCTTAAAAGAGTATATAGATCTCGTTCTGCTGTTTCCGAATATGTACTTAACTCAATTCGGTGCAAAACTCGAGTTATTGCACTTTTCATAAGGACGGCAGATGCAGGTATAATATTTATTACTAATTATAATATTTCACATTACGGCCTCTAATTCTTTGATAGAAAAACTTACTTTCCCTTTAATAATAATAATTTATCAACTGGGCAATATTTTTTCCTAACAATACTGTTTTTCTTAATTTTTAGTAATTACGTAAACCATAAAAAATACAATTTAGCACCTAATCAACCATTTTTTAGAAAATCACAAGGTATCAATATGTGTGTACTATCAAAGTTTATTATCACTCTTCAAGATAGATTTGCTCCATTGTAGGCAGACATGTTTCACCGACAGCCCCGTTCTGATCAGATATTGAATCATAGTCACTTTCCAAGACAATAAAAATTGGGTCGATATCGTTACAGTCGGACTCTGAGCTCCTATATAGCCATTCCACTAAAATATCTCCATGATCTTTTTTTGAAGCCTTGTTTGATATTTTTTACTGGCATTTTTGTTTTTTGTTACCAATTTTGTACCCGAAGTACCTGGTTTATTCATTTTTATAACATTCATATAATCTATAATAATTCGTATCGATTAAAAGTCACATCAATACCGACGCGTGGTCTGACAAACCACTTGCAATCTAATAAAACAATCAATCTAATCAAACCTCGCCGGAATTGCACGCACCGCCATAGCCACTCCCCATAAACGCTACCGGGCGTCTGCTCGAGGGGTAGAGAAAAGCACAAGGGGTTACGTCTTTGCTAACTTATGAAACTCAAGCTTCCGAACTCTGAAAGTGTGTACATATATTGCGCTGCTTAACAGAACACCACACTGCTAATTTCTTCCAAGCCATCGCGTTACAGGAAGAGCATTCGTGATTAATGATCCTGATAGTAGGACGAAATTGATTTTACATTGAACGCTGTTTACAAGTACGATGGTTTTGTAACATACGATAATATCACAATTGGCTTAGTGTTTTTGGTTGATGCGGCGTTTGAGTGTAGATTTGGTTATGAGAAAAAATATTTCGAGCTTGTGACTTCTTTAACCTTGTTACGTTTCACGTTTGTAGCACTAGAGCAACTGTTCCTTTTATTTCTGAATGCGACAACGCTTAGTTTTTGCCTTAAGTAGTACACTATTATTTAGGTGTGTCTGGTTGCCTCGCTATTTGACACCGCTCAGAGGAACAATCTCTACACCATACAATATTTTGTGGGATGATTAGATCTAAGTCTAATTTTCTTAGTGTCTGTTGTTCAAATACTTACAAGATCAAATCAGGTCGTACAGATATCACTCCTATTCCAGAAGTGAGTCTAATGAGTCTATATATGCTTAGAATACTCTTTTTTATAAACCGACGTTTATAACTGTGGAAGATTTAAAATGTCGCAAATTCGATAGTAAACTGCTTAACAATGTCAGTGACCAACTCATAACTTAGCTATCAAACTGCCACAATATTATTTAATTTGACATGCGCAAATACGCTAATGTTGCAATAACACATATATCAGATTCAGTAAAATGTTCGCATCTACATCAATACCGAATCGGTTACGTATCGTATTATATAAAAGTATTCCTATGTGCGTTATTTGCTCGTTACATGCGACAGATACGACAGATTTGTGCACATTATGTAAATGTAATGTGTTTGTGGAAGTGAAATTTTGATAGCAGTGAATGGTTTTATATACCAATATTCGATGAATATTGAGTACACATACATATATAAAGTTCGTGTATACTGTACGCGTATCGGCAATTTACAGGCACGTCATACTGTATTACGTCAATCGATGAATTATGAGAAACATTCTTTATTTCAAGCGGAATGCTATTTGTGCAAATCGTGTATACTTTGTTGAGTTCATGTTGTCGACGTGGCATATTGAGAGCTAAAGCTTCTCAAATCTCCATTTGAGAAGCTTAGCTTACTTCAAATACAATATTATCAATACGCATACAAATTGTATATGGAATTTCATTGTTCATAATTTTGGTCGTATTATATATCGTACTTATAAAAATAATGGAAAGCGAACGAACTGACTCTCCGAGGTATGTAGGCAGAAAAAAGTAACAATTATTTATTTCTTTATCGATATTAGATTAGATTTGGTTTGACGATTTGACTCAAATATTGCCATAGGACAATACAACCCATTAAAAATGTATTAAGATTAACTGCTAGTTATCGAACTAAATTTTGATATAATTAATTTTAAAGTATTTGCTCTCCATTCGATTGTTCGTATTTCGTTGTTAGGACTGTGATTTTCAATCGTCAACTAGTCTACGGTAGTAGGTAAGGTCAAAACTAAACCAGAAATATAAATAAAACCTGGCACGATCACCCAACCTGGTTAGAGGATCTTCCCGCTAGTTGGAGGAACACAACACGTTTATCCTCCACATTGGTGACCGACGTGATTTTACAAGGCCCAATATAATAACTTTTGCGACGATATTGTATGGTTGCGGATTCGGGTCGCTCCCTCCTGAGCCTGTCGTTACGGGCAATAGTAATCCGGGAATCTCACCATCGGCCACTCCTTGTCCTTCAAATACGGTCTTGGTCTTTAATAGTGAAGTTATCTGCGGTGTTTCTCTGGCGATGTAGCTTTAGGCGGTCCAGTGAAATGCGTTGCGTTTTACCCCGGATGTCCACGTTAAAGGTCTTCTGATTTCGATCTAAAACTTTGTAGGGACCTGAGTATGGTGTTTGATGCGGTCTTCTTGCCGGACCCTAACGAACGAAGACGTGGGTTGCTGCTTCTACTGGAACTATTGTGCCATGACGTAGGTAGCGGCGTGAGTTTGCTGACGTGAGCACGTAGTCTAGCAGCCAGAGTTGTAATATCTGTCTCAGCTTCGGAGGCAGGAGAGAGGAATGGTCCAGGTAAACGGAGTAGTTCACCGTACACAATTTCTACTGTAGACGATTGTAAGTCTTCTTTCCATGCGCTTCGTATGCTAAGGAGAATCCAGGGTAGGACCCAGTTGGAAGATGCATGGTAGCTGACTTTAGTTGTCAGTGCAAACGATCCATAAGGCCATTAGCTGCTAGGTGGTACGAGATTGCTTCACATCACGTCGGGAGGCTGCTGGTAATCTGACCGGTGAAGGTTGCTTCAGATCACGTTGGTGTCACCAACGTGGAGGAAGAAAGGCGAAGCGTGTGAGGAAAAGAAAACAAAGGCAGAAGTCAAATGCGTAATGGCACTGCTGCGTAGACGGGAAAGATGTGCTCTGCTTACGAGGACCGTGTGGGCAGTGAGGTGTTCCTAGGCGCTGGAGTGGCTGCAGGGAGGGCCAGGCATGCACGTCTGCATGGCCTACGGTGGGACTCTGGCCGAAGATGCTAGCTAGCGTCGACTTAATTGCTGACCATCAGGTGAGGTGCGGAGTGAGGCAAAGCGAAGATGACGACGATGCTGCTGCTGGACCTGTTTAATGAAAGCTAGTCAGTCACTAATTCAGAAAGTAATATTTTAGATACATTATGCCAGCACTGTATTATAAAAAATATCCAAAATTAAATATCTCGTAATTGCGATAATGTTAAATCCAAAAATCAACCAAACCAATTCATATGCACGCACCACATTAGCAATGCTTATTCAAAAGCAACACAACGAACCTAGTTATCCCCATGTTTACTTTATACTCATATCAGCTCGCTCAACCATTTCAATAGAACTTTGAATAAACAAAAACGTATATTAAAAGCAGTTGTTATCTTAGAACTTTTCGTAGATTTCAGGTACCTAAAATGACCGTTTCCCATAACACTTCAAACGTAGAATAGCAGGCTTTGGACCGCTTTGTGCACTATCTCTGTACACATACGTACGTTAATACATTCTATGAGGCTATGTTATGTTTTTATTTTATGTAGCCAAATATTAACAAGGGTGGCTACAAGAATTGTGTATGGTGTACGAATTTATTTCAGTTTTTGTGCCTATTATGTTAAAGTTATTCATAATATTTTCGTGAGATTCAGTCTAGATTATGATGGATAATCCATCATAATCTAGACAAAATGATCCAAATATATGTATGTACCGTCCAACTGCTGGTCACGGGCCTCTTCTCTCTACGAGAAGAGTAAGACCATAGTCCACTACGCCGGCCATGTGTGGGTTGGCAGACTGAAAATAATACACACATATCCTAAAAATCCCACACATATGTGGTCCCAATATATCGGGACGTCGTTGCCTCTCGTATCTCGTATACATTTAGGTCTTCACTCGTTTAAGAGTGGCCATTACATCTTCCAACTTTAACCAAATTCTTCTCGTCCTTTATTATTTTGAATTTCGTTAAAAATCTATCTGCTTTGTTGGTTTACGTTGTGTTTATGGCAGTTCAAAGTATTATACATTGTGCAGGATTTATGATGTACTTGGAGCCTATGAACATAGTTTTGGTTTTATTGACTATTCAGGGAAATAGCTGTAAAGCACTTTATAGTAAGACAATGAGTTATATAAGCGCAGGTTAGGAAAATAGCTTATGTATCAAATAAAATAATTATAATGATGTAGTATTTGATGGAAAAGCAGCGATAGCTGAGTGGAGAGATTGACAGACTGCTACGCAGAGGATCTCGGGTTGGAATCCACAGCACGCACCAATAACTTTTCGAAGTTAAGTGCGTATTAATTTATTTATTATCGCTTGGTTAACGGTAAAGGAAAACATCGTGAGGAAACCTGCATATCTGAGAGTTCTTCGTAATGTTCCTGAAAGACATGTGAAGTCTGCCAACCCGCACTTGGCCAGCGTGATGGACTATGGCCTTACCCTTCTCATAGTGAGAAGAGGCCCGTGCCCAGCAGTGGGACAGTATATAGAGCTGATGATGAGTATTTGTATACAAAAGCAAACAATATTTATCTTAAAATCTGCAGCGGTAGCCTAGTTTTGAGATCAACCAGCGGACTACTACGCTGAGTGTGTCGGGTTCGTTTTCGAAGCGATATCGTGCCGAAATAGTTTTACTTTAGCGGAATGAAATGATCGCAACATATCACGTATAACATATTATTATAACCAAGAGATTTATAATAAAAAAGGAGAAATAATAATACATAAACATTATTTGCTCAAATTGTCTCATGTTATTGAAATGATAAGGCTTTGGATGATAAACGATTATTTATAGCCGAAATATATTGAGAAGGATATGTAGACAATGATGGATAAGATAAAGATAAAGGTGTGTATTTATTACAAATATTAATAATCTACAATAATCTTGGAAATATACAATAATCTTGGAAATAAGAATAAGATCCATACAACATATGCCGGATCAAATAACGACACTTTTTAAGTCTTGTTGTAGCGCCAGTTGCGAAAATAAAAGAGTAGCTAAATTATATAAAATTTAATTGATATGTTATCAACGAAAATCTGTGAAGTACTATTGTTGTATCGGATAGTGTCAAATTAATGAGTGTTTTTGGAAATTGTTGTATTGCTGTAAGTTTTACTCCAAATCATGCAGGAGAAAACCTAATGTGTGCGCATATAGACCTTAGTCATAGCAATATTAATAGGTATGCTGTTTGATATACAAAAAGGTGAAAGTGACTGGATATCTTCTTAATATATAAAATCCTTGCGTTACTGACTGACTGACAGACACGCCACAGCCGAAACTATTGGGCGTAGGAAGCTGAAATTTGGCATGTATGTTCCTTGGGGACCGTAGGGGTGCACTAAGAAGGGATTTCCCGAAATTCCTACGGGATCGGCCAAAACGGGTAAATTCAAAAAAATTGCAGGCGCAGCTGCTGGCGTCTTCTAGTTGAATATAATTTTAAAGACCTTTATAAATGCGATTGTTTACGCCGCTCATTCAATATTTATTTAAATTATTTATATCGCTGTTATTTTCGTTTTCAAACGATTTCACTGGCAAGTTTTAATGAAACTAAAGGACATTGAGTAATTTTGGTCCAATCCCTCAACAACGTTGGATATGATACCAAATGAACTGTTTTGGTGTACACTTTATTTTATACTATGACGCCTAAGTAATAATAGTAGTAATATGTGGCGCGAACATGGTGTTTTGATACATTATCTAAACACAAAAGCACAAAAAATCTTAGCATCATAATTACACAAAAGCTTTTTGTTTTATGATTACTGTACCTGCGCGTACGTCGACTTGCTCGTGACATTTTGAGCATAATAAACATAAAGATGAACTCTCCAAACCTTTTATATGAATACGTAACATTTAAAAATCTTAATAGACAGCGAGTCGCGTTTGAAACAATGGAAGCAAATCTTCCCCAGTTGCAAGACTTTCCCGTATTAACCAAATGATTTGACTCTCATTTCTTCTTGATACTTATCAGCTTAAGCTTGCACGATTGTACGCTAGCGAACACTTGCGAAAAAGCGGTCTCTATACAATAGAAATATATTGGCAGAGTAACTTGCACGACTTGCTGTAATGTAATATTATGCAAACTAACGTATGGCTACTCAGAGGACGAGTACAATCTCGACACGTTAGATCAAAAACATATTACACTTACACATAAATTGACCGCGATTAAATAGGCCGAGAAGCGATAATACATTATCTTAATATATAAAATCCTTGCGTTACTGACTGACTGACAGACACGCTACAGCCGAAACTATTGGGCGCAGGAAGCTGAAATTTGGCATGTGTGTTCCTTGGGGACCGTAGGGGTGCACTAAGAAGGGATTTCCCGAAATTCCCACGGGATCGGCCAAAACGGGTAAATTTAAAAAAAATGTGCAGGCGTAGCTGCTGGCGTCCTCTAGTTATTGTATATGCCTTACGCGTAGACGCACTATAGGGAGCTGTGCGCATGTAATCTCTATAATATGGTACTTGGGGCTGGGTAGACTGGAAGGATTTCATAGCCTACATTTAGATGAGATTATTGTTGAATAATTATTTAGTTATTATATTACATTAAGCTATTTTTGTAATTATTTTTAGAGATAACACTATAATACAGAACTATTATTAAAGCTACAATATAACATTTGTAGTTTCTTTTATACTTGAAGTTCTACCCATCTGCTTTGCTGGAAATACGGAACCTTAAAAATTATGTAATATATAAGTAATCTTGAAAACATTGACACTAACCACCAGGCGAAACTGTGATCAATTACTTGGCCATTTTAATTAAAATATTTGAATAAAATAAGGTTAGGTTTTAAACACCATGATGGCGCTCAATTAAAGCTTGGTGCTATAGCATGAAATATTTTACCCTTCAAATCCTTTCATTTGGCATAGGTTGTAACACTGTTGGTATATTGGACCAGGGTCCGTAAATTTTTGCCCATGGTCCTTTGCTGTATTATTTATATCGGTTAAATCATTTCTTCTTAGGACTTGAAAACTCATCAAGTAAGTTATGTAAAGTTTTATGAAATGCCTTAGGCTTCTCCTGTTCAGTGTTTTAACGGGTTCTGGTATTAAAACGCAGAAAAGGTTCTATGCGTTTATTTGCCAAGTATTGTCTCACTTCCCTTGCACGAGTATGACCGACCAACTACACGACACTGGCCTGAACACTAAGGGCTGCAGTCTCCCACGCTGTTCCCTCCGGTAGTGTGCAGGTCAGGCTGCTCGATGGCTGCGCGTAGCGGTGCAGACCCTCGCTGACGTTGGCTTCAGCTGACAGGCGCCGGCGGTGTGTGTGTGATGAGCAGGGCAGGGCCAGATTCGTCGGCAGAGGTGTCGTCGAGGACAGTGCTTGGAAGTGTAGATAGCTAGGGTAGCGTAGCCCGGAGCTTTAAGGTAGACCTTGAACCTGAAGGGAAGCAGCATTAGGAAAGCTACAACCAATAGAGTCAGGCAGGTGGCGTCAGCCGGCCTCAGCTAGCAGGTAGAGAGATGGGCAGTACGCTAACGCAATAAATGTAGTAACTTACCCACAGCTGCGACCAGGAAACACGTATGATGTAGGGTCAGTAGGTACGCGTAATTATCGTAGGTAGGTAGTAGGTAGATAGAGTAGCCGTGCCGGCCTCTCTGTCGGCCCTTTTATATACCGGGCCCTCCATCAGAGCTGGAGTGGCTACGTGACCATATATGGTCAGATTTCGCGAGCACGGACGTTGGCCTTCTCTGATTGGCCGAGCGTATGGACGGTATTATGACGCACAGCGGTAGGTATCGGACATACGTTACAATACCGCCCGCCTTAGGAGAGAATTTTACGTATCTAACAAGGAAAATCCGACTAGCTGCGTTGGGTCTATGAGTCAGCTACTGTCCAAGCTAAGACGGCATATAGAAAGAAAGAAGGGGAAGTCTTATACGGTTTGTAACAAATAGTTAGGCGCCATAGTGTATAACTTTTAAGTCCTTTATGTGCCAAAACCCAATAGAATTTCCAAACGCGTCCGACAACTCGTAAACGAGAGGCGACTTTTTAGTAATCACTGTGCGCTTCATGAATTTAGGGGCTAGTTCCTTACAGAAGGACTTCTCCTTGTCGCTCTAATAAAAAGTCCTTTTCCACACAGTGTCTCCAACATTAAACTCAGCTGGTTTACGACATAAATTATAAGTTTGGGAGTTCCTAGCATGAGCTTGAATAAGGAGTGCCTGAACTTTGTCAAATATGCCTAATAAGTGACCTATATTTTCTGCGTAATCATCCCTAGGTATGTATACTATATCAGCAGCGTCCGTGTCGACATAGTGTGAGCCGCATGGAAATAATTCAAGTCCATAGACTAAAAAACTAGGTGTATAGCCCGTGAATTCATTAACTGCGGTGTTTAATGCAAACTGCACCTTAGGTATGAGAGTGTCCCTAAGGTAGAACCAATGGTTTTATTATAGCGTTCGACCATATTCACATGTGGTGAATATTTAGGAGTATAATGAAGATTAGAAATTTTGTACTTGTGCAACATATTTTTTAAAGTAGCACTTACAAACTGTTTACCATTGTCCAATATAATTGTAGATGGTATACCATGAACTAAAAATATTTTTTCTTCAAAAATATTAGCTATTATTTCAGCAGTTGCGCGCCTGATAAGAAAAAGAAGACAGTATTTACTAAAACAACAAGTTACTACAAAGATGTAGGCGTTTTGTTTTCTTGTGACGGGTAATGGCCCCACCAAATCTATACTAATGGTTTGGAAGGGTCGTGAACACACTTTGGGTCGTCCCATGGTTCCCAATGGTGCATGGTTCTGATGTTTGTGCGCGATACAAGTGTCGCAAGAATTTATGAACTTTACCACGCAGCGTGCATTTTGGGCAAATAATAACGGAGTGCTAAGCGCTTGTAAGTCTTAAATATACCGAAATGCCCCGAAGTGGGTTCGGCATGGTTCTCTAATATGGCATTATTTCGATCAGAAGACGGTAGCACTTCTTTCCATTCTAACTCCTTACGTAGCATACACCTAGATTTTATCAAATGATACAATTTATTATTTTTAATAAAATAGTCTAGATAGTCATAAGGCGAAGATATAAAACCATTGTAGGTGGCTGAATAACTTTGATCAGTGTCAATATTAGGGTTGTTCATGTTATTATTATTATTATCATTATTCGCGTTAATTATATTTACAGGTAGGGATCGTGATAACGCATCTGCTATAATATTATCTGCGCCGCGCCGATGCTTTATTTCGAAGTTAAAGGCTGACAGACAAACCGACCACCGAGCTAATCTACCAGTCGGGTTGCTCAAGTTTAGGAACCATTTCAGTGCGGAATGGTCAGTATACACAACAAACTTTAACCCGTTATCTAAATATGAGCGCCAATATTCGAGGGCTGTTAGAACTGCTAATGTCTCCCGTTCTGTTATACTATAGTTTTGTTCCTGTGCATTTAGTGTCCAACTCGTGTAAGCGACAGATAGTTCCACGCCATCTATTTCTTGTGTAAGCAACCCACCGATGCCACACGCACTCGCATCCGTGTGAACTTGAAACGGTTTCTCGTAATCGGGGCACGACAATATTGGTGCGGAGCTTAACAATTGTTTTAGTTTACAAAACGAGTTATCAGCTTCCACCGACCACTGGAATGGTGCAGCTTTCTTACCGGTAGAGGTAAGTTTGTTCAAGGGCCCGGCAATAGTACTAAAATTAGGGATAAATCGCCGATACCATGATGCAATGCCTAAGAACCTTTTGACTTCTTTTTTATTCTTAGGCGTAGAATATTGAAGAATGGCTTCCACCTTACATGGGTCTACTTGTAATCCTTTAGAGTTTACTACGTAGCCCAAGTACTTCAATTCGTCACGGGAGAATTTAGATTTTTCTAAGTTAATTGTAAGGTTGGCCGATTTTAATTTTTCGTATACTTTATTTAATAGTGACACATGAGCATTAAAAGATGGCGATATAAGCACGATATCATCTAAGTAAACGAATACCGAGTTTCCAAACTCAGGACTATTCGTAAACAAGTGATCCACCAAACGCTGTTATGTCACAGGCGCATTCGTTAAACCAAACGGCATAGTCACAAATCCAAATGTTCCTCTAGTAGGCACATAGAACGCAGTCTTATCACGATCACATTCGCGAAGAGGCGTCTGCCAAAATGACTTAAATAAGTCTATATTACTTAGATACCTAGCATTCCTAAGATTGTCTAAAATTTCGGATACGTACGGCAGTTTGTACGCGTCTTTTTTAGTAATAAAATTAAGTTTCCGACTATCTAAACAAAACCTTAGTTTACCGTCCTTCTTAGGCGTTAGTAATATAGGTGACGACCAAGGACTTTCGCATCTTTCTACCCCTCCCAATGCAAGCATTTCGTCTAATTCGTCAATACTTATTTTTAATTTCGCGGTGGTAGCCTATAATTTAAATTGCCGTGTGGTTGACGGCATAGAATACAAGTGTCACCACCCCCTATCTTCCCGTGGGTGTCGTAACAGGCGACTAAGGGATAACACGATGCAAATACCATCTTTGCGTAGAGACGGAAAACTCGACATCAAACCCTATACGACTGCCTCGTTGGTCTCGCGGCATAAATGTGCGCGTGGGATTGGGAGGTCCCGGGTTCGATTCCTGGGTCGGGCAGTGTTATTGGGTTTTTCTGTCATGAAATTCTCAGTAGCACAGTAGCAGCACGGAGTCTGGAAATGTGCCCGGTACGGCAATAGGCTCGCCCCTTATTACGTGGGACTAAAGTATATCTGGCGAAAAGTGGGTGTAGAAATACACCTCTGTCTACCCCTTCGGGGATAAAAGGCGATATGTGTAGCCTATGATATCTTTGGCGTATCGGCGCAGAATCGCCAGTGTCTATAGCATGTTCTATTAAGTGAGTTCGTCCTAACCCGGTTTTTTTCAGTAGAAATCGACTTGTATTTCTTTATAATTAACTTAGCCGTTCTTTGTTGTGATTAACTCAACTCACTAAAAGATTGCAATACATTCGTGTTAGTTGGCTTATTTTCACTTATTACACTACACGGCAATGTTTTAGATATGCATAGGGATGCGATATGATTAGGCAGTAATTTAAAATTAAATTACTTGTAACTTCTGGAATAATATAAGCTTTCAATAATTCAATAACCCGCGCGGCAACAATTTATTTCCACCCGCGGACCGAATAGAATCAGTGTTGTGACACTGCTGTATTTTTTACCCGGTTTTAATAATTACCAGATGGGAGTTGTTACCTAAAATTGTAATGGCTGAACCGGAATTGAGCAATCCACAAATAGGTAAACTGTTAACCGTAACGTTAACATAGGGCCGTAGGTCATTTTTAGGTTTATTATCCAGGATCGAGGCGACGGAATAACTGGAGAAATACACTTTTAGAGTGTTTAGCCAAATTTTCCAATCATCTTTGTCAAAATTAGTTGAATAGGTTGTAGAACCTAATTTAGGTTATGACACGCCCCGACCCTGACCAACTAGTATTTTGGTTTCGTCGATTTACAGTTCGGGCAGTTAGGGAATGTCACATCCCTACGGCCGCACTTGAAGCTTATTGCAAACCGATCGCGTTTGCACTCATTCAAACTGTGATTATTGATACGGCATCGTGGACAGTACTTGGACGTGACTAGAGTGACAGAGCTAGGTTCAGACTTAGGATTGCTAGGTTCGTTGTTCTCAGTGTATTCGGGGTTATTGGGTGTCCCCTCTATAGTGGCAGCGGAATAAATATTATATGAATTATTACGCGCTCGGTTATTAGGTTTGTGACTGTAAGGTCTGGTGCCAACGTGTCGTTACTATAATACGGTTCGCGGAATTGAGAGTTCAAACATTTCATCCGTTCCTAATTTAAACATAACGTCTGCAGTGTTGCTATACAGTCTATTGAAGATCTTGACGGAGCTAGCACTAGCAAATAGCATGGACGTATTGCAATTGGATATCTCATTTTTCGCGTTCGGACAATCGCTTTGACGGTGACAGCCTTACGAACAGCTGATTTATTATAGAGAGATAAATAATTATAGTTTCTGTAGCACCTTGAGTACGTCGGCGGATTTCATTTAATAAACAGTAGTCATAATCGTACGGTATGAAATCGTCTATTAATTTAGTGGTGAGTTTTTCCCATGAAGTAAAATATTCTTTTAGGCCGCGGTACCAGTGAAGTGCGTTTCCGGTGAATATTTCGGAGGCATATGATAAAATTTTAGTGGAAGGTAGATTACGCGCGGTTTGGAATTCGGTTACGCGTTGTAGGAACGCTCGGACGCATCCCGTACCGTCGTATTTTAGCTTAGACAGTTCGCTAACTCTCAAATGCTCGCAATGCAAAACTGGGGCGAACCCTGCCTGCGTCGAGGTAGACGGCGCAGGTTGGACCTCTGCCACAGCATCAGCTGAGCGAACACCTGATTGCTCAATGGCGAACAGCTCCGCTGAGAGCTTGTCGAACCGGCTGCACAATTCGGTTATACGTTTGGAGTATGCCATAGGACGTTCCATATAACGGAGTCTGTGGAATACATCGCGATGGCTAGGCCCGACTCTGAAATATCATCATTTGGAATGGATTCCAGTAATTTAGGGAGCTGCTTCCGCAGACCTAGGACAGAGGTAGCCGGCTCCTCACCTCTAATTGCAACCTCGTATGCTAGTTCACTTTTGTTTAAAAGGAAGTATTTTATGGGGTGTGAGCCCATGGTTTATGAATGAACCGCGTAAGTATAAACTACACACTACACTTAGTGCGCAAGCGTTCCGCCCTTACAAATGGCTTACTTTACGATTAGGCGTAAAAGTTCGACCGTTAGGACTAATAAGAAAAACGTTAGGATTAAAATTTTTGCGAACTAGTACGTAGTAGGTACACTAAAAGGTAGACAATTAGTACAACAATACGTACCGGTTCGCTGTAGCCGCACCTCCTCGCTTACAATGATGGAGACCTGCTAGATGAGAACTCGAGCACGGAAAGCAAGACAATAACCCACGTAGGCGCCACTGTAACGGGTTCTGGTATTAAAACGCAGAAAAGGTTCTATGCGTTTATTTGCCTAGTATTGTCTCACTTCCCTTGCACGAGTATGACCGACCAACAACATGACACTGGCCTGAACACTAAGGGCTGCAGTCTCCCACGCTGTTCCCTCCGGTAGTGTACAGGTCAGGCTGCTCGAAGGCTGCGCGTAGCGGTGCAGACCCTCGCTGACGTTGGCTTCAGCTGGCATGCGCCGGCGCTGTGTGTGTGATGAGCAGGGCAGGGCCAGACTCGTCAGCAGAGGTGTCGTCGAAGACGGTGCTTGGAAGTGTAGATAGCTAGGGTAGCGTAGCCCGGAGCTTTAAGGTAGACCTTGAACCTGAAGGGAAGCAGCATTAGGAAAGCTACAACCAATAGAGTCAGGCAGGTGGCGTCAGCCGGCCTCAGCTAGCAGGTAGAGAGATGGGCAGTACGCTAACGCAGTAAATGTAGTAACTTACCCATAGCTGCGACCAGGAAACACGTACGACGTAGAGTCAGTAGGTACGCGTAATTATCGTAGGTAGGTAGTAGGTAGATAGATTAGCCGTGCCGGCCTTTCTGTCGGCTCTTTTATATACCGGGCCCTCCGTCAGAGCTGGAGTCGCTACGTGACCATATATGGTCAGATTTCGCGAGCACGGACGATGGCCTTCTCTGATTGGCCGAGCGTATGGACAGTATTATGACGCACAGCGGTAGGTACCGGACATAGGTTATAGTGTAGTATTTTAGTATTACTTATTAGGTCTTTGTTTTTCAACTTAAGAACTAAGCTCTTGTCGGTGGATCCTCTTCTATGAAGTCCTGTCTTCAGCCAGCGCTTTAATCCCTTCACTTGGTCTATATAAGTCCTTCTGGCTCTGCCCGTCTTCTCCTTTTTTATTATTTATTCCACGATTTTTTTATGAACATATTATGTTGTATCAAGTGCCCTACCATTTTACTTACTAGTACTTTCTGTAATTAGAATACAATAGCACCACCATTTTATCCATGAACTCATTCACGATTTTCACAACAACCATACTACATATAAGATAGGTAATCCATTAGGGTGCTTTATCGATACAAAGTGCATGTGTTACGGGCTCAGTCAGGAGCGGAACCAACACACTCAACAAAGTGTGTTGGTTGACCCGTGACATGTACGTAAAGCTGGTAATATAACAATATTACCAGCTTTACGTACATGTCACGTGTGAGAGCAAACTACACACACTACTTGGAAAGTAACTCATATAGTTATAATGCCAACTTGCTGGTTAGATTGAGCATTGTGTTTTTTATGCCTTGTAACGTTTATTGGTGTGTTGCTTGTATATATAGAGAGATAAATTAAATAAGTATTGTTGGTTACAATATATATTTATATTAACAAGCGGTACACAGAATATAACCCGGTAGATAGTGGCAAGAGCTAAGACTCAGGGCAGGATAAGCAGGCAGGCTGACGAGACTTCGGTGCTCCGAGAGAAAGAAGCACTTATCTTCAGCGGCGGTGTCGAGGGTACAAAAAGGGGCGATCGCTGTCGCGCCGTGGTATTTATTTGCCGCTGGGAGGGAAGCAGCCAGTCAGGAGGAGTAGTAGGCGCCAGCGCGACGATTGCAACGTCACACACTCCCCTCTTTAGGCCGGAATTTTTCCTGGAGGAAAAATTCCCTGGCCCCCTGCCACCGACAGCGCCTAGAACAGAGAAGGAAAAGTGGTGTCAGTCTTTTAAGTGCCAAACACCACCCAAAAGAAATTTGGTTATGTATAACCCCCTAACCTTTCATACATCACGCATTCAATGAACCCCTTTTAATAATAAAAAAAATCCTTCATATCTCGCATACATGCTAGATACATGCCAACACACAACCAGTGTACTAGCTATCATACAAATCAATACGGTTTCTGCTTGAATGCAAAACACGTCAAGGATTACACATAACTGAAATAGTCTAGAATGGTAGATAAATAATTAACATTTATTAGTGACACTCTTAAAAACAATTGTTTAGAATTTTTATATATAAGTTAAGTTAAATAGAATAAAAATGGGCTGCTCAGTTTATGAAGTAACTGTTATAATATTCCTGCATAAAACAATTAAAAACAAAAGGCCAGCTGCGATAACAAAAGAGTGAGTGATAGGTCATAAAACTCAACGCAGGTAGTCGAGACGAATGTAGACGAGAGTAAGCCTTATGTGCGCGTGATAAGGTGTCATTTGGAAGGCGCGCTAGCGGCTCGCTAAATAGAATCGGTTAAATAACATTTGTTAAAATATGTATGTAAAATAGTATTATGACTCTTCCACAGTCAAACCGCTAAACCGGTTGTGTGGAGCACAACTTTATTAATATATGTATTGTAAAACTGTAATAAATAAATAAATAAATAATAAATAATAATAAAAAAATAATACCGCCAAGCATAATATAAAGTAAACAAGTTGATTAGCACAACAAGTGAAATAGATTCAAAAAACTTCGAACCCGTGAGATTCAGTTGATATCAGTTATAACCACTGAGTCAAAACAAAATAAGTTTTTAAAGGTAGAAAAATTTGGTAGTACTACAACGACCATTATGGACTGTGGGTGAGCAGAAGCTATTATAACAAAAAAAATGGCGAGATTTTTGTATGAGATTAATAGAATTGAATAGAATAGAATATCTTTATTTGCTGTAAACATGGTACATTACAGATGTTGATTTCATGATAATATAATGATATAAAGGTGCAAGCCCGTTTAGCCAATTTTAAATAGCATGCAAATGTAGGAACATGCAATGTGAAGTGAATAGGTAACAATCATATTAAATAGTATTAATGTCATTTACATATTTATTAACAGGTCAATTAGGCATTCATTACACCGAATCATAATTGTTTGATAAAAATTCTTGAATAGAATAAAAGTTTTTCTGCATGAGCCAACTACGTAACGCTGGTATAAATTTATTTGTGGGCAGTATTTTTACAAAATTTGGTAATTTATTGTAAATTTTAATACTCATGGCGTATGAATTAAGCCGGCTACTTCTGGGTATCATATTTAAAACAAGCCTGTTAGGATTTTTTATATTGTCACGTCGAGTGACATCTTTTGCCTGTTTAAACGAATCTGGATTTTGTTTTATAAATTTACCTAATTATAGTATGTACAGACAAGCTATTGGGGTATTCGCAATCTTTTAAAGAAAGGTCGACATGATACGTCAGGGGCAATATCGCAAATCCAACGGATGCATCGTTTTTGGTCCACATACACTTTCTGTATGTGAGAGCTGTTGCCCCATATTAGTAACCCATATCTGAGGATGGATTCTACCTATGCAAAATAGGCTGTACGTGCAATGTTTTGGTTTGTTACTTTTGCTAATTTATAAAGTGCATATGAAAAACCGTTTAATTTGTTACAATTTTTTTCTACTTGTTCTATCCAATTAAATTTTGAATTTATTATAATTCCCAGAAATGTCACACAACTTGTATTCGATAAAGTATGTCCATCATAATTATTTATTATATTATTATTATTAAAATTATTGAAATTAATAAGTCTTTGATAAATTTATTTTAAGATTATTTTTATTCAACCAATTATTAACTAAAGTCAGAGTATTGTAAATTACATTTTCATGTTGGTTGATTGTCATATTTTTATTTGTAGTCACTATTATCGATACGTCATCTGCAAACAGTATTGTTTTATGTTCTATAACTTCAGGTAAATCGTTTATGTACACCAGGAAAAGTAGAGGTCCCAATACACTTCCCTGGGGAACTCCGAATTCATTTGTTTTTGTATTCTGATCTATAATAAAATTATGTTTCTATATAGTCATTTGAGTTCAATTGAGATATATCCACACTTTGAATCCTATCTTCTAGGTAAATTTTTAGCCAGTTATGTGCTGGTCCTCTTATACCATACTGTTCCAGTTTTTCCAAAAGCAGTTTTTGTGAGACTAAATCAAACTTTTTTGACATATCGAGGAACATAACTGTTGTTTATATTTTGTCATTGACTTTTTGTAGAATGTCATTAACTAACCAGTAACCGGCCTATAATTAAATTTTTGATGTCAGTCTTTTTTCCTTTTTTGTATAGTGGTTTAACTACTGAATATTTTAGCTTATTTGGAAACGTGCCAGTGTGTAGTGACAGATTTACAAGAAAAGTAATTATAGGCGTCAATTGAATACTACAAGATTTTATAATTCTGGTACAAACTGAATCATAACCTTCAGATTTGGTATTTTCCAGAGACATTATAAGCTTGTGTATGTACAACTCATCTACAGGAGACAAAAAAATAGTACCACAGGGTTTATTTTTGGAATTTGTGTTGCTGATTTCTTGATTTATTAGGTTTGTGCTACATATAAAATAGTCGTTAAACGCATTTGCTATAGTCAATGGGCTGGTTATAACTGT
Source organism: Euclidia mi (assembly GCA_944739405.2). NCBI lineage: Eukaryota > Metazoa > Arthropoda > Insecta > Lepidoptera > Erebidae > Euclidia > Euclidia mi. The sequence goes on from OX123183.2 coordinate 32,537,544, forward strand.
ATTATTATGAACCACCCTAGTAACATAATTATTATTAATAGTTGTACTGTTTGTCTCACTCTTAATAACTGACCATGTCGCTTTACATATATTCCCACTATTTAGTACATATCTGGCATTAATAAGCTTTTTAACCGTTATTATGCACTTTTTAAATAATTTGTCATACTTGATGTATTTATATTTCTCCTTTTTACATTTTGAATGATAGTATTTAAAGCGTAACTTTCTCTTGTAAAGGCAACTCTTTCGTAGGCCACTCGACAACCAGTTGTTTTTATTTGATAAGTCAATCTTTATTCTATTTATTGGAAAGCAAAGATAATAAAGTAGACAAAAGTAGTCATAAAATTCATTAAATGCTAAATTAAGGTCGGTGTGATTGTATAAATTTAAATAGTGTAGGCTAGGCAGATATTCTTTAAATTTTTTCAAGTTTTCATCTGAATAGCATCTTCTAAAATTATAAACAAATTTAGGTATTTTACTTTTAGATGCAACAGACCAAGTGAGAATCTGGGCTGGGCAATATTGTGATCAGATAAATATAATGGTAACAATGAGCACGGGGCATCACTTATATTACTGATGATTAGGTCGATGCATGTTTTTTCTCTAGTTGGTCCAGATATGTGTGAGACTAAATTATATTTCCTGAAGATATCTATCAATCGTCGTGTATTTTGATTTTGTTTGTCAAGATAATTAATATCTAGGTCACCAGCCAATATCAGCCTATTTTTAGAAAATTTGGATTAATATTTATATAACATATGATCTAAATTATCAAAAAAATATTCTAAATGTAAAAATTTTAGAGGTAATTCTATATATACAAATGACTATTACATCATTAGCAATAAGCTTGATTGCACAAAGTTCAAAGTGATAAAGCATGCTAAACTCATTAAAACATGATATCTTTTTATAAGAAATACCTCTCCTGACTAGTATGCATGAGCCATCTCGTTTATTTTGTCTACAGTAACATGATCCTAGTTCAAAATTAACAATATTAATATTTTGCTCGGTACCCATTTTAACAAATGTTTCAGTTAAATATAATATATCGGGACTGATTAGTCTGTAAGTGTTATTTCTAACAGCTCTTTTTTAGATAAAATACCGTGAATGTTCTGATGTAATAGAATAAAGCAATTTGTTTTATAAGGGACGAAAAATCTCTTTACCTTTTTTTGAAATTGGATTATTAAGTATTTCACCAGTCCTAGTGTCCGAACAAATAGATGCTTTTCGAATAATTTTAAAATAGTATGGTATTGTGCCCTTTTTTATCTGGCAATTAATCCCTATGTCCAAGTGGTCTAATTGATTGTTAGTTTTATTTGTAATTGGCTAATGAAGATGTAATTTTATTTTAGTAGGTGATGGATATTTTTCTTTGTATTCGTTATAAGCCGTTAATACCTAAATTGACCTTACTACATACAAAATCAATATAACTATAATAATGTCTTCTTTCATTAAATAAATAATCAATAACAGTGCATCTTTTTATGTGTGCTGTCCAAAGCTTTATTGTTCGGTTTAACATATAATGATTCAGGTAAGGATTTTCGCAAATTGGAGTTATATAAATGTACGTTTTACATAACTTGTCTATTATTAAGCTGAGATTGTAATGTAATATTTGAACATTGCAGTCGTAACTACCAACATGAAGAATAACAATATCGTCCTCGTTTAGGTCTTTCGCAATAGCATCACATTGTGCGAGTAATTCCTCGCTTGTAGCCCTCGGTTTTATCAGGGAATATGGCTTGTAATTATGTTCCCGTATGCAAGATTTTTACAAACAAGGAATGGTTCCTTGTTTTTAAAAATCTTGCAGATAATCCTCTTAATTTCTCATGATCTCCCAATAAAATAATACTTCGGTTTGTTGTCATACTCGTTATAATGATTATTGTTTGTAATTAATTAATTTTAAATCCTTAATATGCCATTTGCCAATTGGTTTGCCAGTCATATCAGACAATTTGTAAACTAAAGGAGACTTTTTAGATACAACTTTGCATTTCATAAATTAAGGAGCTAGTTTTTTATTGAAATATTTATCTTTATCGCTTAAATAGTAAGTACGCCGCCACACAATATAGCCGACATTGAATTCGGCCGGTTTACGACGAAGATTATAAGAATTAAAATTACGTTGGTGAGCGGCTATCAAGGCGGCCTGTACCTTTTCGAAGATAGGAGACAAATGGCTGAGGGCCTCCGCATATGTATCACGCGGGTCGAAACAATATTAGGGTCAGATTTATTGACCACATAGTGTGACCCACAAGTAACCAATTCACGACTAAAGACCAGAAAAGATGGAGAATAGCCAGTTACCTCGTTTACTGCGCAATTTATTGCAAACTGAATCTTAGGAACAATCAAATCCCAAACGCGCTGATCTCGTTTGATAAAAGTAGAAATAGCCGTCATAATAGTTTTATTATAACGCTCGACTGAGTTTACATGGGGTGTATACAGCGGCGTATAATGCAAATTAGGAATTTTGTATTTAGTTATCAAATGTTTAAATATAGAACTAATAAATTGCTTACCATTATCGAGAACAATAGTTGACGGAATACCATGGACCAAAAAAACATTTTCTTCTAAAATTTTAGTAATTATTTCAGCAGTAGCTCGTTTAATGGGAACAAGCATACAATATTTGGAAAAACAACAAGAAACAACAAAAATAAAATTGTTAAGCCTTCTAGAAGTAGGTAGTGGACCAATTAGATCAGTGCTTAACATCTGGAATGGTTTATAACAAGACTTAGATCTACCCATATGACCTAAGGTTGAATGGTTTTGATGTTTGTGAGCTATACAAACATCACACGAATTCACAGCCTTAACAACGTCGGAATACATATTCGGCCAGTAATAATTTAATGCCAAGCGCTTGTAGGTTTTAAAAATACCTAGGTGACCAGCCGAGGGCAGCGAATGGTTCTCAGCAATAATATTAGATCTTTGTTCAGACGGAATAACCTCTTTCCATCGAAAATCTCGGGTGAAAGGATTTAGACACTTTTTAAAACGATATAATTTATTATTAATAATTTGGTAGTCCACGAAAGATGTGTGATTGTTTAGACAATCTTTATAAATGTTTAGAAACCACGAGTCGTTGGTAGACATTGAGAACGTTAGGTCAAAATTAGGAGTAATGTCATTATCATTGATAATGTCTAAAACGGGAACAGAACGAGACAAGAGATCGGGAAATCTGTTATCTGAACCACGACGATGTCGAATCTCGAAATTGTACGACGATAGATGAGCACCCCATCTGGCCAAACGACCAGTAGGATTATTAAGTTTTAGAAACCATTTGAGCGCAGCGTGATCAGTGTAAACAATAAACTTTTTACCGTTATCGACATAACAACGCCAGTGCTCGATGGCAGATAACATAGCGAGCGCCTCACGCTCAGTATCGCTGTAATTCTTTTCTGCATCAGACAGAGACTTACTGAAATAGGTTATGATTTTTCTTTGCCCCCCATAACCTGGCAGAGGACAGCGCCTACGCCGTAGTCGTTGGCGTCTGTGTGTATTTCAAAAGGTTCGGAGTAGTCCAGACAAGATAAAATAGAAGGACAGGACAAGCAGTCTTTCAATTTGATAAAAGCCTGGTCCGCCTCTTTAGACCAACAAAAAGGGGGAGCCTTTTTACCTTGAGTGGTTAATTTGTTTAGAGGTGACGATATACGACTAAAATTTGGAATAAATCGCCTATACCATGAAGCCACGCCTAGAAAACGACGTAATTCATTTTTATTAGAAGGGGTAGGGTAATTAATTATGGCATCAATTTTATCAGGATCCGCATGGAGACCTTGGGAATCGACAACGTAACCTAAATATTTTATTTTGTCACGAAAAAAAATACACTTATCTAAGTTTATAGTGAGATTTGCCATTTTCAATTTTTCGAAAATAGGTAATAAAAGCGTAATATGTTCTTTAAAACGTTGACGATATACATACAATGTCGTCGATGAAACAAAAGACCTCATTTTCAAATTCAGGACCGTAAAACAAAGTGTCGACTAAACGTTGTTGAGTAGCAGGTACGTTTGTTAGACCAAATGCCATCCTTTTAAAATGAAACGTGCCACGAGTAGGTACATAGAAAGAGGTCTTAAAAAGATCCTCCTCTTTAATTAACGCCTGCCAAAAACATTTAGAAATATCCAAACTAGATAGGTATTTAGCATCTCTCAAGTTATCTAAAATTTCCGAAATGTAGGGCAAATTATAAGCATCTTTTCTTGTTAGAATAACAGGGACCAAGGACTCTCAGAGAGTTCTACGACATCTTCCTTCAACATTTCGTCTAGTTGTTGTATCAAAATGCGTTGTTTATCGGGAGACATACGTTAATAACGCTGACGAATAGGTGGGTTATCGCCTATGTCAATAGAGTAAGTAATGAGAGTTGTACAACCGAGACTTTGCTTTTTATAAGAAAAAATATCGGCAAATTTAGAAATAATGTTATCAGCTAATGTTACCAATCGTCGAAAGTCATCATCTCCAAACAGCAGATTCTCAGGAGTTACAAAATAGAATCTCTCAACTTGAAGAAAAATTCACAATCGCTGAAAATGAAATCGAGAACCTATTGATAGAAAATGGTACACAAGCCAAACAAATTACAGAATACAAACTTAGAATTGATCAACTAACCCACATATGCACAAACACGAACAAGAAGAAACCACAACCTAAAAGTATGATACAACTAAATAAATTTATTGGAACCACTCTTGACTTCACCATATCATCACAAAGTCCTACAATCACCCCTAATCAGCGTACTAAGGCAAAGACAACGCCTTCTACAGAATCAATTAGCAAACAACGTCAATAGAAAGTTATCGATATCATCGATATCGATAACACCCTATACCAACATCACGAGAACATTGGCAAATTCACAGCGGCCGAAAATTGTGAACGCACCTCAAACGAAACGTCAAAATTCACCCTCACCAATTGTACAAAATAAAAACATTGCGTTAGTATCTAATGACTTTAAGAACAACAAGTTATGTATTATTGGTGATAACAATGTGAATAATATTCTGAAAACCGCAAAAAATACATTCCCTAGTTCACAAATATGTCACTATTGTATGCCGAATGCAGGTATAATGCCGATATTTGAAACTTTAGAAGGTAAGCTCTCGAACTATTCTCTGTATCATTTTTGGTTGATATTTCTTGGGGAACGAGATTTTGAAGTATCTACTAGATATGACCAACTTGTTAATTACATCAAATTTACACTCGAGAAAATTACGTATACTAACGTTATAATCTGTTCGCCAAACTTTAAGTTAAAAAGTAATGTTACAATATATAATAAGAGAATTGAAGCTTTTAAGCACCTTCTATATCGTAATAACTGTACCTTTAAATATGCTTATCTATTTGATACAAATAAATATATCAAATACACTTATGAAATGTTTTCTGCATTGACGGGCAAAGTGTATAACAGGGCTATGGCCATTATTTTTAAACAAATAAAAAATTATATACAATTATATTTTGATACGTATTGTAAAAGCAACTATCGCAACCCACTGTAACCACATTGATAAACCAAAATAGTTCTCTAAATATTACAAGGCAGAAGAAAATAATTGATTACTTTCCTATACTGTCTAGGAATATTAAGAATCCACTAGTACCAACACACTCATTCGTCAGTCAATTGACTGACACAAACCAAACTTTTTTTCGTCAGTAAAGGGACAAAAGTAACACCAACTTTAACCAACCATGATACAGTACATAGCCATACTCAATCTAAACATACCTCTCTATAAATTTTACACCAAAATATAGCTGGTTTGTTAAACAAAACAGATCTATTGTCACTACACATTGAGGAACTCACAAACAATCTACAAAATGTAGACATACTCTGTATCACTGAGCATTTTATAGAATCAGGATATGAAAAACTAATACACATTCATAACTATAAATTAGCAGCATGTTATTCTACAAAGCAAAAGCGTGGTGGCGCTTCTATCCTTGTGAAAATAGGATACCAATTTAAGGAACTGTCTGAAATATCAAAATATTCAATTAATGGTATAATAGAATTTTGCACTATTGAACTGACTGAACTTAAAATTGTAATTGTATGTCTATATAGACCGCCTAAAATGTGCAATATGCATTTATTTTATGAAAATCTTAATTCATTATGTACTAAGCATGAAAGAAGGCTAGTGTTATGTGGGTATTATAATGTGGATACTTTAAAACGGAACAGAATTACTTTGGATTTCGAATGCTTTCTCTTGAGCTTCAACTTAAAACTAGCAATCTGACAACCAACTAGACTCTCTAGCAAAAGCTGCTTAGACAACTTTGCACATCTCCGACAAACGTGTAAGGCAGAAGTCTTAGACTTTTCACTGTCAGATCACACAGCTCAACTTTTACAAATCCCAGTCAATAAAATTCCACTGTTGACTTCATGGCGAATAAGAAAGCGAGATATATCTGCAGAGAATCTTTCAAAATTTGATAAATATATGAAATGCTTAAATTTTCAGATGCTTACAATGCCAATGATCCCAATAAAGCTTATAATCACTTTTTAGAAGATTTCAAATTATTTTATGATGTGTGCTTTCTATTTAAATTAATAACAATAAAATCTAACAAAAAGCACAAATGGATTTCAAAGGGAATAAAACTCTGTAGCAAAAAGCAAAGGCAAATGCTTTGGCAATACAGGATAAAACCAACTTCAGAAAATAAAAATAGGTTCAAAAACTATTTACAAAAACTAATAAAAGATTATAAAACTTACTCAAAAGGTCCAGAATAGTAATATGATTAGAAAATCTGAAAATAAATCTAACGCTGCCTGGCAGGTCATAAAGAACAATCATAAAGAATGACTGACGACTAACTGGATGACTAACAATAACCTGCTCATAAACCTTGATAAAACTAATGTTATGCATTTCTATCAAAAACTGCAAAATAAGCTCTTTAATATTAGTTACAATGGCCAAACAAAAAATGAAGTAAGCACAACAAAATTTTTAGGCATACAAATTGACAGCCAGTTAACATGGAAGCCACAGTCAGAAGTCATATGCCAGAAATTGAGCACTTCTGCTTATGTTCTTTATAACTTGTCAAAAAAAGTAAATATTGAAACTCTACTTATAGCATATCATGGCCTTGTTGCGTCAATTTTGAGATTTGGTGTGATATTCTGGGGGAATTATAGCGAGAGAGAAACAA